>KZ308202.1:1633564-1692728 GCA_000376725.2 Ladona fulva | reverse complement strand
ATATATATATATATATATATATATATTTTGGCTTTGATCTTTATAAATAGTTCTAAAAATCTAGTTATTGGTAATCACCTACATTCCTTTATCTTTTGATAGAAGTACTTTTGATGCGCATTTTACCAATGAAATTCGATTTGAGATCATAATTCGGCAAACATCGCCTTTCGCTCTCCGATCGATTCGTCCGTCGATACTCAATTGAATGCAGCACATGATGTTCCCAAGAGGGGTGACCAGCAGTGGTATTTGATGAGCGGGAGAACCTTTGCAGGGAGGGAAGAGCGTTTCTAGGAGATGGTGAAAGAATTCGGACCGGAAGTACAAGGACCGGTCAGAATGCAATGTTACCAATATGAAAAAATGAAGTTTTATCTACTCAATCTATTTTTCCACATAATCTCTTTCAAGTTCTTTTGCCTTCCTCCTGCGATTCACTAAGAAACGCACACCCCGTCGGTACCAGTCCTCGCTCTGGTTATAGACCCAGGTTTTCGCTTTCAACCCCCGTCTGATTCACTCCATACCCATTAACCAACTGTACTCCTCTCGACGGCAAATGTTCCACAGACTTTACACAAACGTTTGTGAATATTCCCCAGCGTTCTTTTCTCTACGTAGAAAAATTATCACAGCACGTTGTCTGTAACGTGTATATAAGTTCATGTAAATTCAACACTCAATTTTCCACAACAAAGAGAAATGAGAAGATATTTATATCGGTATATAATAATCAGAAAAGGTCCCCGTCAAGCATGACAATATTTAGCTTATTTTAGAAATCTATCTGTAATTGTATACATCTGGCCTCCCTTTGCTAGAAAGTGTCAATTCTTGGTCTTTGATAATATGATTATGACCAGTAGATGGTTTGATTGACGAGGAATTAATTTGCTATCCATTTCCCCATAATTAAATGTTTTCATTATTCGGTCAACATTCATATAGTCATTATTAGTTGCCATTTATATTTTTATTAACTGTCATTATTAAGTCTACATTAGCATATGCTGGAATCTCAAAACATTACCCCCTCTGCATAAAGTCTGTCATTAGTTCCTACCATTAAATCTAAATGGATATATAATCCCCGTGTATTTATATGGGAAAATGCATGAGCTCGAATTCAACAATCGCCGAAGGGGATGAGTAGTTTATTACTGCAAATGTTCACAAATTTTCCGTACGTTTTTAAAAATCCTCGAAATTTCGAATCTATATCATTATTTCACGACTAAAATAAGATTCTATAGTTATTTTTCTTTCTTCTGGCTTGTCTTGCCTTGTTTTGTAGGATCACTTTTTCTAATTCAATTTTTCAAACGAAACATATTCTAGAAGATATGAAAACGAATTTTATTTGCATTTCATGTGCTTTTCTTATGGAAACGTATTATGGGGTACTGGGTTCGAATCCGAGCCTTCTGAGAGATGTGAATATTTTCTGAGTAGCTTTCAACCTCGTATAAACATAATGCATTTTGTTTCGTATCTATAAATCGAGCCGTTTCTGCGATAGAAAGGGGGACGGACAAACTGACAGAGAGCCAGACGGACGGACATTTTTCTTTTTATATATAAGATGTTTATATTAATGGTATAAGTTATCAGTTCCAATTTTAAATTAAACTAATTTTGTGATATAACTAGTCAAATTGTAGTTTCAGTCAACTTTCTCGCACGCAGTATTTCTTCTGAATTTTTGGGCGAATTTACGAGTGAGTCGCATTTCCTTTCCTTTAGAAACACTCCATCGTCCGCAAATCGATTGGTCCATTTCACCCACAATGCCTTGCGCCGGAAATATCGGATCATTATGACGATACATATTTTGGGAGATTTATTCGCGTGGGATATTTGTGGGCGAGTCAGTGATACAAGCGCACTCGGTTCTGAAAGGCGCCGTGCGGTGGGCGGAGTGGGAACTGCCACTCGAGCGAAAGAAGATACGAGTTTAGGGGAGAAAGGAAGAATGGCGGAGTGGAGGGAAGAGATACGAGAAAATACAAGAGGATGGTTTTCGTCATGTAAAAGAACCTCTAATTTTCCGTAAGGTGGCCGCATCCATTTTGTAAATGTCTTGCTCTGAGATTAATACGGTGTTCGGAATAATAGGTTGATTTTTATTGCGATCAAAATGAATTAAATCAAAATGTTAGAATTCTCCGCCCCATATTCCCATAAACATGTATGAGACGGCTCGTGCCACACGTAGGCTCGTGTTATAAGGCATCGAATGTGTAATACGTTGTTTCCCAAATACGCGCGAAAGTTTCTCGAGTACCTCAGTCTTGAATATATTTCAATCTCATAACAAGGCCTTGAACTTTCCATCAGGATTTAGTTATTCTATACGTTACCAACAACCTTCTGTATACTACTGAAGTGGGTTTTTGATAAATTAGTGTAGTAAAATTATTTATGAAAACATCGTTTAATTTTTGATCCTACGTAAGCAATGTATAATCATAAGAAATAAAGAGAGACACCTGATAAATTCAAGATAAGTACTTTTCATCTCCCTATGAGGTCCTTCTTTAAAAAAGAGTCTCTCCTTAGTGTATACATTGCCGATCTTTCTGAAACACTCCTATTTATCGGTAAATACGAAAGATAATGGCTTTCGCGCCGGAGTCTTTTCAGTGTGTGGGTTTGTGTTGCCATTACATTCCAGTGTTGACCTTGTCTCAATTTACCCTCTCTCTACTCCTTTTAATATTCTTTCCCTTTATATTGTGCGTATGAGTGCCTTTTGAGTTTCTCTTTGTTCTTCTTTCTGATATCTTCGCCTCCCAACGTCCGTTGTATTCAGTTAATATTAAAGGAAAGATATATATTTTTCTTCACAAAAACGTTTATTGACTGTTGACATTTTTGTGTGGAAAAGTATATATCTTACTTTTATTATCGATTTTCGCAATATCTCGGCCACCTCCGTATACTTTACAGTTCATAATATTCTGCAACAACATAAATGATTCACCTCCATATGAACTCTTATTCCTGAATAAATTAAACGTGATTTCTACAAATTCAGGCCAGGGTCCCTATGCCTACCTAGAGGATAAGTTTCATCATAAGGACCCAGTTTTGCCGATTTAGTTTCGGCCTTTTTGTTATAACGCAATCTTTGATGCATTAAATATCATAAGTATTCTAATTTTTGGAATATTATAAAGGTAAAAGAGTTTTTTTTCGTGAATTTTTCGAAACATCTCCCGTAAGAAAAATTTTCGTTCTTTCAATGCACAATTGTAAGCTCGAAAAACTTTAGTTCATACGATCCGCTTCACTACGAAGTAAATAAGTATTTTTCTAGGATAGTGGCATTCTGGTTGATTTTGTACGTTAAGGAGTGCGCCCAAGGAAATGAACGGAAATGGAGGAGTCGGACATGACTGGGACCAGATCTTCCTGTTATCCTGAAGAGTAACTGCTCTTTTATCCTTAGGATATATTTTGACAGTACATAAGACACGGCGTATGCCTACCCAGTATTCATGCATGTAATTTTAACACCGGGATAAGTATTCTTAGAAAATATAATTGATTGGGGAACATCGTACTGAAGATGAAACTTTTATCTGAATCAACTGAGAAAAAAATACTCAGCTTCAAAACCTAAAGACATATTCCTTCATTACACTTACCAAAATTTTTCACGAAAATAAATTTAGAGGAAAATGAAGCTTTGCTTTGATAATTACGATAAACTGAATGCAATGGACGGAAAAAACATAAAAAATCTTGGAATACTTCAATACAGTCATGGCAATGTATCTTTAATTAAATCCATTCCAAAACGCGGATGATATGTTTACATATTACTTTATCTAAAAGAAATACGTGGAAACGCACATGATTGAGCTGAACTTCGGTTCAACAACGCGAGTTGCCGAGAAAATTTCCAGGTAATTGGAAGAGCAACGAAATAATATTTATCCACTGACGCAAAATTCTGCGAAACACAAAAAGGTAAACAAGTGTCCATCGTTAGAAATCGCATCGGAGAAAATGAAAATTTGAGGCCAATTTTTCATCAGCAAATATCGAAGCTGTAAGTCACTCTAAATTGGGAGGATTTAAAGTGATATTTCTAAACTTAAATTCTGATACAACTTTATTTTGTATTTTTGTAAGAACATTAATCATTGCATCAAAACCATAAATATACCAGATGGTTCAGTGTCGGTCTACAATCGAAATCCGCTGTGGGATTTCATACGGAGAAACGGAAAAAGAAATATCTTTGCATTATATGAACTGCGCCCTTAAAAACTCAATAGAATTGGTTAGAGCAGCCACCCGAAAAGTAAAAGGTTTGAATTCGAATCCCTGTCTGGCCCGATTTAAATCCTACACCGATACTCAGGATTACGAAACAATGAGCAGTACCAGTTCATTCGTTACTTTTTATAATATATACCAATTTAAAATTCAACATACTAAATCCATATAAAAAATAGAAAAAAGATTAAATTGCACCTTGTACTAATCACAAAACATTCATCAAACACTTAATATATATTCATACATGTACGTTTTTTTTCTTTTCTTAACATCTTAGCTTTTTAATTCATTAAGGCATCTCTGAAATTCATTATCAAATCGTATCCATTAAATTACCCTCAGTTGAGAGATGTGAAACTAAATTAAGCAACATAATAAACATAATATGAAAATCATAGCTTTCCTCTTAAAATCGTACGCATACCGCATTAATAACCATAACAACCGATGAAAAAATAACTTTGAAACATGGCATAATGCTTGTAAATAATATAAATGTATAAAAATTAAGTCCCTCAGCATAAATCGACAGAATATTTTCGAACTCTTTCTATTTCAAGAAAACGTTATTTTTCCATCTAAATTAATATTTATTGAAATGTCTTCTGGATATATAAAAGAATGACATTCGAAATTCTTTCCTCTGATTTTCTAAGAGGCTCAGTTGAACAATCATTTAAATCGAACTTTAAATTATTGAAATGCTGTAATGACATTTATTTCCTCCCAGCAATTAGAAGCGATGGAATATTAAATCCATTTGATTAGCGATCTCAAAAGCTGCGACTTCGGAAGAGGATTTCACTCTTACTCACTCATTAATGTCACATACAATTCTATTGCGATGCGTTTCATTATAAGATTCGTCATATTTAGTGATAAAGAATACTCACATTAGTAATTCCAATATTTAATCGTTTCAATTAGTAACATTTCCATTGATGTTTCCTATATATACTAATCGTTTTCTAAAATTGTAATTTAAACCTTTTTCTGCGTTAATTTACAAATTTAAATCAATATCTAATATTTTAAATTTAATTATTAATTTAGCAAATATAATTTTGTAATCGTATGAATGTGTAACCCGATAACAGTTTTAAATTTTGTAGACATTTGTTATCCTTGAATTTATGAATCCTTGTACGACAAATTCGAAAATCTGGTCGATAGGAAATCAACGGGGACAAATGGATGTTTCTTTTGACTTAAAGATGGAGAAATTAAATTTCTTAGCAACATTTGCAGTTGCAATAAACACAAGCAGCACGATCTTTGTAATGAGTATTTACACAACTGAGAATTTTGTATTATCAAACAATGCTAAGATTTACTTAAGACAAGGTTACGGTTCACTTATTTATCAATTATTCGTCAGTTCGTGAAATAATTAGTTCTTCTTATATTTATCTACTATAACCACATGTTGTATACTGTACATACTATACTATCATATACTGCTACTAATATATACATCTACTATGAACCTTACACTATACTTACAATATTGAAATTCACGAGAATAGAGACATTAGTTTTGCACGAGTAATTGCTCTGTTGATGTAATCGGTAAAATAATGTTACAGATTAAAATAGCTTTTGACACTCGTGTTCATAAATCATTTTTCAGTGAATTGAAATTCTCCTTAACATGCTTCATCTGATCCGCCGAACTTCCAAAATTTTGCAGCTCAAATTTTCATTTACCTTGAGCTCTAGGAATGAATGAGGGATTAACGGCACGTTGGAAAAATTCGGAGGTATTCGGAAGGAATCCGTATAGCTGCGCCACCTAACGGGTAATCCCCAAAACTATTATCAGTAGTAGCTTGACAGCCACACAAGTTGTTTCACAGGGTGACACGTTTTAGCTGACGACTGTCATTGAGTTGTCGGTAAGTCCAATTCCGTCTCTTAAGCTATTGAAACTACAGAATTAATTTCGTACAAGATCCTAGGATAAAAGTTTCTACAGCAGTCAAGTTTTGTTCCGTAATTTATTTAAAATTTGAAATTCGAGAGTAGTGTTCCCACAATTTCTATGATATCGGCGTTCTCTGTTTTAGACTTTAAAACATGTTACAGAAAGGAGACTCATGGATCTAATTTCTGCGTTCATTTGCTGTCAAAAGTAATGAAATATTTGGAAGAGCAGCAACAACAACTAAGGTATTTAAAAGTAGTTTCTCTGCTTCCGTTACTTAATTAACCTATTTTTAGTACTTTACCCTTTAATAAGTGCCTTTTTATTCATTTTTTTTCACACAGAAAAACAAATCGATTCCTTCATTCCAGTATAGGAGATATGTTACGCAACTGAACTCGTAAATTCTGAAGGCAAAAATACTCGCGAATGATTTTGGCATAGCGATTTACTTACCAGTAATATCGGATGTGTATGATGTACATTTATTTCAAGAGTTACTTAGGAAAGGAGGGGTAAGAATATGAGTCTTACGAACTCACAAGGCCATCAATCTTTTGACACATCTTTCGTATAGCATTCCTTGCTCCTTACAATTGTATTGTAGTATGTGGAATTCTATTTAAAATATAGGCTTTAAATTAAGTTCTATGCTTTCTTACACTTTCTATATTCCCTTAAAGTGGAGTGAAAAATGAAAGATAATTCATTTCCAAGCGAATATAAGATGGAGTAAAATGAGTTATGCCTTACGCGGAAGGTGAAATTAGCTTTTATCGGGCATAAACGGAGAGATTTATGCTGCTGAAACATTGCTCTCCACACTGCGCCAATTCTATTATAGTTAAGGGAGATCGTTAAAATATTTTTATTACAAGTTACCACAATATATCTAAAATGTTTTAATTGTTTTTCACCGTAATTACACTCAATTTTCACTCATCAAAGTCTCAGTTTCACAGCATGTGCATTCAAAACATGAAGACAGAATTATTCTGTTCAAACAATAACGTTTCGGGAGACCAGTTTTGACCTTTCGTAGAAACTACATCTGATATTATAGCTTAGTTTTTCTGTAAGATATTCTACAGTAAATTTCTCCTGCTTAAAATAGCTTTGATGCGAGTAACAAGTTTTTTGTTCGATACTAAAACAGAACGATCGTCGATTTCTCTAGTACATTTCGGAGCAGGTACAAATAATTTACTTAAATAATATTGCTGAATATTTATTTTGAAACCATAAACTTAGTGAATCTACAGGGAAATGGGTAAGGGTGACTTTGCGCAAGATGGTGCGCACCCAGGAAAAATCCCAAGGAAGAATGGACCTTTTTCAAGTCCATTCTCCCTTGGGATTAGTGAATCTAAATATCCGCTCCAAAATGTTAACACGAAAAATTTAGAAGCAATATGTTACCAAAACATTCTCTAAAGGAAAATATATATTATACTCAGATATCTCAAATATCACGAATATTTTACATATAGCATAGAATCAACACATACGTTGCGGGTTGTCCTCTTTCATGCTCATTTTGTATTCCGTTTTATCTAAAGAAACTTGTAGGTTTGAAACAGAAATACATGCACAAGTTACTAAGAAAAGGTTCTTAGGAAAGTTTTATGTAAAGAGGGTAGTTGGATGTATCATAAACTCAGACTATCAAAATGTTTCCCTTATGCCTGAAGTTTTTCTATCAGAAAGTTATAATCACATTCACAGTGGAGGTATACTTCGTCGAGGAGCATAAAACACTCCTCGGTTACCATCGCAACAACAGAGTTCACCACAAATTCAACAGGAATTTCCGCTCCGCTGTCTTTATTTTTCAGTATCGGACGCATCTCTCGCTTTGAATATTCATTGGCGAACATAAATGCGCAACACGTTTACCGCGCTGTTAGAGCTTCATTTGGGGAGGGCAAACCCTTCCGATCCTTTTATTCTGAAAAAGGAGAATGATTTATCTACGGGCGATAGTCAGTTGTTAACAATGGTACACGAAAGGACCGATTGATCATCCCGACAAGAAACTCAAATTAAAATTCGAATGAAAATTTAAATTTGCGTATGAAAACATTCTCTACGAGATATTGTTCGTTATTCCCATTTTAACCAATAGTAGCAGATACCGTAATTAAAACAAAGGGAAAATGAAACTACATTGTCGCTTGCAGAATTATTCGGTCTATTATAATAAAAAAATTACGCGTGTCTATTTATACATTTATGTTTTTATCAAAATTCAATAGTTTCCGCAAGAAACACACAGCAAGTTGATTTTTCGCTTCGTTGCAGAACTTTTATTTCGTAAAATTCAATTAGAAAAACTGGTCGTGCGAAATAGAGTGCAATAAATATAAGAACAAAAAAAAATTAAACAGATATATTTATCGAATTGAATATTGTTTTCGATTTGAAATCACGAACATTTTCATATAACGAATCCATTTTTTGGCAAATTAAACGAAGTAAATTTAGCAAATGTTTACTTTGCTATGACTAAAACATCGGTTGCTAACAACAGTAGCTCCGATGTTTTCTCTATTTCAGGGTCAATTGACATTGGTAGCTGAATCGGGGGCCATAATCATTGTCGCTCCAGTTATTATCGAGAAATGTCTGCATCTACATCTACATAAATGCCCTGCAAGCCCCCTTTCGGCGAGTGGCAGGGGGTGTAAAACATTCCCGCTTTCTTTCGCACATGAATATTTCAAATAGTAGTTTCGCACGTCTTGTATTTTTGCAGTAAGTAGCTGATGTCGCTAACTTATTAATACCTAATTATATATAAAAACCACTGCCTTATTCTTTGCTTCTGTTGCTAGCAAGAACTATCTTCTAAATAGAAACTCCCTTGAAATGCCATTTCTATCATATTTGACTGTGATAAGCCATAACGTATACTTCTCAGTTCAACTATCGAGCAACGAAGGGTGCCTTAATTGTGAAAGAATAGTAAAACATCAACGCTGATGAGAAACGCGTTCAAATGTTAATTTTTGGCGTGAATTCGGCATATTTTGACGCATATGGCATATGGATTGACAAACTTTTTCGTGTTCAGGATTACAGAGCATATCTCGCCTCCTCATTTCTGGCAATCTAGTTATCGTCCTATTGAATGTTTCAGTCCGCAAGAAAAGGGTGAGGAGAGTGAGAAGAAAGGAAGAGAAATTATTACGTCATGAAATGGAAACAAATCCAATTAATATCTAAACGCGATCATGACATCTGGGGCGATATACTTTCGAATATAGAATGGTCTAGAACACGTCTTAAGCACCTCTCACAACCTTCATTAATCCGAGGCATTTTCAAACGTCGTTATTGAAATATTTAAAGCCAATTGAGGATGGAATAACAGCTATGAGGTGCGGTATCTTTTATGGGGTGAGAGTAATGGCCAACATTGATATGATGCAGTATACAACGAATAAATACTGATGTACATTTTTGGTGTAAGACATGGTAATGTTTTGGTCATGGTTATGAATATTGTAACAGAAAGGCTAATTGTTAATACATGAATAGATTTACCAGAGATTAATGTAACTATTCTTCAATAAAAAGATATTTCTAATTGACTTTAACAAAAAATCTCAAAGCTGGTGAATCAAGGTACCTACACGTTATAAAACATTCCATAGCTTTTAGTAATGGCTGTTTAAATACTGGGTACAACCTCAAAATTTATCTATTAGTTCTTATAACTTACATTGCTCTTTTGTCTTTGTAGTTAAAGGCTTAAATATACATTAGGAACGATAAAATTGTAAATTATAAAATTTGATTAAAATATTTCAGATGATAATGAAATCGGTAAAGTTTTCATGAACATTTAAGCCCCATATTAATTATGGTTTAAAACCTTCACGATAAAACTATTATATATATTGAGACGATTCTAACTTATCTCGGAGACAAGATGGAGGGATTGCGATTGCGTTTGTTTTTTCATTTTATAAGGCAGTTAACTTTCGCTTTTTCTGTCCCAGTTGTCATTTTATTTTTAGCCGCTGTTAAGCTCGCATACTTACAGATGTATTAAAAAAATATTTGAAATTAAGTATGAATTTCACACAACACTTTTGCTCTATATTGTTTGATGACAACTGACAATAGAAAAATGGTTCCGAGGTACTTAATTTTACTAATATACAGAAAACTATCTTAAGCTATAGAAATAAAATAACTTGAGATGCAATTCATACAATACTCACTGATCATCTTTGATAAAATCTGACTTACTTCCCTTCCATTATTTTTAAACCACCTAAATCCATTTTCATCTTTAAACTAGGACTTTTCGTTTCAGCACCAGGTGTCTTCAATTCTCCTTCAGTCATTTCCGCTACAATCTCCCTCATTGCCTTAAGATTTAAGTCTTCTAAAAGTCGGGATAAATCCGAACGGACCTACATTTTTCTCCATATTCCTGTTGTGGTTTTGCTTAGAATTCTCGAAGCCGAAAGAAGAAGGACTCGGGCCTTTGGTCCCCATTTACGCCTTTTATATCCAACAGTACTAGAAGGTCTTAGCAACCTTTCTTCTCTCTTTGGAAAGCCTTAGCAACGCTTCTATCCTAAGCTCTAATAAATCTCTCTCTCCATCCTAAGGGCACCGCTTCATGCGGACTGACCCCCGAACCTCTGGACCTGCAAGCCGCCATCCGCTTTTCTCTTCCACGTGAATCTTTCCGCCTGCGGCACTCCCATATTTCTCTGCTCCTTTCCTCATTCCTTTCCTTCCACTTGGATTCACCTCTCTCTCTATCTCCTTCACTTAAAGAGCACTTCTAAATTTCTCTCTCAACTTCACGTGACATTCGGTTTTGTTAGAGGAAAATACTTCGCAATTCACCGAGCAAAATTCCAAGTGCGCTTCCAATCTCTAACGATAGTGCTTCCGAGATATATAAATGCCATAGTGCAGGAGTCGGCAACCTAAGACCACCTATGCCACCATCAAGTGACCCATTTGATAATATCCAGTGATAATTTCGAGTTCCAAAGTTAAGAGGAGATTGTCATTGCGATAATAACAGCGACGAAAAAGGAATCACTCAACGCAGGTGCAAGTGTGCAATGGTAATGGATGAACGGATGATCAGAAGATAAGGATAACCCGAAATTTCTCTTCACTTTCTTATGACGTTCATAATTACTCAGTAGAGGGATGTAAATAACGAACTGCAGCTCCACAAGTGATAAGGCATGACCTATTGAGAAGCAACAACAACGTCGCGAAAATTACGAAACGAAGACTACATTTAGAAACATGAATAAAAAATATTCGTATTTCACCACTGAAGTTTTGATTTTGACTCAGAAAAGGAAAAGTGATATGTTTAACTAAACGTAACTTACCAGAAATATTAACTCCAATTCCGGGAATTATATCCACACCGCAAACAGAGAATACTGCAGGGAACAAAACCGTAGAATTTGCGACGTATCGAACGGTATAAGATACGGAAAGATCACCGTGAAGCTACTAAACTGCACCGAATACTAAACCGATTCTGCGTGTATATGTTGAGCTAAAACATGCGAAAACACAATACGAAGTACAACCGTTTCCCAAAAAACACACACAGCTGGGTATCATAAACCGAGCCCCTTAGAGATTGTTACTCAGGGTTAAGGGCGCTCTAAGACCTTCTCCCAATAACGGCCAGATGTGAGCTTGCTGTCCATGTAATTGAGGGCTAGAGATAGGGTAAAAAGGGTAAGACGGACTAAAATAGCTTTAAAATTTTTTTCATGAAGTGAAACTTTTGCAAATGGTTTATAAATCCAGAGATATGATGGAAACGGTACGTTACTGCTAAATGTACTCTTGCATTAAGGATTTAGCGCGGAAATATTTTATATATCTTATTATTTCGCGTCTTAAGTTAGATCAAAAATTCGTTTTAGCATATAATCCCAGAAACATAATCATTAAGGTGCGTGTTGGTCGTATATCCTCTCAAATCCGAGATCGTCATGGAGGATGACGCTCCCCCGCGCGGATATGGCTCTTGTCTCGCCATCGAAAATTCAGTATATAAATCGGCGTCGCAAATTGTTGCAGGAGTTTATTTCAGATTCATCTTCGCTTTGCTGATTTGGGTTCAGTGTTGGCTTGAAGTTGAAGAAATTTGTGAAAAATCGAAGAATTTATTTTCGTAAAATTTGGTCAACTTTGACCCCCTGTAGAATTTTAATGCACTTAAATAAAAGTAAATGATTTGGTAGTTATATGCAGAATTTATTTAAAAATAGCCATGCGATGTTTCAAAGTCCGCGCTCAAAAAACCATTTTCTTATTTTTGGCCAGCTTTTTCCGATTCTAGCCCACTGTGCGTCGTTAAGTAAGCAAATAAACAATTTGTTATCATTTGTGCACACATTCCGTTATTTTAAATCGTTTCATTGTCTCGTGAACAGTTTTCTTTGGATCTTTTCAGCAACGATCATTTCATCGTAATCGTATTTCTGCTGCTACAAGAAAAGACATTACGCAAGTCCTGCTTTCTTTAGAACGCGAAAACGCTCATTTTGATGACTTATACGAAATCATGCACGGATAATCACCCACGGATAAGCGGGAGTTCATTGTTTGTACCACTGACCCGAGATGTCTTCGTAATAGTCACATTTAGGGTGATTTGACCCACAGCCGAAAAAAGTTGCCAACACCTGCCATAATATTACTCTTCTATCTACAACCTCACATAAAATGACCAAAAGATTCAACTCAAAACTAAAACAAATTCAAAATACTTCGCTTTTCACAAATTAAAAGAAAGATCAGAAAATATGATCGCCTAAAAACTATACTGAATGGATAATTGGCATTGTAGACGAAGTCATTGCAAAGCAACACAATTAATCCCTTAAAATAAACATCACTTTGATTATGAAAGTATTCGCAAACCCAAGGCGTTTTTCCGCTCGTCATTTCTCAAATACAGCCATTTTTCACAGCTTCACGGATAAAATTCCAATTTACCCTGTCCACTGGTGTAAACCTTTTATTTTTCAATTTTCTTCGCCTTTCCACACCAAATTGAAGCATGTGATTCGATTTTTGTTTATTAATCCGCAGCGTGTAACATTTTTCGGTAAACCTCTCTTTCCTTTTCAGTTTGAGCACAGTTTTCGATTATCTCTTTTTTTAACTAATCAATCCGATATGGGCAACTCTTCCGATTTATTTGCAGATCCAAAAACAACAGCCATTGTATCGCGAAATTGGCGCGAATTTAATATTCGATTCACTAAGCACATATATGTGATGAAGCATTTTTATAGTTGGTTAATTGAGGTTTTATTAATCATGTATACATTACACATGTATCAACCCGGATGAACACCAGAAAAAAAATTTAATATTGATAGAATAATTTATAAACAACATCGATTCTTTTATGTTCGCTCTAATAGCTCCTAAAAATTCTCATGCATACGTTCCTTCCGAAAAAGGCTCGCGGATTAACGAGGAGAACGAGGTTAATGAATGAATTAACGCATTATAGATTAAACGGACGATTCACACCTTGTTCAGTATGTAATTAGGACAGTTTTGAGGTATTTTTATAAGATCTTCTTGTGGTAATATGCAATCGGTTGATTGCTTGTTTAAACACGAACCAATCGTGCCATTATCAATCTCAAGCAATTTCTTGACTAAAAACACGATTAATGTTCACTGCCAATAAACTATGGCAGACCGATAAAAGTTTGCATTTGCAAGAATGGAAGATTAGGTGTTTTCCAGTTCTAATACTGTTATCTAATAATTTATCCAAAAGCTGAGGCCATCTCGCACATCGGTCTCCACCGGGAATGGACCCCGGGACCGCTTTCGCTAAAAGCAAACGCGCTACCCACTTGGCAATCCAGGGGCCCAGGACTTTTTAAATTGTAGACATTTTCTATCATGATTTATCTGAAATTCCATCCCGTTTTATATGTTAGTTGTTACACGGAAATAATAGACTTACCACTTTATACAGTAATCCGTATTTAGGATAACCATACGTCCCGTTTTTGTCGCGACAGACCCTTTACAGGATCTTCCATATCCTAAAAAAAACGTGTGCTATTTCTATTGTCCTTCGTCTAAATCTGTGATTATTTTAATGAATTTCATTTGAATAACGCGCAGAATGTACCTTTTCGGCTTCCTGTGAGTTCAAATACATAACAGACGGAAATCCAACAAGCAATCGATCTTTTTTGTTGTAAATTTGATCACCAAGAATATTACTGAACTTACTTAAAATCTATGTTAAGTAAGTGGTAATAAACTTCCAAAAAGGATGCAATTTTACTTTTAAATTCATTAATCCCCTGTGATTCATATTTTATTTGTAAACAGGATCTAAAGGACGTGTATTTCTGTTTAAAATGAAATTTCCAACAACAAAATGGTCAAGAGTTCTTTCAAATGATAACTGCTTTAAAACACTGCAAACATCCTCTGATGATAAATGGATGAAAATCTGACGAACAAATTTGTTCCGTTTTGCTGATGCCCCGTTTTCAACTAGATGGAATACGGCCAGGCAATCTATATTCTTTTTAGACATCATAGAAATTATCGACAAAATCGATAATTCAATATCATACATTTCGGGAACAACAAACACTGACTATATTGTCTGAAAGATATCGTACGACCAACAAATCGAAATGCAAAACTTGCACAAAAGATCATTCCACTAGTTTATCAATTGATGAAATTTTCTTGTATTCCACTTGTACCAATGGATTCGCAAACCTTAAATCTTAGGGAATGGGGAAAAAAAATTGCGATTGGGAGTGTTAAAGAAACATTGGCTGTATCCAATAAAATAATATTAATTGAATTTAAATTAAAAGAGAAAGGAAATGACTATTTCATAGCCAGGACGTTTTATGCAGCGGTTAAATTAAGTTTCGTTTAACTTCGCTCAGGTTTAAATTAAGTTAATTAATTAAAATTCGAAAATTTCACCTGTTAACATTCAAATCTACATATAATTATATAATAAATCTAGCTATGTTTTATACTTACACATTGATAAAATAAATCTGTGGATGAAAATGAATGAAGCTAAATCGAAACTCATTGAAATCTATAGCTATTAAAAAACAATCATTGATCANTATAAGAGCATAGAATATGTTACCCGTCAACATCAAATAAAGCAGTGCTACCCAACCGGTGTGCCGCAACATACTATTTAATACATTTGAGCTGTTAATGTTCCGCATAATAACAAAACGTAATGTTGTTCGAATTTCAAGAAAATACACGCTTTACTTACGAAATATTTTGGGATGAATGCATTTTGGTATGAGGTAGTTTGTTTATATATCGGCTATAAACCATAATGGGCTCCATGTCTACGTACGGATCTTAGGAAAAAAAGAAGCAAAATCGAAATAAACAGTACGTCACTTAGACAAACCGGTACACACATCAACAAAAGAAAAAAAACAACTGAAAGTAAAATACACAAAGTTTAAACATCAAACGGATAAAACCGTATAGTATTCAAAATTGATGGGAAGGAAAGCGAGATGAAACGCTATCTTATGAATAAATGAAAATAGCTGCACTAAGAGTTAGATTCTCTTCCAGTTTGAATTTTGATCAAAACCTTTGGTTTGTTTGAGTTATACTTGGTTTAGTGTACCGCTTAAGTTTCGGTTAATACGTTACTTTTCCGAGGAGGAAATATCATTGACAGTCGCTGGAAATATCATTGACAAAACACATGGTTCATATGTTTGATTTTAGTCGCAGAAATGAATGAGGAAAGTCTGCCGTAGCTTGGAATCGAACCCGGGTCTCCTATTTTCCGGGCGGATGCTCTGACCTATAAGCTACCACTACAGAACGATATCTCTTTCAATTTCTCCCAATTTCGCCCAATAAAGACATTTATTATTATTATTTCTTGGGCTATGATGAGACACGGTGTGCTAAGAAGGATCCATCTAAGGTGACCCAGGTCCGATTCCCATATAGTTACACATTGATAAAATAAATCTGTGGATGAAAATGAATGAAGCTAAATCGAAACTCATTGAAATCTATAGCTATTAAAAAACAATCATTGATCATAAATTTGCATCGTCTATATCGTGAAATACCACTCCAAAATCAAATCGCACTCTCCGAGAATATAAAAGAAGTTGTCATTGGAATATATAAAGTGCTATTCTGCGATCGAATTTTAGTGAAATAACACAAAAAATAATTGTCAACACTGACGAATCAACCTAACGGAATGGCTGTTTATATTTGAGCACAAACACCAAGTTGAGGACATTTAATACATTCACTGATGTATTCTATTCCAGCGTAATTCAGTTAGTGTCGTATATTATTGAATTGATGGGAAGGAATTTTAGAAATATGCAACGTGAGTCGAATCAAGCTCAAAACATTGATTGCATTTCTCCAGGATGTATTTTCGTCAAATGTGGAGCGGAATCAAATTCAAAATCAGAGCGAGTATTATGAGCACTGCGACAGAAATAGAACTTCCATTCAACGCTGTCATACCGCTTCATTTATTCCACAATATTCCGCACTCAATCTTTGGATTCGAATGTCACAAGCTGTGGAACTGTCTTGCTCGCACGCGCCTTGACAATTCGTTCGGGTGATCGCGCGGCTGTTTTTCATACATTTGATTCCTCGTATATTTATTTACTGGGCGGCGAGATGCTGTGCAACGCGTGTACGAAGCAGTTTAAGGAGAAGTCAATTCGACCGATTATAATTAAGATTTAAACGTTCAAAAAGGGAGAAAGGATGAGAAGAGTCTGTGGAGATGATTCCTTTTGTGGAGACGCCGGAGATAAATAAAGAAAACGGTCCTTAAAAACATCCGAGAGCTTAAAATCTCTCTTAACACAGCTACTCTGCCATGCAAATAAACCGCTCAAAAAGGCAGATTCTTTCCCTGTGCATTTCTACACCAAAATTCCACGGTGGAAATATAGAACAAAACGGAGGAAAATTTGTCCGGACGCTTCACCTAACAGAAGTTACACCCAAAGACGTTTCATCCATAGACGTTTCATCCATAGACGTTTCATCCATAGACGTTTCAAAAACCGGCATAAGTGCAAATTTAGATTTTTAAATACACAAAGTAGTATTATTCTGTGCACTTTTTCTTCATCTCTTTTAAATTTCAAATGAGGAAGTGTTTGATGTAAGGGAAGAAATATTAGACCCAGATAAGGTCGGATTATTATTACTGTGTGTACATTAAGATTTTAGTTATTATATTCCCTAATAATAAGTTATCTTGTTCGCACGCGTCGTTAAACAGCGGTAATTACAAACCTTATTTGAAAAATATTATATCAAAAGATACCGATTTGGTGAATTTCCTGGTGCGTAAAATAGCTATTGGGTGAAAAATCTTGGGCGTAACGTGAATGTGGTGAGGACTCACTATGGTGAACTGTCCTGATGCAGACAGTCTCTTGGGTGAAATATGTTTGTGTACGGTTTCTATGGTGAAACGCCATAGAGACGGAAAAGTTGTCGAGTTAAGTCTTACATAAGTGTAAGTGTTGCGGCTTTTAACCCAGATTTCAAAGGATCTCTCAAAGTGTGAGTGTTGAAAAATCTCCACACAAAATCGAGTGAAATGGTGGCGGTGAATGTTACATCTTCGCGGGATAAGAACTTGTTCCGATCTTGAGGCAAGCTGAGCTTATGTGCTTGTTTACCTTCATTTGTTGACTACCTGATATCAGCAAATATTATCACTCCTTCAACGAAGAAGCACTGCTTCACATTCGATCCGCAGCAACCAAACCTTGCACGCCTTGGTTTTGTCCACTTATTCCTTACTTATATTTCCTCATTCGACTGGAGATTTCTTTCTTTCTGAATTTTCCCATGTCTTTCCTCATATTTCCCTCTCTTTCTCACATCCCCTCTCATACACTTTCTCTTTCTATTTCCTTTTCGGGCCCTTGAATTCTTACAACCCCACGTCATTCCGCCTCTCTTTCCTTTTGTGTATGCTTCCTTTACAGTCCTGGTTTCCATCCACACTTCACTTCCTCCTTTCATTTTTTCTTTTATCTGCTCCTTCTTTTGGACATCTCTCCTTTCATTTCCGATTCAAAGAATTTGCTTGACGGTAAACCCAATACTCTCTGAGATATTTATTTTTCGGCAAATCATATGGACAATTCCGTTATTCAACGTAATGATACAACTTATGTATTAAGTGTTAAAAGCAAAGGAGTATAAGAGCATAGAATATGTTACCCGTCAACATCAAATAAAGCAGTGCTACCCAACCGGTGTGCCGCAACATACTATTTACTACATTTGAGCTGTTAATGTTCCGCATAATAACAAAACGTATTGTTGTTCGAATTTCAAGAAAATGCACGCTTTATTTGCGAAATATTTTGGGATGAATGCATTTTGGTATGAGGTAGTTTGTTTATATATCGGTTATAAACCATAATGGGCTCCATGTCTACGTACGGATCTTAGGAAAAAAAGAAGCAAAATCGAAATAAACAGTACGTCACTTAGACAAACCGGTACACACATCAACAAAAGAAAAAAAACAACTGAAAGTAAAATACACAAAGTTTAAACATCAAACGGATAAAACCGTATAGTATTCAAAATTGATGGGAAGGAAAGCGAGATGAAACGCTATCTTATGAATAAATGAAAATAGCTGCACTAAGAGTTAGATTCTCTTCCAGTTTGAATTTTGATCAAAACCTTTGGTTTGTTTGAGTTATACTTGGTTTAGTGTACCGCTTAAGTTTCGGTTAATACGTTACTTTTCCGAGGAGGAAATATCATTGACAGTCGCTGGAAATATCATTGACAAAACACATGGTTCATATGTTTGATTTTAGTCGCAGAAATGAATGAGGAAAGTCTGCCGTAGCTTGGAATCGAACCCGGGTCTCCTATTTTCCGGGCGGACGCTCTGACCTATAAGCTACCACTACAGAACGATATCTCCTTCAATTTCTCCCAATTTCGCCCAATAAAGACGTTTATTATTATTATTTCTTGGGCTATGATTAGACACGGTGTGCTAAGAAGGATCCATCTAAGGTGACCCAGGTCCGATTCCCAGCTACGGCAGAATTTTTCTCTTCCATTTCTTCATCTCAATTAAGCATGCGAACCATGCGTTTGTCACCGCTTATCTATTTCGCCGTTCCCGCCTACAGGAAGTCCGCTATGATGCTGAGGTGGCATCTTCGATGTCTCGTGGGTGTGTAGGAGTTTGGTGCCATCTTTGATGGATCCTCCGTAGCACGCCGTGTCCCATCATAGCCCAAGTCATTGAAGGAGAGATCATTTTGTCGTGGTAACTTAGAGGCCAGAACATCCACCCTGAACTCCCAGCTGCGGAAGACTTTTTCTCTTTCATTTCTTCGACAGGAAAATATATAAATCATTTAAAAAATGGCTTCATGAAAATGATTCCTGGCAGGGGTTTGGGTTATAACAGCACAGTTTACTTCGATTTAAATCAAGTCTCTATTTGCTCAAAATCTACTACTTCCTAAAGAGAGTTTCCTTTCACATCACAATTTCATGAGCTTTCGCGGACGCTATAACTATGTTAAACAGCAGCAAACTCAGTTACAAAGTTAAACTGCATATATCCCAACATCGTGAAAATAAACTAAACTCAGGATTTAAATAATGCCCCTGATTCTATCCTCCTGCAGTTCTTCAGTCAGTTCATTTTAAAATACAAATACGGAAAAAACAAACGGATGGGTCAATAATGATGAATATGCCATGCATCCACACCTAATTGTTTCCAGTGGTGAGATGAGAACAATTACTGTTTGTGTGATTATGGAGCAGCACAAAATGAAGGCAAAGATAATTAAGAGAAACCCAGAGCGGTATTTGCATGGGGAATATGTAAAGTGAATGTTCCATCAAAAGCGAGCTATCTAGATGTTTGAACTATGAAACGATTCGGTAATTGTGGTAGATTACTAAGAATATGAGTATTGCATATAGAAATAAAACCGTAGCAACGAATGAAACAAACACGTTTGAAGACTGCCTGGAAATAAAACAGACTTCTGAATAGGGTTACGGAAAGAGAATTCCCTTATTTGCTTACTGTTTTAAGTAAAGTAGGCCAAACTCAAAAATGAAAAACTATAGCACACGGAAAATCAGGCAGTGAAGTAAGTGTGAGAGATAGCCTTAAGAGCAAACAGAGGCTTATCGCTTAAGTTTGGGAAATAAATCGAAAGGTCCTAAAACGACTCCGCTCTGAGACATTGATTTGGGGTGGGGATTGATTAAACTCTTTTATGGGAAATAGCAATTTCATGAGAACGTAAAAAGGTTCGATGAATGGACTCAACCAGGTTTACTTATTATAATGACCATGGCAGTGCACCATGCAGCGAATTAATTCTTCCTCCAGTACTCTTCACTAACTCAATGTTGAATTATGCTACATCTTAAACGACTGCTCAAACTATACGTGGACTATAAATTAATATAAACACTCACACGCATACGAATGCAAGTTCATAATTTACTCTAAGCGAGGCTGTACTACCTAATCTTTGTTTCAGATTTCGGGGATGTAATTCAACCGGAAGTTCGGCTGAATCAGAAGGTATATAAATAAATACATACACGACAGTGATTTTCATAGTGGAATGATAAGTAAAAAGCTTGAATTAAATCACCGCAACAAAGAAATCAAATGCTTACAAAATAACTGTGAGTGTATATATACAGTAAAAATGTAATAAATATGATGTGGTTTAGCTCAGTCTTGTGGAGAGGAACGGTTTTCAGGAAGAAAATAACCTTGCTACTTCCACAAAATAAACATTTGAAGATGTCTAGCGTGCAAACGATACAAATCGTAATAAAAATATATTCTGTGGAACTTAAATGATCGTTATCTTCCTGAAAATAAAATGCTGTAGAGTTAAAGTGTGTGAATACATCAATGGATAATGTAACGATATTCACAAAGAACAGTCACAAATTACACAGAATTCTAAGATTGCCATTAATCCGCTGTATTCCTTAGAAGGCCTTTTATATTATTAATGGAAGAGCTCAGTTTTTTCCCAAATCGTCATTTAATGAGTATCAAATATGTCATGGATACGATGACTATTTCTTTTAATTATCCACAAATTTGGAAAATGGTAAATGCACTCCTTATGTTGAAATACTAGGTATGGCCAAAAAATAACGTCCCACATGTTTTACCTGCCAAAACCAATGACAGTAATTCCAAATTGTCGTTGCAAATTCTTGGACGTTTCTCGCATGTATGTGCATAGTTTCAGTTTTCTCCTGCAGATAGCATAGCTGTAGGAAGCTTTCAAAATGGAGTCTGACCGTGATACAAGTTTCAGACAACGTGCTGTGATTGAACGTTTGTGCGTGGAGAAAGGAACGGTAGGGAATATTCACCAACGTTTGTGCAATGTCTATGGAACATCTGCAGTCGATAGGAGTACAGTTGGTTGCTGGGTATGGAGTGAATCAGAAGGCGGTTGAAAGTGGAAACCATAACTAGAGCGAGGACTGGTACCGACAGGGCATACATGCCCTAGTGAATCGCTGGAGGGAGGCAATAGAACATGAAGGAAATTATGTGGAAAAATAGATTGAGCAAATAATACATGATTGTTTCATATCTGTAAATTACATTTTTGTAGAATAAATAGTTTTTGAGAAAAAATGTGGGGTATTCTTTTTTGGCCAACCCTCGTATTATATATTTTAATCTTGCTTGAAAGAGCGATTGAAAATTTTGAACACAATCCCTGATTTAGTCGCTACTTCCATCTTAGGCATCCTTATTTTCAAATTAGCACCCGATATTATCATTTTGAAATAGTTGCAAATCATTCCAAAGCTAAATTAGTCTCATAACATATAAACTATTTTCTTCTTCTCCTAATTTAACCGATTCGAAAATCGAGTGCTTCGATGGTTTACTTGGCAGAATTTAAAATAAAACTCGACCAGTGAAATGATTTACTACCAAATTTTGAATAATATCAATCTGCTTACTAAGATATTGTGGAGACATGTATCGTAGTCCTGTTAACAATGTGGAGGCATTCATTATGCTCAGTAGGATTCAAATACCTGGAAAATTCAGTTACCTGGGAGATTTCCAATTAAGAAATCAACCTTTGGAAACAACCTTGTAAACTATCCCGAGTTTCGCTCCTCACCGAATCTTCAAAACTTAGTCATTAATCGTTTTCTCTCCTTAATTACTAACAAGAGTCTTCTGAAAACCCTTCGGTAGCCTGTTTTATCGAATTGAAAACTACAATCTCCATTTACGAGAGAAAATAAACAAGAGAGGTAAATTTACCTATTTTATCGAATTGAAAACTACAATCTCCATTTACGAGAGAAAATAAACAAGAGAGGTAAATCTACCCTCCGGTGGTCCCAAGAGAAAGAAATATCCGTTATCTGTTAGATATAAATGGCGAACTTATGATTCTATTGACCAGAAAACGCTTAAACATGACAAGAATGTGATAGACTATACTTTAAGTCGTCGAATGAAACAAGTCCAATAAAATTCATTCATATTTACGAAATTTAACGAATTAAGGAATAAAACATAGCATTTTGGAAAATGGAAAATCTCATTTAGTTTTACAAAAATGTATTATGGGCTCCTGGGCTCGAACCCGAGGCTTTTCAGAGATGAGGATAGTAATCTTGTGGCCTTCTACCTCTAAGAAACAGAATACAGTTTGTTTCATGACTATCTTTTTATGTGTAGGTCAATCTATCCATGTATAATATACATTTCCACACGGAATCAACACAAAGAAATATTGTTATATCATAATATATTGATCATATTGAGATTAATCAAAGAGAGCGGAATTATCTCGAAATACGTCTTTTCAATTAACCACAGTTAATATGATACCTCTTTGATAGGTCTTCCTCTTCAAGTTATTGTAAACTGCGAAACAGTATTTTTGCTTTTAAGAGCGCCATTTATGTTTTCTTATTGTATGTTTACAATTAATGTACGCGGAAGAACAGAAGCAAGTTGACAAAAATAATTTATATACACAAAAGCACCACAAAAATACAAGTCACACAGCCCAAGTTTCGGTACATCGAATCATCTTGTATTTATGTTGTTTTTGTACAAAAAATTATTTTAATTATTTATTTATTACTCGTTGAGTTAGAACCACCAGGATAAGTCCTACACAATCGATTTTATTACCTGATGCTTATCTTATTTACGGAAACCTTCATCGATGACAATCTATTGACATATTTCATGAATAGCAATGACGTGTGCCAATTATATTCATCCCTAACGTCTATCCAATGCGCTCTATTTCTCCCGGAAAGCAAAACTTGTTCCACCTAAAAATTCACTCCTTCATATTTAAACACGCAGCAGCCCGATCTCATCTTGGAACTTGATCCTTTCGAAGAATCGTTAATCTGAAACGAGGAAATTAATTTCCTCCGATTTCGTAATCCTTAAGCTCAACGAAACTCCCAAACATCGAACGAGTGGATCGAATACGTGGGGGTAATCTCTTCGGAGAAGAGTTGTTAATGGCAATGGAGAGCTCAAATTTCCAAAAGTCGATTTCCTCTGTCCATCTGCTAGACCTCAGCTTCTCCTCAATCTCGTCAGTTTCATCAGCCGATCAAACTGCCGCCCCCTAATCTCCCTCTTTATGGCGACGGACATATCCCAACCGTTAAGTGAATCTTGTGGAGGAAGAGCCCCTCCGCGCACTCTTAAATGAATCCATCGCAAAGGGAGTGAGAAACTTTCTTCCGCATGAAACGCGCGCTCGTTAAACCGCATTCTCAAAAACATCCATCCCCTTTCACTCGACTCTTCCTATCCTTCTTTCCCCGTCCTCCCTCTGCTACGCTTTTATTTCTAAGCATCAAAACCTCTAAGGCTCCATAAACTGTTTTATTTCTCCCTAGCTGAAAGTGATCATACCTCGCCTCGCACTACGCTGACGAACAATATCAGTATTACAGCGTAGAACAAATAAAATTTACGGATAGGACTAGCGATGCGTAGAAATAAATTGCGCTTAGACTTATCTAAGAACTGGTTGAGTTAGCGAGCGGAGAATAATCAGGCCGGTACCGGGGCAACAGAGCCGATGAAATGTATATCTTTAGGAATTCATCACAGATCGAAGAATGGGATATCTAAGTTTAACAGTATACGATAAATGTTACTAATAATATTAAGCACTTCGCTTGTTTTTTATTGCTAAAGAGATTGTAAATTTTGTCGCGGTAAAACATTCCGATGATTTTTTGGCCTTTAAATATGTCTTAGAAAGATCGATCGTCCATTTGCTTCACTACTGAAAAATGTTTAATGGTCTCAGTATACTGATTGTATTTTAATATTTTTTTATACACGTTTAAACTGACAGTCGTTCAAATATCGCATACAAAGCCGTGCCCATCTGCTGCGCGGGTACAATCATAATTTGCCGTCCCTTAAAATTAAATACCTAAGACCATACGTTTCCTGATTTGCAGGTAAAAATTATTTTGTAAGATTTAGAAACACCCGTGTTTATGACTTTGTTCCCAAGCTTACTATAGTCACAAAACATCAGTAACAATTAATTATGCATATTCCGTGTGCTGACAGTAAATCGTCATTGCGAGTTAATATTTCACATTACTTTTGAGCATCATTATCTTAGCAACATTAGTCACCGGAAGTGTCAAAAGAACACGCAAAGCTATTTGAAAATTGGGATAGAAGTCGATCAAATCATTGGTAAATATATATTTCAAAACCTGAAGAGGATTTATTCTTGGTATGTACTAGAAAATCGTTTATCGATTCCAATTCTTTGATTAAATCCACTGCACAAATATTTCTTTTCGTCTTGGGTTATTCTTCTCTCTAAATGTTTGTAAATCTTTAATTTCACGTCATAATCTTTCCTGGATAAGTTGTATGCGCCACACACAAAGCAACTGATGCTTGCACCCCCTGCCACACGCCGAAAGGCGGCTTGCAGGGTACTAATGTAGATGTAGATGATATTGTAATAATAATAATGTTGGTTACACTTCTATTGCCGCCCTCTAGATGCCGCCGCCCTGGTGCGATGCTCCCCTTGCACCCATGGGACGGCGCGGCACTGATCGTATAGCTCAGTCTTGGGTCACTGAATTGCCCTTACATAGTTTTATTAGTAAAGTTTTTCGTGGCTTAAAGGTGCTATCACGCAGTTTCTGATACCAAAGACAATTCCACATGCACATCCAAGTGCTTATTTATTTTCTTATTACGGTCACTAGGTTAAGCCATTTCAGAAAGATTATGATTGTGTATTGATTCATCTTAATTCTTCATAGCACGAAGTTTTCTGATAGAGTATTCTAAACCTACACATCATTGCCCATGTGGAATATTGGGAATATAAAGAGTTCCCCGCAAGGATGAACACATTCAGCGATGTAAAAGAGTTGAGATGCTTCTACTTTTCGGGTCATAAACGTTTCTCTCGCGAGAAAATGCACTCATAAAATTGCCCAAAGCACTCGGTATTTCTAAAGGCGCGTAGCAACAAAATGGAGAAAAATCCTTACCCAGAATTAATAACGCCTCTGAGAAGACGAAAACGGGTGAAAATTTCCAAGAGATGCCTATGGTAAAATATGCTGATATTTTAATAGTAGAGAACGAAGTCATGAAAAACTTTAAAGGTCGTCAATGTCGTGAGTCGTGTCGTGTCTTAAGGTCGTGAGTTCGATACTCACCCGGGCCATATTTTATAGCGCTGCCATCTGGTCAGATGGTCGAATTGCATTGTAATTACAAATAAATAAATAAAAATCAGGCAATGTTTTCAAGTGCAATCCGTTGTATTTTTATAGAAAGCCTTAGAATCAACATCTTGGCTTTGGCATGCAATGTTTCCTTTTGTTTGCTAAATGACAAAAAAGAGAAATTTGCACGAGAGGGATATTGTAGCAATAATTTTGAAGAAGCTTCGACAGATAAGGTAATTTCGCATATGTGGGCTTCCACCGGAAATCGAACCCGGAATCCCGAAATCGAACGCGATACCCATACAGTTACCGGGAGGACCTAATAGGGATATACGCTACTCATCTATACTTGTATGTATAAAGCAGAAATTCTGTGGGTTTGTGTGTTTGTTTGTTCACGATTTGAGTCCACACCGTTTGTCCGATTTGCATCAAACTTTGCATACGTGTTCTCCGTGAGCCGGAAGGAAGCACTGTCGACTTTTCATTTGCAAAATTTGCTGGGTTTGAACCAAGATCGTTCAGATAGATTTCCATAAGAAATACATGTAAAGTTCGATTTTATCGGGTACAGACTTTATTTCTTTTGCAAAATTAAATTAGAAGGAATATTCGTATAAAGTCAAAATAAGTATCAAAAGAAGGGAAATTGAATACAAATTCTTATTACTGTCGTAGAATAAAGCTTTCGTTTCGATATTGCGAGAATTTAGATAAAATATGCGAATATTTTGTGAAATTTTGAGGTTGTAAACAACCCGTCCCCCTGACGACCAATGCGATTGTTGATTCCGAGTTCAGGCATTTTCCCATAAGAATGCATTTGTATTTTGGCCCATTTAGAAGCAAATGACGATATGAAGAGGATGAAAATTTTCAGAGATTTTAATTATATCAGTCACGAACAATTTGTAGTGATGAATTACAGGGGCAACAAACATGCGTAGCACCGTAATAAATTAGTGGAGATGGAGGAGTAACTTTTTATTTATCATTTCGGACTCTTGACAATTATACGATTAAAGTTACCAGAATCGGAAGTTGAAAATCTTGCAAACTTACACATTACTTTGAGACATGTTAATAATAAGAGGGAAATTCCATAATGATTCACATTCTTATTGTTGATTGTAGATTTCGGTCTCGAACTTTGATTAGAAAATTTTTGTTTTCGATAACCTGTCCCGTTGGACTAAACTACGAGATGATGCGAGGTGTTATTTTCTCTTTTGTACAAATAGGTATACTACATATAATCCGACATCTATTTTCCCCGTTGAGAATCAACGGGCACTTCAGCTAGTTAACTATAAAGCGGAGAAGGTTCAGACACCTTCAAATACGGCTAAATCACGATTATTTTAATGTAAACATGGTACAACGGTGAGTTAAGAGATATGAAAGGGTAAAACTCACGCTTGGACTGCAAAGAATGCGATTCGTCTTTCGAGAAAGCTTTTCGTCTGAAATTAACCTATATTTATGCTGATATTAGATATGCTCGGCCCAACCTCTTAGACTTAAAGGTCAATCTCAACACCAATTATTCAGAAGTTGTTTGACAATCAATCGCCGGAGGAAGATGTTTTCCAGATAAAATACTTGTTTTCTAAACATATATCACAGAAACTGTTGATTAATGAGCCCAATCGTGCCAATTTTATCCTTCTGAGGCCTGGGAGTGTGTAACACTTTTCTGTTAAAATTTCATAGCTTTCGAAAGTGAAGGAAGTCGAGTTGGAAGCAAAAGATTTGAGAAATGTGACATTTTTGACACTCGATTGAGTTGCAAAATTCGGAGAATCGGAATTAAGCACGTTAAAAATAATTCACGTAATTTATCATTACGTTCATCATTCATAATTCGTGTTACTGTTCGCCGTGGAAGGAAAACTAACGAAAACAAACTGATTTTTACGTCTATCTCAATAATTGTCAGTCTTTTTGCTTCCAAAGTGAGGAAGAAGGGCGTACCAAGTATTTCTCTTCGGTAACACGGCTTTCAATTGTTTCTCCGTCTATATAGAGACCTCTTGAAAATGTATCAACGAACGCAATCTTGAAATAATTGATTCCCAAATAAACATGACACTAAAAAGTGACATTTGCATTCCCAATGGATATTTATATATCGGAAATTTCAAAATGGACGTAAGATAAAACCGACTCTGCCGTAGTTTTCCAATCGTAAACGAAAGTTGCTAATACGTTTCTTTCCAATATACACTGCTGCAGCTGAGCGTTTTTTATCACAATACAATCAGCTAATAACATTAGAGGTTAAAATAACAATTTTAAAGTTTCACTGAAAATATTTATTGGGGATCGGATTTAGCAAATAATATCTATCGTCGGACCACAAATAAAATTATGTTTGGCATATTTGTGGACCGACGATAACTATTATTAGCTGAAATAGGTCGACAGTAAACAATTTCTGTGAAACTTTAACATAGTTAACAAGGAAATGGGTTAGATGACTTGGCACGATAAAGTCGTGCATCTCGGAAAATTCCCAAGGAGAAACGGACATGAAAAAAGTCTGACGGAACCGGGACTCGAACCCGGGTCTCCCAATTGCCGGTCGGTTGCTCTATCCATTGAGCTATCCCGCCAGAACATTTCTCCATGCCGTTTGGGAGACTTTATAGGTATTGGGCGCTAGAGTTCGTCCGACTAAGCGGCATCGTTCACAGCCAGTCTCCCAAACGGCATGGAGAAATGTTCTGGCGGGATAGCTCAATGGATAGAGCAACCGACCGGCAATTGGGAGACCCGGGTTCGAGTCCCGGTTCCGTCAGACTTTTTTCATGTCCGTTTCTCCTTGGGAATTTTCCGAGATGCACGACTTTATCGTGCCAAGTCATCTAACCCATTTCCTTGTTTGTTATCCTTAAGGGGGGGTTCTCCTAACACCACTTTGTATGGTCGGTGCCTCGAAGAGGCCTTGGCTGTGAACGATGCCGCTTAGTCGGACGAACTCTAGCGCCCAATACCTATAAAGTCTCCCAAACGGCATGGAGAAATGTTCTGGCGGGATAGCTCAATGGATAGAGCAACCGACCGGCAATTGGGAGACCCGGGTTCGAGTCCCGGTTCCGTCAGACCTTTTTTCATGTCCGTTTCTCCTTGGGAATTTAACATAGTTCTTTTATTCATTAATGTTACGGAGTTTCACGGATGATTCCACGCATTTTATTAGCTAATAACGATGAATGTGACATTTAACCCAGTGAATTTATACACAAAATAGGGCTCGACCTAGCACAAGGTCATGTGGTTCTAATTTATTGATGTTGTTAGGACCCATTTCGATGGTAGGAAACCAATTTTGCAGCTTCGAAAGACATGTGCGACTTGAGCTATTTCCAAAAAACATCGAAATTTACGCACTTTTTTCGAATTTTGATCAAAGTGTTCTAAAATATGCCTCTCACAAAAAATCTAATCAATTTAATTGTTCAGTTCATTAAATTTTCGACATTTTAAGGCCAACATTGGCTCCGCATGTTTAGAACTTTCTGAGAAACAGGTCTTCACAAAATGACCATTTTTAACAAAAAATGAAAAATTTCCGTTTTGGTCGTGCATTTTGCCAAAAATCGGGAAATGCGCTAATCTCACTAGGAAATGAATTCGTAGAAACTTTATTTAGCTTTGATTTGAATTCAAAGGAACGCTCGTAGGGCAAATAGTTCCTTGGAGAATGGCATAAAGCAATAATGGATTTTTGGAAAAAAGTCAATAAAACGGTTTTGAATGCAACAAACATCAATTATATGCTTATGAAATACGTTATAAATAACTTTCCCGTATTTCTACTATGGTTATTTTCATGCTACTGCTATAACGATCTCCTTTAGACACTAACTAAAGGCAAAACGAGCAAATTCCCACGTAGGCACAGAGAACCAGAAGAAGTTTTGACAGATGTAAATATTGAAAATGGAATAATGAGAGATTGTGATTGCGAACTATTTAATCTCCTAAGGGTAGAATGAAACCGTCCTTGAGGCTGTAAAACTTCCTTCGACTCGTATCCCTTACTCTCTTTAAAAGCCATTCTCAAAAATATCCCGATGCATTAACCTCGCTCATCACATCCCCCTTTCCTTGCCCTGCTAACGCGTTGACAAAAGCCCCCCTCTCCCCCCCCCCCTTTCCCCGCCTCCCACTCCGCCTCGACGCGCCCCCTCTCGGCGCATTCGTGCCTCAGTCGGATTCTGCCTCTCCGCCCAAACGCAGCTCATCTTCCCCGCGCGGACCTTCTGGATATCGCCGCATCCATCCTTTCGACTTCACCCTCCCCTTTCCTTTCATTTCCCCAGTTTCTCGCTGTGATTCCGAGGATTGTTTTCTTCGTCTCTTCGCCATGAGTCCGGACTGACGGTGAGACCGAATATCTCGATTGCCGAACTTTTAAATCCCGCCTTACGGAAGTCCGACTTCATTCTGAGCTTCCATTCACTTTTATTCCTCCGTTTTTTATTGCCTTCTTTCTCTCACGACTTCGCTATTTTTATTTTCCCGCGGAATTCCCATTTATTTTTCCCTCCCTGCATTTATCTGTATCCGGCAGTAAATCCTCTTCTTCGTTTAACTTTTACCCTTCGGGTCGACGATTCCTTTCACTTTTCTTGGCTCCGCTTTTCGCTTTTATTCTTCTTTTAGTTCTTTTTCTCTGTTCATCGTTACGCTTTATTTTTTGTAGCTCTCCCGAATTGCCCTCCTTGGTCTTTGACTGCTTCGTACTGCTCCTAAATTTTGTTGGGCCAATGCTTGCGTACCATTGTGAATGCGACTGCTTACCATTTAAAGATTTAAGTATTCAGACGAGAAAAATCATTTCTGCGTTTGAAGTATTGTTTCTTTCTCTATTAACAAGGAAACCCTTCGTTTACGGCCAATGTCACGATCTTTGAACGTAAACAAAGAACAGAATTAAACCAAGCTAAGAGGCAATAAAACTCCCGTTTTTTACCTCAGAATATATAGTACACACTGGTTTCACAAGCGTGCTTGCATCTTCAGGTACAGAAAAATATGTCCGAGAATTATTAGTGAATTTTTCTAGGGCTGTCTATATATTCTCGGACTTACATTTTTCTGTACCTGAAGATGCAAGCACGCTTGTGAAAGCAGTCGCGTATTAAATATTCTGTGGAAAAACACGGAGTTTCATTGTCTTATGATGTCTTTCCACCTAATATCGCCTTCGATAAACCGAGCTATTTTCCATTATGCTACCAGAATGAAGTCGGATTTCCGATGCCTGATATTTGGTTGTGAAACTTGGATTGTAATAATAATTTGCTTTATTTATAGATAAAGAAGTTTATTCTGTCATCTCCTCTTATGTTTGCAGGATATTAAGTGACATGTAATATTTGTTACGTGACTGCAATATTTTAATTTACTGCTGAGTTTTGTATCTGGTCGAATGAATGTTACGCAAGGAAACGCTTTGTTATAAATGTTACGAATCTTACATATTCTCGACCTAAAGTTTTCGAGGGTTCAATTTCTTGAGGTAAAGTTTGTAACATCTTCGGCGAATGTAACAAGTTTATAAGAGTACAACATTTGAGAGCGTCATAAATTCATGCCATGGTGTTCAGCGGGGATTTCGGCTCATTATTCGAAAATTTTCTGAGTGGTCGACTTTTAAATGTATTTTTTTCCAAGTATACGCTATCCATTATTCAAGCTTCCTACAATCTCCCCCCGATGTTAGTTTATGATTCATCATTCATCAATACCGCCGACACAACGCGCAAGAAGGACTAACCCTTTTCCGACACTATCTGCCTCTCCTTAGATTCTCTCATTCCGTCCGCATTCCACAGCCCTCATTCCTTCTCCAATTCCACTTCACCCATCTCCAATTTCCCTAATTTCGCCTCTCGAAACAACGCCGTGACACCACCTTCGTCCTTGTTTATTTTTACCCAGCATTCATTAGCGCGATTCCAGTTCCTTTGCTCTGACAAGGAAGCGATCGCCCGGCCGTTGTTTTTCTAAACTGGCCGCCGCAGTGTCCGCGACGGCTTGAATAATTTTCGCCCACCATTTCCTTCCTCTCGTGTTTTCTTATTCCGTTTTATTGCCTCGTCCAACCATCATATTTATCTCCCCTCCGCTTCCTTCCTCTTTATGCTCCATTCAAAGCAAAGGGTCCGTTGAAAAATCTGCAGCACGTTATGCAAACATAAATACGAGAAGTGTGGAGAGGCGATACGCGACCGGGAGGCGTTCTAGGAAAATCCCCAAAGAAAATCACATGCGTTGCATTTATTGACGGCTGAAGGTAATGGATACCTAGGGGATGAGGAATATATTTCGAAAGCAGTCCCTTTGCTAATATTGAATGCGTTTCCCTATCTTTTACCTCTCTGTCGCTCTTTTTCGTGATATCGGCGCTTTTCCTTCGTAACGACCTCTCTATTTAGCTACGGGAATTTGTTATTCATGATTGCTGGTATCTTGGAAACTATTAGAGAGGAAGGGAAAACCCTACGACGGCTAGTCAAACCCAAATATTTTGTATTCAGGTGGGCTATTTTAAGTTCCGTGATTCTACAACACTGTTTCACCGCAGCAGCTAATGTAAGTTAAATCAACCGCTGAAGACAGAACGTTTTATTTAATTTGTCTGTCTGTGATATGAACAGCCCGGTTGTGTCCAAAAACCACCATCGATCAGCCTACAAAATAGATCGCTAACCACAATGCAGAGTGAGGTAGTTTTCTTCGCCGCAAAGATGCAAAAACACGTCCACAGCTACAATAAAGTAAAAGTTTTGAGGGATGTGTTACTGACGGGCTATCTCAATCGCAAAATCTGTATAACTACAGGGAATAATCACTCTGAGGAGTTGTACAAATGTTGTGATTAAAATACAGCCAAACTTTGGATTGCGAGCAAAATTCGTTCCGTAAACGTGCTCGTGATCCGAAGCACTTCTATTTAAAATCGGTTCTCTTGTCAGAAAGAGTGGGAACTCAGATGATGTCGTTGATGACCGTGATGATGATGTTGTTCCAAATCTTAAATATACTCATATACATAATAATGATTATTAGGGAAGTACTGCCGCTCGCCAGACAAAACAGCATACACGTAAACTATGTACTTATTGCTCGTAATGCATGATCTCGCTTGTACATCGAGTTAAAATTTATGAAAAAGTTTTGCTCGTCTTGCAAAACACTCGCAAACGAAGTTACTCGCATATCGAGGTTTGACAGTTGTTAATAAGTCCCTGTTTGAGATGCGAAGATACAGCATTCGTATAACGTATGGATTAAAAGTTTGTTTCCATAGAGTTGTTTCTTGTTTGTGACATCAACGAGGTGAAACCTGAGTTTATGTTGTTTTCTACGAGTTCAAATTGGTATGGCACACAGAGATTAATTGCTAAGCACGGTGTTGGGAGTATGATATCTACATTTATCAACAAATACTAAAAACCTTTGAGGTGGTGCTGAGTGAATTCGTGGATATCTCTCGATGTTGTGCCTCTATATTAAACGAGTTTGTAAGCACGGAATTCTGCGCCATGTTGCATTGCTTTTTGACAGTCGAAATTAGAAAAGTACGGCGTACGAATAATCGTTTTAAAATCTTTCTTCCACGTGATTTAGTCTAAAACTAAATGCGGATGGGTCAAGTAATGTACAATAGAATACGACTCTATTCAGTCTTCTCTATTCTATCTAGTCTTTGGGACTAAAATGTTTCCTCTAACATTCAACCCTTCGGCATTTTTTAAAATCGGTAAATATCGGCATAAAATAGTATTGAAAAAGAGAAAATGAAGAAACGGGAAAAAGGAAGAGTGGATTGAGAAAAATCTAATCACGTAAAAAATGCTTACTGCAGGAAAAAACCCACAAGACCGGTGATCTACACCAATTATATGTAGTTTAAAGACAGTAGTTTAAATGTCACTGAATTGTTTGAGAGAATTGTAGAAGATATGTTAATACTAGAGATCACCACTCACACCTAAAGGGTTTCCGTGTCTCGAGACGTCTTATGACGAAATTGGGAGACCCTGATTTGTAAGCCTCTTTGAATTTCCCCGAAATCGAATATTGGAAAAGGTGTTTGTTCAGCGAAGATAGTCAAATATAGCGTTGAATCTCACAAACATTCGATCATGAGAAAGAAATGGAAGATTTGCGCTGAATTTCTCTCTTTTATCTCCAATTTATTCGACATTACATTGGATGCAATATCTGTCAATCGCCCTCGAGTGAGGATGAGATGAAATACAGCAAGGATGAGATGAAATACAGCAAGGATGAGATGAAATACAGCAAGGATGTGTTTTCCTATTTCGATGGAATGCACCTCGCTTTATTCCAATGTATACTTCCTCAGTTTATTCCGACCTAACGCAGAAATTCGGCGTGGAAAATGCCTCTGCCGGATCCCTTCACGGAGGTAGATTCGTGTTGAGAATGTCACACTCTTCACGAAAAATGGGTTGGCGAAGATGAAAGAATACGCTGCCGGCGCGGATCCCCGCTGTTGTCGCCGGAATTCGTATACATTTGGGTTTACGAGGAAAATAAAATTCCTCAAGAGCGATGGTGCGTTGAAAAATAATGAACAGCTATTCGAGGTGACTTTGAAGTAAAGGGATACCATTTGCGATAGTAGTTGATCATGGAGCGCATATTTTCCCAATTTCGAAGATTGATTAGCAGCTCAAACACCGAAACAAAAGTCGTCGCAACGTAGAATTCTTAAGGAAAATATTGTGTTTCCTTCTTTTTGTCATCTACTAGGATTTCATGTTATGTGTTTCTACGCCTGAGGTAACGTACATAGACATCAAATTCATTCTCAGACGCACATCGTCAAGTAAAGCGTATAAAATGATTCTTTTCCGCAATTAAGCGCAACCAAGTGTTCAAAATTCAGAGTTGATTCGAGATTGCTCCATTTATATTTTAAAACAAACGTTTTCCTATGCTGACGAGAATTATCATGAATTCAGCCTCACAAATATAGAAATGTAGGCGTCAAGAAATTACTTACGATACTTACAATTACATCGTGGAAAGATGTCGGTAGTTATAGAGCATACCTACACTTGGCATACCATACTCATTTAATATGGTATGCTCAGTGGCTTAGACTAAATAGGGGTCGGGACAATTAAAAGAACGAAAATATGCCTCTCTTACAGGACCCGAGATAATCAGGCACATCTTGAAAATGATTTCAATACAATTTCTTTGAAAAACATTAACTGGATAGAAAATGAGGAGATTTATACGGTTATGTATGAAAATAATTGATCTTACCGAGATTGGGGAACTAGATTGTGATATGTTCCTTAAAGAATTTAACCCTTCGGTTAGGGGTTACCCTGAAACCACCCCAAACTGGATATGCTATAGTATGCTTTTTATTTTAACTGGTTTTTCATCAGACATGGTGCCACTATCAGCTGGAAAACATAACCAAACTTTGATTGAAATGTATCAGAATAGCGATGTTCATTTTCAGTATTTTATACTGAATATTACTTTACTGTACTTTACTAGACGGAACCATATTTTATTGAAGATTTTTTCCACGGAATCCGCTGCACCGACTATATTTCCTTTTAGGTTATCCAAGTTATGATATTGTTATATTCAGATCGTTGATTTGAATCTAGATCGGTTGTTCAATATCCTTTAGTTATATTTTTCTAATTAACTCGAATATATAATATTTATGCGTGTATTTATATTCCAATATTTTTCTTTAATATATGTTCATTTTGATCAAAAATCTTTTATTCTTTAAGCGGAACAGAAGACGTTTCTTAAACGCTCAGGGTTTAAAGTATTGACACCCCTAAGAACTCCGTCCTCTGTATACGGATGTATATAATAGAGGGTATTAATCCGTTTCGACAAATGGCTGAAACTAAGAAGAGATTACGAAATGTCAATTTGGCCTCCTCTAAGTCGCTAATCCTCTCTTTTGCTTGTAATCCCATCGCCCCTCCTTTTCCAACCTATTCTCTCCATCATTTCCTTTTCAATCCTTTCTTTTCGCTATCTTTTCCTTTCATCCACTCGTCAGGGCTGAATTTTGCTTAACCAAATCATTCCCAACGGAAACCCCTGTGTTTCGGATAATTCCTTTAATCCGCACTTCCGAATAACTTTGCGTGCGATTAATAGCGACTATTAATCCATTCAAATGGCCAATGTTCTGTCGCTCGTTTTAATTGACGATCGGTCTCCATTTCTGAGCTGACCCCAAAACGTCCTTCGCTCGTTATTTATCGAAAGCTAATTGGTAAAAATTTTGCCGTTCCAACTCTAGGATGTAACCAATAACTGGTGATCTTTAATTGCGGAACACACGTAAGCGCATCTTCGACGAAATGCGTGTCTATGGTCGATATTTGGCCGACGTTCGCACCCACGGAGACGATTTGAAAAGCGACCATTTTTAATAAGGCACAATGAGCACTAGCCGAGGGCTTCGACCATACAGGGGACTCAATAAGATTGGGCTTATGGACTCTCAGTAACGTACATTTTAGTCTTGTTTTACGATTCGAGAAAGAATTTTTATATATCTAGAGTTAGCCGACATCACATGTTTATAGAATATATCAATTGGTTATGCCTTTATGTAATATTAAAAGTCTATACTGTAAAGTGAATCATTTAAATTCCATTGTAATTTATAGAAATACTAAGTGCTGTAATTTAAAACTCGTTTGTTTATTTCTGCCGTTGTGAAGCGACCGAGATTTCTATTGGAAGTATTCGCATAATATTCGTGTATTAAAAAAAATCGAATGATAATAATTTTATTGGTCCACAAAAATAAAACAAATGTAAGTATAGGACAAGTCAAAATCGTAAACTGTATGCAAATGCTGAACTTACAAACATATCATTGCATTACATATTAAATTACATATTACATTACATATTATATTACAGAATACATTATACATTTACATATTTTTTTTCATTCATGAACTCATCTACGCTGTGATATGTTTTACTAAGTAAAAAGTTCCTCACTTTATTTGAGAAAAGTACACCATTAGCTTTCTTTAATTAACAGCAAATTGTATTTCTCAAATTATCTCAAAGCTCCTTGTAGTTAGGCCCAGTCTATGCGATGGAGCCCTCAAGGAAAACCTTCCTCTTGTAAGGTGATCATGGTTATCCTTCTGTTTTTCATATTTATGTATGTTTGAATGAACATGAATAGCACACGAGTAATTTATTTATTTACGTCAATATTTACTCATAATACCTGATGGGGGCGTCAATATGATATTTAAGCCTAAGGCCTCTGACAGCTTAAATCCACCCCTGAAAGCAACTCTTCATATATAGATTTTTAACGACTCTAACAGTGATTATTAAATGCTAACGTGATGAATTCAGCTAAGAAAATAAACAGTCCGCAGGTGATTCATTTCAAACGACCATGGATTCTGTGTTGGATCGACGTCGTCCTTAAATAAAGACGTTTTATTATTGTTATTATTACCAACATCAGTTACTTTCCGGACAGGTTTCACCCGTTGATGCTGTAACCCAACACCGAATCCGTTTCAAATACACTATCTCTGTACAGTGCATTTTTAGTGTAATTCATAACAATGAATTTCCACCAAATTTCACTCGAAATGATCGAATAAAATGTCAATACGAGTGTTTCTTCTGTTTCTTTTGGATTTGAAATCGCTCATCTGATAACTTGACATTCAGAGCAAAGTTGTGAAACGGAAAATAGAGTAATACGTCGTTATTATTTCCAGAGCCCACCGCTTCTGAGTCGAAACTGGAAGTGGTCCAGTAGCGTCTAAGTAGAATGATCTTCGCGTGTATTTTTATCGGCATTTGCGCGCTATCAGCAAATCAGCGCGCTAGTGGTAACATTGGTATCAATAATTTAGCATACAATAATAGTTGATGAACGGAGGTTTTATAAGATGAAACGTTACTGCGCTAAATAAGTTCTAAAGAGTGATAAATAGTACGCATTCACAGCTATATATAAATATTTTATTTATATAATACATATTCTCATTACGCAGAAATTAAAAATTAATTTGGAAGATAAGTCATATTCAGTGTTTGTTAGTTAGTGTATTTTAATGGGATATCCAGAAAATTAGTTTCAAATGCATGAAAAAGTGTTTTAAACGATCTATCATGAAAAATTGAGGCACGGAGGGATTATTATTGTGTACATAGACTTATATGTATAATGGAAATGACAGCCGGAAAAGGCGACCACGTAGTTGAGCAGTAATAGGAGTGTAACTACGCAGAAACGCAGACAAGAGCTCTCAGCCTTTAGAAGCGGTATAATGAAAAGGAAACGATATGGTTTCGTAAGTATTTAAGAAAGGATATTAAACCCACAACGAAGGGGCGATATGGTTTCCGAGGTCGTTTACATGGAACGGGCGAGGAAAAAGTCTCACAAAATTGAAAGTTAGCCGGCCATCAGACCTCGGTGTATGCGTATCCAACGAAAGTAAGATATAATTGCAATAAAATGTATGTAGATGCCAGTGCGAGGGTCGGTCAGAAAAGAATGCCCCACATTTTATTCCAGCCAAAGCCAATGATATAAATTCAAAATTATAGGTTCCAATTCTTTGGCGTTTTGCGTGTGTATGTGATTAGTTTCAGTATTCTTCTGTAGATGGCATAGCTGTAGGGAGCTTTCAAAACGGTGTCTGACCGTGTTACTCGTTACAGACAACGTGCTGTGATTGAATGTTTGTGCGTGGAGAAAGGAACGGTAGGGAATACTCAAAAACGTATGAGCAAAGTCTATGGAACATCTGCAGTCGATAGGATTGCAATTGGTTTTTGACTACGAAGTGGATCAGAAGGCGGTTGAAAGTGGAAACCATAACTAGAACTAGGACTGGTACCGACAGGACATACATGGCCTAGTGAATCGCTTGAGGGAGACAATAGAACTTGAAGGAGATCATGTGGAAAAATAGATTGATCAGATAAAACGTCATTCTTTTATATGTGTGAAGTTCAGTTTTTTTAAATGCATAGTTTCTGAGAAAAAAAGATGTGGAGCATTACATTCTGACCAACCCTCGTAGTTCTGAACAAATCACCAACCTTCTTACATTAAGGCCATTTTCCTGCTTCATGTTGGCCTGTTTGCCCAGCAATTCGCACAAAGCTTGAATATTAGCCAAGATTATGTTACTTTCGTAATACGATGTTTACCGTTGAAAATTCTTATCTGCGAATCGCTATGTTATTAACAACATAATATGGTTCGAAAAAACTCCACCGCAATACATTACAAGTGGGTCGGAGGACAAGCTGTGTTGGCCCTGGGCCAAAACTCGCTCGATTAACACTGTGCGCAGACTTAAATATCGGTTCACAATATCGTGTTTTAATTGCTAGCGGATTCGATATTGAAAAAAATAAGATTACATTCTTTAATGTTTAATATGTATCTTCGTTAATTAATTTTAATCGTATCTTTAACAGTGTGTTTTATGTGCATGAACTATGTATAGAATATTTTGTGATAAAATGGGACAATCCATGTGATGTAATTTTCATCGATATTTTCAATTTTTCATCTAAAACTTCACGCTCATCTTAATTTTTTGTTAACGGCTTCCACTGGTTAGATGCGTAGATGTCTCGTAAGATGGCCGTGTCTTCGGTCCACATGTTATGGGTCAAGAAGACAGTTTACACGCGAACGCACTCTGGGCTATTTCCTGAGATGTATTTGATAAGGCGAAAATAGTCCCTGAATCGCATTTCTGTGAAAATGACTCACTCCGGAGAGCGTCTTTTCATAATAATAAGATAACAAGGAGGACATGCATTTGTCATTATATTTGCAGTAGATGAATTCGCGAACGCCTATAGCTGTAAAGCGAGCTTGTAACCGAACGGTTGGATTTTCCTTTGAGAAGCATCGTATACGTGAGGCGTAAATAACAGTTTGGAGGGTTCTAACCTTATAAGACCTATAATATGCTATAACATTCAAGGAAGAAAGGAAAACGTTATGAATACCTTTCGCATAAGAAAGGAGATGCGTTAAAATTACTACATTACGAATGTACTTAATAGGAATGATTTTTAAAAGAAGCCACGAGTCAATTTCAGCGACCTCGGGAATGCCACAAGGAAGTGTAATCGATTTGTTACTATTTTTAGTGTACATACACGACCTTAGAAATAAAACTGTTAGTAAAGTTAACATATTTGCGTAGGACACGGTATAATATAGGGAAAGAGGAAGTTCTGAGGATAGATTAACCCTATTGAAGGACGTAGATAGTATTATGAAATGGTGCAATGATTGGCAATTATATTAGACAATAGGCACTAGCTTTTTGTAGACAAATGTTCAGTAATTAACTTCTTCGAAATAATGCAAAAGATTATTCGTTTAGTCTCCGAGGGAAACCTTTATCAACAGTAGAATCGGTGAAATATCTTGGGGTAACCCTCACTAACAACTTTCTGAGGTAGCACCTACATCCACAATATATGTGGACGAGCACTTAGAAACTCGGATTCGTTAAGATTTGCGTTTATGGTAGCCTCAGAGAATATTTTTACTAAATTTTTTTTAATTGTCCTCTAAGAAATGCAGGGTATTTTAGCAAACATAATCGAATCACCATTTTTTCGAGGGGATACGGATGTTTCTCCAAAGGATGGGTATCGTATTATATAAGTTAATATAATTGATAAAAAAATTCTGTGAATTTGAAAATAAGTGCATTGACGTTATTTTCGGGCATTGTCTATATTATGCTCTACACGCATATTCAAATACCATTTTGCGTAGTATACCGATGGTGAAACTCTCATTGGGTGAAACATCCATTGGGTCGTACATAATCTCTTGGGTGAACCGAATTTAGGGTGAAAAGTCTGATACGTCAAGTCTTGGGGTGAAAATCTCTGCGGGTGAAACATTCATTGGGTGAAATGTCCTTTCGGTTAAACCCCCCAGAACCATGTTTATGTACTTACTTTGTAGAAGGTTACTTCAATACGTACACTATAGATCCTTTAGCAGACATTTTGGAATTACACATGTAATGTGAACTACTTCTTCAGGAGAGATTTCATCCGAAGCCCATCTTTTCTAAGCAATCCCGTTCCTTCCGATTATGTGTTTTGCTTTTCTTTGTACGAAGATTTCTTCACTCCTGCACCCCACTCTCATCCCTCTTCTTCCACGCTCTTCTCTTTTTTTACCTTAAATGGATGATGGGATTGCTTTATCGAGCGGTTCCTTCGAGACGCACACTAATTCCTCCGTTTTCCTTACGTGCGAGTTTCGTATTTCATTTTTATATTAAATCCGACACCGACGACGAATAAAATGTTCTTCCTTAGGAAATCCGGCACTGGGAAACTTTCGGGAACCCCCTGTGGGAGAAGATGGAAACCTACTCCGGCAATTTCCTTCCTAGATAATGAGAGGACACCGCTAAACAGATTCCGGGGGTAATTCCAACGGATTAGGCGTTCTACCCTCATACTTGTTAAATTTTAGCAGCCTGCGAATGATTATCGACCTATAGTTAAAAAGTGCTACGATAGAAAAGCAAGCGTTACGCAAATGCTCTGAGACACAGGTTGGGAATCCTTGAAAGAAAGGAGATTAGAAGCTAAGTAGGCTGCGATTGTTAGATACATTCGGAGGAAATACATTTTCGGAAGACGTAATTGCCATTATGCGATCCCCTTCTACTACTTCGGCCGATCCGACAATGAGCGTAAAATAAGAGAAATAGACGCGAGGACAAGTCGTTTTAGGGACTCATTCTTTCCGCGAAAGATACGCGATAACAATAAATTAACCCAACACTTGGTGACAAAATAAGTAAGCACTTAGCACAATGAAGTGCTTACTTATTTTGTCATTATGGCTTTCCACGAAGTCCGGCCAAATACCATTGAATCCAACACTTGGTGTTTACTCCCCCTGCCACACGCCGAAAGGCGGTTTGTAGGGTATTTATAGATGTAGATGTATCGTAGGTTTGCAAGACTGGTGGTGATGTTTCATGGGTTAGATTTTTTGGAGAAAACCTTTCCTTATATCACATTTAAAAAGATCCATTCTACACTTATACAATATTTTCCCTACCTTACAACGTTCTGTCTCTCACCTGTAACTTTTGCGGTGCGATCGAAGTAAACAGTTTGTACCCACTTCAATATTTACGAAAATTGAATGAAATTTGCTTCAATCATTACACACGGGTATTCCCAGAAGTACCCGACCTAACAAAGATAAAGCAAAAGATTTTGGGAAAAATATCTTTATTTCACAACGTAGTCTCCTTTCAGCGCAATACACAATTCCCAGCGATGTTCAATAGATTGAATACCCTGTTTATATCCTCAAAATAGCCATTAACCGCAGACTCAACCTCTTTATTGTTGGCAAATATTTTACTAACGAGCCATTTTTTTAAGTTTGGAAAGTGACAATAATCCGGGGGGACTAAATCTGGCAAATAACTGCACGAGGAAGCAATTTGAACTTCCATTAATTTTGGCCATCGCGATAACGGATGTGTGAACTGGCCGTCTTGAAACAACACTTTCTTTTTCACCAACTGCGGCTATTTCGTGATTTCATTACTCAAACGCTGTGATAAATTTGCATTGTACTCGCCGTTGATTGTTTTTCCTTTTATGAAGATAGCCAACGAAAACTATTCTACGCGCATCCCAAAAGACTAACTTTACTATACTGACTGATTCGTAATTTTTTCTACTAATAGAGCATTTAGGCAGGAGGCAGGTTATAAACTCAACCTCTCCGCAGATAGCCAACAAAAGCTATGGAAATGGAATGAGGCCTTACAAGGCAAAATTAGAAGTGAGGATCTCTTCTCACTTGAAGTAGAATGTTTTTAATGCAAGAAAGCGCACCTCAGTGATTGAATGAGTAGCAATTTTTGCAGCATTCAAAAAGGAGTGACCATTATTCAAACCTCAGTGGCAGTAGCAGTCAGGGTATATCTATGTGGGTATGAGACAGTTGAGAGAACGAAAATATGCCTACCTTACAAGGACCGGAATTATCATGCACGCTATATCCTACGTACAAGAGATGTTAAAAAGATTCCTTTCAAAAACATTAACTGGATAGAAAATAAGGAAATGTATACGGTTATGTGGCAAAATAACTGATCTTTTCAAGATTGGGGAATTAGATTGTGATATGTTTCATAAAGAATTTGACCCTCTTGGAGGGGGGATAAACCTTGCTCAGTGGATTTCAAACTTTATTTATTCAGGATATTCCAGCCACGAACTAGACAGAGAGACAAGTGAATGATAGTATACTTTTCATAAACACTTTACCAAAAGACAAACTAAGACTATTCCATTCGTCAATCAGGGATGTTATATTCTTTAACGAATTTAATCAGTAATATATCATCTTCGTTGGTACCGCTTTTAGCCCGCGATATTACACGTTTAATGAAATTTTATTTTTCCCCCCAAACCCTTCTCCCGACAGCCACCTTCGCTCCATCCAACCTCACCTTTCAACTTAAACCTCTTCCTTCCCATTGCGTACCATCAACTTCCTCTTCCGTTGCCAGGATATTCCTAACTTACTTTGTCATTTTTGAGCTGAAGGCTAAGGAAGGTGAAAGCGCGCCCACGAAACGGGTCTAAAACTAAAAGTGGTAAAAGTTACAAAGATTATTTTTAACCCATCAAAAAGGCACTTGTAAAATATCTTGAACCACTGCAGAAATGAAGACGAAAAGGCAAATTTAGTCGTCATGACAACTTATCCAAATTCTCTTTCACGATTTGGCTTTCATTTGATAAATACGAACAAAAATTTATGTTGAATATGGGTTAGTAGTTTAGAAATCACTCATACATTCAAGAAAATATCTTTTTGCCTTTGCGGGGTCTCCCGGGTGGATAACGCGTTCCACTTCAGCCAAGTGGATAACAGTTCGACTCCTGAAGGGGGCATATGATGCCCTCAGCTTTCGAAGCACTTTAAATAAAGCTACTTTCATCTTTCAGTAGTTATAGGTACGGCATTAGAGCATCATCAAGCTATCTGGAATTGATATTACTGAACAAAAAATATTTTTTATCATATTTCGCAACTTGCAATAATAACTCACAGATTCTGCCATCGATTCTAAAGAAATTATAAAACTGTAGAGGTACAAAGATTTAAAAGTAAAAATAAAAAAAAAACTAAATCGCTGAATATAGGCGTTAGGTCTAAAGGTGCCTCTTTTAAGATCACAGAAAATTCTGCAGAGTTCAATCATAACCATTGACAGTATGGTAGAATTTGCAAAATTCCGGGAATCGGACCAGGCTCAGCTTTTAACTAAAACAAATGCGCAACCCACTATGCTATTTGGAGCTGATAACTGAAAACAAACTTTCAGTAATTTTACACGTTAATAAACCTGTAGCTTGCAGAGTTTTATAATTCTGAATACATCCACGTCTCCCCTTAGCGGTACAACCTTATTATCAAAAGTACTTGAAAAAGTTAACAATCTACGATATGAAAATAACACCTTCTCCATTAATTTTGCAATTCACAATTGCTGAGAATTAATGTTGGACGGAATTAGCACCGAGTGCGCTAACAATTCCAATGCTCTCACGAACAATTTTGGTATGAGGAATTTAAAACGCGTGTTGGCACTGCATAGGATAGAGGCAGATAAGACTGAAAATTTCATCTCATAAATTCCAAGTTTGAGCGAAAATCAACATTTTATCTGTCCGTTTACATCAATCGTGCACGACCTTATCTTCCCAATCAAGTTTACGGTTCGATTTCACTGATACGTGAAGCGCTAACGAAACGTGATTGCTATCTTATCGCAGTACCTCGTTAAGGCGACATCACCAATACGATAACAGGTTCTGTGAAACAATTTGCAGGATGTCGCTGTCACATCATATTCATCACTCAATCGAAGGCTTTTAAGCGTCAACAGATATTTGTGTCCCGGTAAATTGCGACCCGAGCACATTTGCGTCCCTGTTCCCGGACAAATGCGTAAGGCCAGATTTATATGAATTGCGGCCTTTATCAAATAGCTGTTCTTTAAATAAATTCGTTGCAATTTTCCTTTAATAACAAAAGGTGGCCCAGAAAAATGTAAATTGGATTTTACGAGGGTCGGTCAGAAGGTATCCACATTTTTTTCTCAAAAACCATACATTTTATAAACATGACGTTTACACATATGAAAGAATCATGTTTTATCTGCTCAATCTATTTTTCCACATAATTTCGTTCAAGTTCTATTGCCTCCCTCCAGCGATTCACTAGGGCATGTATGTCCTCTCGGTACCAGTCCTCGCTCTGGTTATGAAGCCATTTTTTCACTTTCAACCGCCTTCTGATTCACACACCCTCCATACCCAGCAATCTACTGTAATCCTATCGACTGCAGATATTTCATAGACTTTGCATAAATGTTTGTATATATTCCCTACCGTTCCTTTCTCCACGCACAGACATTCAATCACAGCACGTTGTCTGTAACGAGTATCACGGTCAGACACCGTTTTGAAAGCTCCCTACAGCTGTGCTATATGCAGGAAAAATATGATATATATGGTTGATATGCACGAAATCGATTCAGCTGTCGAATGAATTTTAAAGTTAAAACTGTTACCTAATAATCTACTACGGATACCAAGGGTATTATATATATTTCAATCATTTCCTACACTTAATATTAATGCCTTTATAAAGGCCTATATAAATGAATCATGGCTTTTGTTAGCATAATTCTCCATAGTTTTCTGTATGAAATATCAATCATATTTGGGAAAATATTTGGTATTTTTTTCAATATTTTTATAAGCTTTTTTCTGGAAAACAAATGAAAATTTAACGGTCATCCTTAAAATTTTTCATGGAAAATATTTGGTTAAAGTTAGTGTTCAGAACAAACTTTCAATGCGAGGCAATTTTCTATATTATTCTGCATTCAAACAAGTTGAATGAGCAGTTGCTGAGCTGTTACTATTTACGTAAGTAGGCAGGTAAAATGATACCTTGAAATAAATATAAATTACTCTAAAATAAATAAATTACACTTTTTAGAAAATTCAATATTTAATGGTCGTACGACGAAATTGTCGACATTTGAACGAACGATGGTGGTCTTGTTTATAAAGAATTTCCCAAAGTTTGTCGGATAGACCAGAGATTTCACTGCTGGACGAAGAATTCAACAACTTGGTATCCGAAGATTAAATTCCGTGTCCAACCAGAAAGAGAAAAGTTGTCTTGCGAAACAGCGATGCTGTGGGTTAAGCCTTTGAGGGTTAACTGTCAACAAACCACATGTTTCAAACAACCTTAGCGATGCATATTTTTCATCTAAACTTAGACTCTCATACCCTTTTAAACTTTTATTTATTTCATACAGACAGATGTTTTTAATTTATATTTTGCTGTAAATGTATTAGTACATAGAGGAATGTGTCACGATTATATAATCTTTCTTCGAAGGATCTCTTAATTTCCTGGGGTACAATCCACGCAAACCCTTAACGATTTTCTGGCATAAATTCCCAAATTCATTCTTTAGTTACAACCTTCCAAATTTGATTCTGCTTAAAATATTCCATATGAATGACTTTTTATAGGACGTTATTACAGCAAATAACGAAAGCGAAATAGTTTTTTATTGAGAAACAAAAGTTGAGTTAGTCCAAGTCCTAAGTTTTTTGTTTCTTTCCTTAATAAATTATGGAGATGCTCCACCAAGTATCGCTTGATATGTTTTAAGTTTTTAGGTAAAATAAAAAACTCGATAGTTTTATGTGAATTGAGGTTTATTGTGTGAGCGATAGAAGCATGAAGAATCTAGTAGGACCACATCAATAGCCAAGACTCGAATTATGTGAACTGGTGGTAATTAAAGTAGGCAGAAGAACTGTGGAGAAATAAGCCGATGAATTGGTAGTATCATTGCAAGAGATATAGAGAGGATCTGAGGTGAACAGGACGTAAAAAGAGATGCGTGCACAAAGGATTAAAGGGGAAATAAAGTGGACCAAAGAGAATTAAAAAGTAGCGAAGACAGTGACACGGAAAGAGCTTTTTGAAAATAATCAGTCGGGAGAGAACAACTGAAAATTAGACGCCCAACGAAATAGCATAGTGAAATGTGAAGCTGTTAGAAGGAAACTGGGCAAGAAATAAATAAAGACCAAAACTGATCACAACTTACTACGCTCAACATATTTCATTAATTTTTTTGAACAACAGTTCAATGAATAAGAATAAGAGAAGAACTTGCTATCTCTTAAATGAATTGTATGTCGGCCTCATATCCAAATCACTGTCCAGAACTTAAGTCACAACCAATCACGAAATTATGTTACCTTCGACTTGTAATGTTTTGATGACCAAACGGTAAGATTGCACATAGAATTTACGGAGAATTATATGATCGAAGAAAAGTAGGAGAGATGAGGGATGGTGGACAATAAATCAATTAATGTATAAATAAGGATGAAAGAGTGCCTTTAGATGATAAGAAAAGTCAATGAAAATGCAGCCGAATATAATTTGAAATTATGAATGTAACGGACTAATCGACCAGCAGCAAGCGTCGGGTGTGAACGGAGCAGAGCAGAAAAGAGAAAGGCAAAACATGAGGGAATGTGACGAGAGTGAAGAAATGAGGGAATGTGACGAGAGTGAAGAAATGAGTGGAGTTGTTTAAGTTACGTATTTATAGTTAAGGGAATGCATAATCAAGGATTTAATCATAATAAAGGAAACTGGTGGTAGAAGGTCGTTAGGGAAATAATTAATTCGATTTCCAATCATATTAAGAATATCTAGCTAATTTAGTTTATTCGATTTCCAATCATATTAAGAATATCTAGCTAATTTAGTTTTTATTTACTTAATTTTATTTATTTACTTTCCCAGCGCCCTTATAAACATCCATTTATTGGAAAATTACAGGAGATACGTAGAGAGTCATAACTAACGAACACCCACAACTATTCCCTCAACAGAAAAATCCGATTACTCGGGGTTCGAACCCAAGACCTTGGGGGTAGAGCTACAGCATGCTAATCACCACCGCGGCCTGTTTCTGTAAATGGTATCTGAAAATACAACCAAGTACAATTAGATCTACGGTCAGTTCTTAGTAGAAATTCAATTTTAGCACCGTCAAATAATTGTGGCAATGTTTTGTTTTAAACAATGACAAAGTTTCGATTTAATACGTACGCATCAAAAAAATGGAATTTTAATGAATTGTTTCTGGTTGCTTGTATTAAGTGAACGATCAGTTTGTGACGAAGAAAATTAACTTGAAAGAATGAAAAGCGGCGCAGTGACGAAGATATTAAAGAAATCGATTGTGTGGGCCTTAACCTCGTGGTATCCCATGACAACAGAAGCAAGCTGACAATAAATAATTTACTGATAAACCTGGGCCTCGATGCATGGTATCATCTTCAGGTGTAAATAGAAATAAATGATGCCATGCATCGAAACCCGGGTCGTGTGACATGTATTTTTGTTGAACTTTTGCATTAATAGGTTGTTTCTTGTCGGCTTGCTTCTGATGAAGATATTCTCTAATAGCAGATGACTTCTAATAAGTACGGAGGTAAAGGTAAATATAATTTGCGCGTGTTGTCATTAATTTTTCACATCACGTTCCTTCTTCACTTGTCCATGACTTTCATTTACGAATGTTAATAAATTAATTCAATATTTTAGGAAATGTTTGGGAATCCATTCCCTTATTTCTACACCAACGCCAGTCTTGATTGCGCGATTTTGAATTTACGAAACTGCATAAATCCCAAATAATAGCATACATTTTAATATTAAATATTTATATTATTATTATGCATAAAAATCAAGGGAGGGCTATCGAAACTACATCTGAGGGTCAAAAGGGAATAAATGGAGGCATTGAAGAGGATCCAGGTCGTGCACATAATTGCGAATCACAACCCTGAGCACGGGTAAGCCAAGGGTTAACAGTGTCTGTGCGCATATCCCTTCTCCGGAGACGTGTGAAGGTGATGGATACTTGTTTCGCACAGAGGAAAGCAGCTGTCCTTGGGCACAGAGATTGGATTCGGGGGATTACAAGAGAGCGGCGATTGCGATGATCTGCGCCCGTCAATATCGGAGGACAAAGGCGCTCGTCCATTTCCCTCGTCAGCTCTGACCTCTCCCGTGGTTCAATCGCCTCTTTTTTCAACGCCACTTATTGATAAAATTCGCGTGGATCACGGTGTTTGCGAAAGCTATTCATTGATTCGCGTTTCGCATTGGTCGAGTGGGAGCATCTTTGAAGCCAAAACAATCGGGACGAGCTAATTCCGGGACACTGTCAACATTGCGTGACTGCCTCTCAAAGACGATTGTGAAACTCGTACGCTATAATGCAAACATTTCGTCCACTGTTTGCGACGGAGGATTTAGTTTGCATTCGAGGCCACCGTCTGACGCCTTTTGTGTCCATGTTTATTGCGTCTTCTAACGCAAACCCTTTCAGATCACTGATTATCCTTAAATGGGCGTTTTCATCACTATCCATGCAAATAATCACTCCTGTAAGTAATTCTAAATCAATTAAAACCAACACACCGCCGTGTGTGTCAAATAGCCAACCATCTTCTGGTGATGATGAACGTAATTGCTCAAAACCGGCCGTTTATTAAATGCTCTGGTGGAAGATACGACGGACTTATGGTTTTATTTCTAACGTTGGATTTTCACGATGGATGGCCAAAGAAAACTGAATATAAAAAATGTTGTTTTAAGAATTAGTTTGTCCCTAACCGAACAGTTTGTCCCTAAACTGAACATTGCAAGAGTATCGTTAGAGACAAAAGAAATTTTCCAAACACAAACATAACAAAATATCCCAGAGGTAGACGTTAGACGTACTGATAAATTAAAATTAGTGCATTAATTTAAAGAGACGCAACAATTAGTATTTTCCAAAGACGATTCCTCCTTAAATATATGGGCTGAGTGGTGCTCAAGTGATAATTTCGTTTTAAGAAAAAAGAAAAGTTCACAATTATAAGCATCAATGAGACAACCTGTTGACCTTTAAACGACCTTGTATGCCCCCCCCAAACAACTGCATATATGCTGTTTAATAGGATTCCTCTCGATTTTAAGGAAAGCATCTTTGTTTGGCTCATCATTCCTGGTTCATTTGTATGTACTGCGAGATTTTTCGAACTTTCGAATTCACCGAATATTTTAGAATAAGGTGAAAACAATATTCGAAAATTGTGAAGAAAGCATGTAAGAGTCGTAAACAAGTAAAGGAAAGAAATGGGAAACAAATAGCGAAGTAATAAAGTCGGAAGTAGTGTTAGAGGTTTCAGCGATGGAGAAGGAAAGTGACGTAGGAAGTGGGTGTGTCTGTTCTTAGGAAGGGATACGTTATTTATTTACGTTGCAGAGAAAGGATGCTGGCAAAACAACAAGGGAGCAGACAGAGGGCCTGGGAAGTAATTCAGGAGGGTCTGCTAAGCAGAGGGAAAAGCAAACAACGCTAAATACAATATTTTTGGGAGAATAGACCAGCCATAATCGAGGTTATAATGATTTGTGAAATTGTAGACGGGAATGGAATAAATATCACGAAATTACAGCAGGGAATTGTAGATCCATCGAGAGAGAAAACAACTAGATCCAGGGAAGCAGAAATCCGTGAAATACAGTGACACTCAGTATAAGACCGGCAACATATAATTATCATACAGTAGATGGAGGTGAGGAGTACATTTACATTGACATTCGTACCCCGCAAGCTGCAATGCGGTGTATGGCATGGGGTGTCAAAACTATCTAATTTTCTATCCGATTTCTGTAACTTATCCTGTTTAGGAAAAGAGAGCAGTATTAAATATGCGCTCTCGCCATAATCTCGAGAAATTTCTTCGGTGTCTGGCTTCAAAATCGCGTATTCCTTCATCTAAAAGATTTCTCGAATAGTTCCCGTCAATAATTGGTTCTTCTATTCTTAAGAGATTGCCAGCCGAGGGTTTTTATCGTCTCTGATACACTGCTATCGACATTTATAATCTCCCTTATGGAACCGACCCTGCATTCTGACTGGTAAGTGGGCTACGCGTTCTCCTTTGGTGAAAGCGGTTCCGGGTTCTATTTCCGGTGGGGACGCACGTGGAGATGGCCTTTGCTGTCTAAATACTCTTAGCAATACTGCTACATAACGAGCCACTCGACGCTGTACACGCTTTAGCTAACGAACGAACGAGTGAGGAATAAGTCACCTCTTTGACATTCGATTTGACCCCTGAAAACGCGGTTACATAGTATCAAAATCTTATCAGCTGAACCCACTACATCTTGAATGTGCATTTTTAACGATAAATTACTACTGAAAACGACTTCTAAATATTTATACTGACTTATGAGTTATAACGTTACGCCACTAATATGACAAGAGGTTTGCTTAAGTTACTGTTCGGAGCGCGGGTCGTGCTAATTAGTTTGTACTCACGAGGTTTGGTGCAATCAGCTTCTCGTGATCTCTCGATTTCTCTTCTGAACATCGCTTCATAGCGCTGAATATGTGAGAGATCTGGAATCTAACTCATTCATTGTCCAGTGAACCACGATTGCCTTTCACAATAGATAAATATATTTTTTTTGGGTCAAATAGGCACTAAAATTAAAGGGCTTCCATTTAAACATAGATCGCTTTTTAAAAACAGCAATCTTTTAAATTTCTCGCATACCTCTGTTCAAGTATATTACATACAACATAGATGATCATTATGCCCAAATTAGTTAATTTTCATTCGATTTGCCGCGAATTCATTTAATTATTTTTATTTCAGTATATATTTAGAAGAATATATGGGAAAATTAACATTATTAAATTACTGTAAAAGTATTGCGTACTAATGTGCAAATTAGAATTCAAAGGATATGCAGAAAAAGCAAAATCTGACCGTCCGTCTGTCCGCCCCCTCTCTATCTCAGAAACGGCTTGCTTTATAGATGTGAAACAAACTGCATTGTGTTTCTGCCACTTTGAAAGTTCCACGAAAACTATTCTCATCTTTGTGAAGGCCTGAGTTCGAACCCAGCAGTCCGTAATACGTTTCCATAAGAAATGCACCTAAAGTACGTTTTCATGTCTTGCAGACTATATTTATTTTGCAAAATTAAATTAGAAATAATGGTTATACGAAATGGAGACATAAGTGAAAAGAAGAGAAAATGATTACAGATTCGTATTTTAGACGACAGAAATTGATTTAGATTCGAAATTGTGAGTATTTTGTTCAAAAATACGGAAAATTTGTAAAATTTTGCAGCAATAAACAATCCATCCCCTTGACGACCAAAGCGATTGTCGAATTTGAGCTCATGCATTATACCGTAAAAATACACGGGGATATTCATTCGTATAGAATTAATGGTAGGAACTATCGAAATGTTTTATGTAGAGGGGGCAAATTTCTGAGATTCGAGTATATGAAAACTACGGTATGCAAATCGCAGGGGATAAAATACAGCCATACACTATTATTTCGCCAATAAAGACGTTTTATTATTATTATTAGTATTCCTTAATCAACCCGATTTACTACGAAAAATTTATACGTCGGTTTCTCGCGTTCAGTATGACGAATAAATATTATCGCGGAAAAGGGAAGATGTTTAGGAGACGAACGAAGTCACAACGACAACGAGATTTTAAAGCTGAGAGTTTCTGTAAATTCCACGCACAGCATAATGTTCATAGAAATTTAATTTTTCGTAATTATGTTACAATTCCCTAAAATCATTTAATTATTAGCAAATTGATTCTAAATTTATCCGTGATCAAGTAAACCATCTAATAAATATATTGAGTAATTTTTATCTGACGACGGACACTTTTTGGCTTAGCAGGAGCAGTTAAAACGATGACAGATATATTTTAAAGTTAAATAGAGTTCCGTCATGCTTGACGGGGGTGTTTACTAGTCATAAGATTGTTACTAGTGATGAGTGATTTGTGATTTATCCACAGTGGGAAGCAGTGAACGAAAAGACACGTACACAACCCATGTATTAAAGACAATGAGGATTGACGAAAATGAAGATCAAAATGGGATACGAATTTACAGGATTAACTGAAAAAGGAAGCATATATTTAGAATTCATGGAGTTTTTTTTAATGTTAACCTATAAAGCATGAAGTAACGATATTTCCGCTACAGTATCTGTACTGTTAGGGAATGAATCATTAATTACAACAAAATTAATATATTTTCTTATTTCGATGTAATTAGTGAGTAAATCAATAAATAAAACACGGTTTCTTTCTGTGCAAAGTCAGCTTAAACAATGTAAAATGCCGATTTTGTAGAATGTAATCGTTTGATTTCAGACTATTCTCCTCAGTGAGCAGCCGTAGAATTCCTCTCAATTCAAAGAGGCTGGAACGAAGTTACCGCGATGGCGTTGTCAGCCCTTCAAAGTAGTCGATGGACAGTTGAGAAGCGAATTTCGAAGGGCCGTACGCTGAGCCAAGGTCACGATCGACGCCAAACCGCATTGTGTACGTGACAGTTCTCTCGCAAAAGTCTTGCAGACTTCAAAACGCCTTCTTTCGGATCGGGTGTCCACATTATAATAAAATACCCAACGTTAGGAGGGTCTCGAATCACACGGTGACGTAATGTTCTGTGCGTTCTTTCTTCGCAGATTTATGCATTCATTCCATACTGACTGGAAGTCCGTTATTACTTCGATTTTTTTCGCGCTTTCATTAAACATAATAAAAACTTAAATTATAGACCTTTAATTTAGTAAAAAAGTTTGAAATGGTGGGCGTCCTGATGAATGGCTAATTAAGAAACACTATTCCGTTGCAGGTTTGTCCCTGCGATTTGTTTTTCCCAGTTGGCAATGCTGGAATTACAGAGAATCACCTCATATTCAAAAAGACTTTCACTATCAAACCAAAGACTTTACATGGACTTAAATTTTCAAATGCATTCTTATGGGGCAGTACCTGAACTTGGATTCAACAATGGCGTTCATTGTAGCGATGGTTGTGACATAAAAGTTTAAACATTTCTGTTGATTTGATCATATTTCTTGCAATTTCTAATAGGAAGTATTATTTCGCGATCAATATAAAAATCTCGACTCAATTTTCGTTTTGGGCTTTCGGATAGCCAAGCACTTGTGAAGCACTTTTAACAATGCTACTGTCGGTGATGCTTTTTACTACTCAATTTTCCTTTACTGGTACTTTCGTAGAACCATTATTTCTTATAAAATGTCGTAAAAGAATTCATGCATGCAAGAGATAAAGTCATTATTATTATGGCATAATTTTCGTCTTTATTTCTCTATAGTGTAGGAAGTGACACAAGGTTAGAAACCATATTAATTAGTCAAGCTTTCCCACAGTGTTTTTGCCAATCGGTTTCTATTTCCGCGCGATGAAAACCCGTTCGGAGGGATGTTTTAGCCAATCTCACGGTTTTGAACACACATTGCGGCAAAAGACAATGTCATATAACACAGCACGTTTCTCAAAATGTAAAATTTTCAGGGGCGATTCAACCGAAGGGGAAGATGAGTCCATTTACCCACAGTACGCCAAAGGGTCGATTGCTCGCATCTCATTTACTTCGCCATCTTCACGTTGATAAAGGGATTTAACAACCCTGAGCGGTCGGGACCAGAGCCGGTCCACTCCGCTTTTAGCCATTTCTGCCTTCCATTGGTTGGGCCAGAAATTCAAACAGATTGTGTTGGTTGATCTCTCACTTGGAGGGATCCCAAAATGCCTCCATCAATACAGATGTTATTAGATTCACCGTCGACAACTCTATACAACCAACGCCATACCCAAATGCTTCCCCGTCATTTCGTAGATAAAAGCATCTTCAACCGAAACGGCTGTCTTTTCCGAAAACGTATTCCTGCTCCTTATCTTTGAGAAAGAGATCTTTCGAAGCGATGTTTTTAGAAAATTATCAGCTCCTTTTATGGTTATTTCGTAGGATAAGCCTGGATCGATCAGTACGAGGGTGTTTGGATTGGAATGCCTTTCATATGGAGACGTTAGGACCGCACTAATGCGTACCCTACTTAGAATACGTATCCCCATTCTTTTTAATTTGAAGGCACACTTTTGTTTTTATCATAATTTTGCGGAACTATACCAAAAGTTTGTTATCTTCAGTATACATTCAATCCGATAAAGGAAAAAACGCCAAACGAGGAATTTTAAAACTTTAACGCTAGTTTTCATCAAATGACGAAATATTTTGCAAAATGAAGCGCAAAAATAATGTGGAATTCGAAGAAANGGATGTGAGTGTTGGCTAAAAAGTAATGTCCAACATATTTTTTTCCAGCCAAAACCAACGACAGTTATTCCAAATTGTAGATTTGAATTCTTTGATGTTTTTCGTGTGTATGTGTAGTTTCATTTCTCTCCTGCAGATAGCAGAGCTGTAGGAATCTTTCAAAATGGAGTCTGACCATGGTACACGTTACAGACAACGTGCTGTGTGTGAATTTCTGTGCGTAGAGAAAGGAACGGTAAATTACAGTCCAATACTAGCAGCAGAATTGCTGCCGGTCGCTACAGCAGATTGATAGTAAGAAAATTTTAACAGCGGACAGAGAAAACATTTTCACGATATTTACGAAACAACCGGTTTGAGTACGTTTTGGCATTATCAGGGTAATTATTCTACCGCTTAAATAGAGGAGGAAATGCAGGATACTTTAGGAGAGGAGAGAGGATCTTGGATGATGGCTTCTGGGAGCTCTTTTACCGGATTGTTTCTTCGATTAATATCGGCTTCTTTCTCTAGACTGAAGAATGTTCTAGTTGGTTAGAAACCCGAAAAGCCGCCATCCAAGTAACACACTGGGAATGCATCAAATCATTTGAGTTCTTTTTTAGAAGAGAACTCTGATTTTCTAATGTTGAATTTTCGGCAATTCTGAGTCTACACAATACGTTTTCAAGAATCAAGTCATTTTTTAGAGAAACATTTAGTCAAATGAAAAATTGACTTTTCTTTATCAAATGATTTGATGGGAGAAGAGGGAAAAAAGTGTAATTTAATGATTGAAGCGATTTAAGAATTTGTCTTTCGCGGATATAATATGCGGCGATAACGTTGTGCTGAGTCAAAGAGACAATTTTTTCTCACCGGCAAAGGAAATGGAACGAATTAGTGTATTGTATTTATATTGCGAGGAGAGTATAAAGATGTACAATGTGAGTACTGAGGTCTTCTAAAAATTAATCTAATAAGATTCAATCTTTTGCTAACAAACAAAATAGCATCGTTAAATTGTATTCACGAAGAATAAATACCTAGGATAAGGCATAAAATTGAAAAATGTTTAGTTTTAGGAGAAGCTTAGAAATGGAGTAGAATCGCAAAAAAAGAAGCTGTGATGCTAATTAATGTAAGAGTTGGTTTCCTTCGAAAAAAGTGTATCTTTGATGCTCTTCCCCGAGGAAGAAATTGGATCACCTAACAACTCATACTGTAAGCGCAATGTTGAAATTCCACTTTCTGAAACGCTTCCTTGTGAATAGCAGATAAGAATTATAATATAAAAAGAAATGCTGTTCTTTAGCACATTGAAGAAATTAGCAAAGAATTAAAAACCATGAAATGGACATCTACACATTGACAGTCGAACTAATCTGTCATTTTGATTTTTGATTTTTTTTGGCGCATTAACGAAGTAAATTCATTAAATGTTTACGTCGCTATTAATAAGACTTTGGTTGCTACAACAGAAGGAATCACACAGGAAATATTCTAGGGTTTATTTACATAGGTGTCAGTATTGATGGCAACATTGACGTTTGCTTAATTAATTCCTTCGATGAGTGAGAAATAAACGATGCATTTCAAAATAAATAGAACAATTACTGACATAATCGACAGCAAAATGAAACAAAATTGCAATAACGAGATAGATTACAGTTTAACTAGTCAAAAACACCAAAATAGATGGACATTCGTTCAAATTTATGCATTTTAATGGGTAAACTATTTTAGCCTCACACTTCGGAAAATGGAAATTCGCGAGTATTATTTTAGAATCTTATCAATGTGTACTGGGTGCGAAGCCGCGGCTCCATAAAAAGTTAGTGGTTTTCCTTGGGTTTTCTTCATGGCACCGTAGGTCTCTAGTTAGGAAACGTTTCTGTCATTTTTGACTGCATCGGCAGCTTGTTTTCAAGCAAACCGCATGAGTGCACTTGGAAAACGATTAGAATTCCCTGGAGAATGCATTTCTTAAAGAAGACTTTGTCGCCGCAGTTGTGGCTAACGGAATTTGAATGTCTGGTTTTGGTGATTCATCATTCAATATCACAGTCCAATCCATTCCTACAGTTCAATTTTTCGTTCATTTTTCACATAAATTATTTTCGTTCTTCTGATCCTGCATCTTTATAATTCCGAGGAAAGGCGGAACCCATTCCGGTCTGGAGACTTCCCTAATGCCGTCCCTTTTTACATTTCTCTCTTACTCAGTCCATTCCTTTTCAAGCGTTAAATCTTTGGCGAAGATAATACATATCTTGGCAATGCATTGCTGAATCATTTCCTTTTATTAATGCGTCTTGTAAATCTATTGCTTAATTCTGTATTCTAAAGGGGTGCTGTGATTCATTTGGTCACATTTTCCTCATTCATTCTTGTAACTACAAGAATGATTGAGGTGCAAAGGCTATCATAAAACGTACATACGTTCTATGATAGCCTTTCCTTGTCTAATTTCAATACTTCTGAAACATTTCTTTCTACTCTTTCCTTCCCTTTGTCTGTATCTTGCATATATCTTATAGCTGATTTCTTCCTTACTTTCTCGAACTTTTTTATTGACGGAATTACTTGCGTAGTGGATATACAAGCCGTCAAATAATGATAGATTTCGTGAATAATAAAGACGCATAAGATAGCTTTCTCTCTAGAAGATGAAATGATAATTTAATTTCATGCTAATGATAAAATGTTAAACGAAATTAGTGCACTTTCGGTGAATACTTACAGTGATATTTCAGCTGAATCAAGTTGAATTTCTGGAATACTTTCCTTAGTTTTTTAAAAATGATTTTTGGTGTACAAAAAGCTACTTGTGTTCAGTCTTTAAGCTATCGAGTGATTTAAAAAATGGATGTGAGGGTTGGCTAAAAAGTAATGTCCAACATATTTTTTTCCAGCCAAAACCAACGACAGTTATTCCAAATTGTAGATTTGAATTCTTTGATGTTTTTCGTGTGTATGTGTAGTTTCATTTCTCTCCTGCAGATAGCAGAGCTGTAGGAATCTTTCAAAATGGAGTCTGACCATGGTACACGTTACAGACAACGTGCTGTGTGTGAATTTCTGTGCGTAGAGAAAGGAACGGTAAATTACAGTCCAATACTAGCAGCAGAATTGCTGCCGGTCGCTACAGCAGCAGTGGCGCAGCATCACTCGTCTGCTTCTTGTCTGGAAGCATCATCTAGAAGCTTCTTTTCATTTGATTCTTATTGTTGTGAATAACTGATATACGTTATAGTTAAATCATATATATAAAAAGTAAACGTCTGTCCGTCCCCTATTTATCTCAAAATCGGCTTGACTTAGAAGGTCTGAAACAAACTGCATTGTGTTTCTACTATGCTGAAACCCCCAGGAAAAATATTTCCATCTCTGTAAAGGCCTGGGTTCAAACCAAGGAGCACAAAATATGTTTCCATAAGATATGTACGTAAATTACGTTTCAATACTTGCAGAGGTCGTTTCTTTTATAAAATTAAATTAGAAACAATGGTCCTACGAAAATGAGACATGTGTCCCGAGAAAGGAAAATAAGCATAGAATCTTATTTTAGTCCTGAATCATTAATATCAATTCGATATTATGAGAACTTTGATAAAATTGACGTAAATTTCGTGAAAATATTTGGAAATAAACAAACCATCCCTTTGACGACCAAGGCAATTGTTGTACATCGACTTGATGAGATATCCCATATTAATGCACGGGGAAAATCAGTTA
>KZ308202.1:1560189-1632990 GCA_000376725.2 Ladona fulva | reverse complement strand
AGGCTACGGCTACACAGGCAGCAATTCACTGCTTATAAGAGCAGCTTTTCAACCGCCGGAAAGCTGCTGCTCGATATCGGCTACACATGCTGTTAAATTACAGTCCTATAGTAGCAGCAGAATTGCTGCCGGTCGCTACAGCAGCAGTGGCGCAGCATGTTTCCAGTCAATCGTCTGCTTCTTGTCTGGAAGCATCATCTAGAAGCTTCTTTTCATTTGATTTTTATTGTTGTGAATAACTGATATAGGCTAAAGTTCTCAGAATGCCTTGGCTGAATTTTACGCGTAAAATAATTCTCTGTTTGCTTATTCATTACCGACGTCGACGATTCCGCGATTTTTTTCCATGCATCCACTTTCGTATGACGGTTTTTATAATTTTCATTCTTCGTGTTGTACAGGACGGGATATTTTTCCACCTGCATGATGATCATCTCACTATCGAATTCCATTATCTTCTACTCAGAATAAAAAATATATTCACACAAGAAATAAGATAAAGAATTCGCTTGGCGTACTGGAAGAGACAGCAAAAGCGATGCTTGTGAAGCCACTGACACGCGTATAACTAGCTGCTAGAAAATAGACCCGGTTCCATCGTGTCGCAGCATGAATTTGCCGATGCTTCGACTTTTCGCATTGTAGTAGCAAAAATACAGCGCGTGGAGCCACCCTCTATCTACTCAATAGGATTCATTGTAAGCAGCAAGAAAGCTGCTCTTACAGGCAGCAAATTCCTGCCTGTGTAGCCGTAGCCTTAAGGGTATACATGCCCTATTGAATCGCTGGAGGGAGGCAATAGAACTTGAACGAGATTATGTGGAAAAATAGATTGAGCAGATAAAACATGATTGTTTCATATGTGTAAATGTCATGTTTATAGAATATTTGGTTTTTTGAGAAAAATGTGGATACATTTTGACTAACCCACGTAAAATCCAATTTACATTTTTCTGGGACATCTGTCGTTATTAAAGGAAAATCGCAACAAATTTATTTAAAGAACAGCTATTTGATGAAGGCCGCGATTCATATAAATCTGGCCTTACGCATTTGTCCGGGACCAGGGACGCAAATGTCCTAAGGAGATTATGTGGAAAAACAGATATAGCAGATAATACATCATTCCTTAATATGTGTAAATTTAATTTTGTAGATATATAGTTTTTGAGAGATAAAATTGGAGCCTTTTTGAGCGTACGTTGNAAATCCAATTTACATTTTTCTGGGCCATCTGTCGTTATTAAAGGAAAATCGCAACAAATTTATTTAAAGAACAGCTATTTGATGAAGGCCGCAATTCATATAAATCTGGCCTTACGCATTTGTCCGGGACCAGGGACGCAAATATCCTAAGGAGATTATGTGGAAAAATAGATATAGCAGATAATACATCATTCCTTCATATGTGTAAATTTAATTTTGTAGATATATAGTTTTTGAGAGATAAAATTGGAGCCTTTTTGAGCGTACGTTGATAAATATTGCTTACAAATTCATCCGATGGCGGATCCAGCTTTCGGCACTTCTTAGAATAACCGCAACCGTCTGACAGCATCTGAGCAAATGATAACATCCCATTGCTCTGCTCATATGAATTCCCTCACGACTCGTATATGTCATCGCCAAACACCCTCTGCTGCCATCACAGCTTCCTAATTAACAGCGCCTCTCGAAGCCTCAGGCGTGTGGACGGAAGGCGACAAATGTTCGCCATGGGATCGGTCGCCCGCGGGGCGCGGTTCTGTGATTGGGAAACGGCGTGAATTATTTATGAGATTGAGAAGTATTAGACTTTGTAATAAGGCGGAAGATAATGTGCAGGCGATAGGATCGACCTACTACAACGACCCCTTTTGTTTCACCGCATCGTTTTGAGCCCTGTTTTCTGTGTTGCCGTCTCAGCGCTGAGCGTTCGCCGGTGACGGTTTTAGAGGAATATTCGGTGGATTTCGTGCACCTGTCAGTGTCGAAGGCATAACCAAACCGCAGTTTGTGCTCGTGAAGGAGAGCTAATCGGTTGTTTTTCTGTCTTCGTGCGAGAATATGTGCGCGCCAGAGGTTTTCCTCGAAGCTTTCCTCGAACTTTCGCTTAAATATCGCGTTTCCACAAAACGTGCTCTGCCATATACACATAATTTCCATACTATGAGCTTTCCACTTTGCTCTTCACCTCTCCATTCTTGTCATCCAATACCTCATTTTCCCTCTCTTAACTGCATCTTTCATTCTATTCCTTTCTGTGGGCAACGCGTTCGACTTCAGTGAAAGCGGTCCCGGGTTCGATTCCCGGTGGGAGCCTCTGTGCGAAATGACCTAAGCTGTCGAAGCACTTTTAACAATACTACTACTCTATTCCTTTCTTCAAAGTCATTCATTTCCTCCATGCATCACATACATCCTCTCTATTCTTATGAAGATATTTCCATTTAAATTCTTTATAGATGGTCGCAATCGTCCAATTGCAATACTTATTCTGAATATGTTAATTATTTCATGCAATGCAACTTAATTATAAGCGAAGCTTTTTTCTATTTTTGATACCAATTCACGAGTATCAGTCAATAATGCCGAGGAAATGTGTTTAGTGGTTATAATTAACAGTTATGTGCCTTGCAGTTATTTTTAGGAAAATGGTTAACAGAAACTAACGACAAATTTTTATTGTTTCCAAGAACTTTCTTTTGCTCCGCAACTTTCAATCGAAGTAAATATCAGATTTTAGATTACAAATGGAATTTTCTAATTATTAGAGAATTATAAGATGGGTGCGCAGTGCGTATAAGATACAATGCGAAGAAAATAACTTACATTTTATAACTTTAAACTTTATCGAAAATATAACAACGTGTAGTGGTTGATATACATCTAGATTTGGTGTTCTCGTTTATTGAAAAAGGAGGTTGCGGATAATAATATGCGTCTATTGAATTATTCCAAGGAAAACTACTAAATAATATGAAAAATCAATGTTACTGATAAAAATAAACAACAAAAAATGTTACCTTAGTCATGTAATTTTCTATTGACTGTAATCGTGCAGATAGTCTAATTGAAGATGAGAACTGCGCATGCTTCTAAAAAGATGAAATCATATTTAATGATACGTAACACGTGTAACGCTGACGTTTGCGCCCTTTATATGAAATAACTTTCCAAGGAGAAACGGACATGAAAAAAGTCTTTCATGAAGTCTTTCATAAGTCTCCTTGGAAATTTTCCTAGGTGCACGACTTATTGTGCAAAGTCACCTAAACCCTTTTCCTTGTATGAAATAGCTTTTCCATTTTTCCAGAAAAAGCAATGCTCATGCAACGAGTTTCAGTAATTAACGAATACAAATTAAATCTGTCAGCTTAAGTTGGCTCTTATCCCGGGTGCTATAGGCATATTTAGGTATTTGAGGGCTGCGTTAATATTTTGAAATCGTCGCGGTCGTATTTTTTTGCTCCAATGGAATTTGCGGATTTGCCGAATAAAAGAGCCCAATTCGAGTTCGGTGGTTCTCGAGAGAGAGAGAAAAGGGAATTGATTGAGAAGCACAAAATGCTAAACGAAGTAGATTGGTGGCTAAGCAAAGTACAGAGTTCTTATGGATGAAGTTATATTGTTAATAAATGGTGCACTGATTTCCAGTTAAGATTTTCAAGGAAAAGTGGAGATCTCAGATTGTAATTATGCGTTATTAATGCGTTATATAATGTATCATTACCGTAATAATAGTCAGTATAATTGTATACCTCGATGTATTTTTTAAACTTTAAATCCCATCTACTTCCCCATAATATTCATATTTAAAAACCTTTATCTAAATAATAAGTATAGTCCAAAGTTCCACGTAATAGGTTTATCGTCGAACCCGCTCACAAATCGGAAGCCTCAGAAAGGAGACAAATTAAATGTGATTGTTTGGAAGTATATCTCTAAAGAAAATTCAAATCGATATTCGGTCATACACCTCCAAGTGCTCTAGCAATCGAAACATTACGCTAAATGTTTGATTTTGGTGATCCTCAAGGATTATTTATGCAACTTTACGTCACCGTTTCAAATAAATTAATGCAGTTCTCTCATATGTACCTACTAGAATCATTTCATAGAAGATATCACAGGCGAGCATTTTAAAGGTGAGTCATGATTCATATCATTCTTACTTGTTGTCGATTGAAGTGAATTACAATTAATAAAAATCATCACGTCTTTATTCTGCGAATTTAATCTAGCAAGGCCACTCTTAACAATTCCCTTCCGTAAATTAAGTGCACAGACAATGATGCACTAACTAAGATTCGAACGTGGGACATGAGTCTTCTTAGGGTAATGTGTTCACCCCAACACCAAGAAGGCAGTGAATTGGTTGAGATGAAAATAGATATCAGTCAAAAATAGCTCCACCACGCCTGCTTCGTATACTCTTTCATAGCGATCTCTTGGATGACTTATTTTTATTTTGGGGCATAAATACGCGGTACCGTTGCAACGGTACCGCGTATTCTCTCAACGCGTTGAGAGAATACGGACAGGTCAGGCTATTGTATACTTAGAGTTCGTTGAATAATTGACTAATTGATTTCAATAGACAGAAATTAACTCCGGAGTGGTTTAAAGGTCAGGGAAACTGTTATAGAAACCGAAATTCTATTGATGGCGCCGTAATAGTTACTAAATTTACCTGAGAGGATTAGCTCTGTATATTCTGGGCTATGCGGAGAAAACTGGAAATATGCCGGTATCCGGTTTTTATCCTGGAAGTCAGTAATCAGTTGATAAGCTTGAACGTGTTGAGTATCACTTGCACTTGTTAGTACGATAGAAAAATCGAAAGCTTTTCGTGAGAATGTATCCAAAATTATGGATTTTACTTGGAGAATTTACTTACTAACGGGTATTATCCGATAGTAAATCCTGATTTGTTGATTTTTGTCTTTGTTTATCAATGATTATTGTATCTGTTACAAAAAATGTATTTTCTTCTAGTTTCCCATTTTGAAGTATTAATTTATGTTTTTCTTTGCTCTTGAAACCTTGTTTTCCGTTGTAGAATGGCCAACTGATTTCAAAGTTCCGTCGGAATCGAATTCAGCTTCGTATGAATGCGTTCGAATCGCGTGTTAAATCGATGCACGGCAGCAGAATACGATACCGGCAGTCATGTAAATGTTTGTCTTCGCGACCCACGTGACTCCAAGAATAGCGATCCCCAGCTGGACAATTACTCTAACAATTACCCCTTACAATATCGGAATAAATAACGCACAATTCATGCATTTTTCCAAATATTGTGGTGAAAACAATTTTTTTTTAAAGTTATCATCTCTTTGCCTTGTCAACGTAAAGACAATTCCAATTCATAACTTCCACGGAATCCGATTTAGGCCCGTTCCGCCTGAATTCTTATCAGAACTAAAGGTGGCCAAGCCAACCACACGCTGTGTTTAATCAGCCAATGAAAAGGTAATATTTTTGGTGCAAATGTATAGTGGTACCTTCAAAACAACGAGTGTTGATTGAGCGAGCGAGATTGCCTGCGAGCGTCTGGCCTTCCAGTGAAAATAAATAAGGGCATATAAGTTAGCACCCAAAGAAATAGCAAGAAAAATATAGGGGCTGTGAGACCGACTGCTTTGGATACAAACATCTAACGGGAAAATAATAATTTAAAATCAACAAACATTGTTCTATTTACGGAAGCTATTTTTCGGATTTTCACGGAGAATCTTCCTCAAGAATCTTTAGCAGAAAGCTTGAAGAAAGAAATCTTGAAGATTCTGGTAACGATATTTCGTTAATCATCAGCGTCAAGTATAAGGCAGTCACTACAAATATGCAATCAAATCTGGAATATCTATTAATGTTAACTTGGAAATAAAGTTGAATGGAACTTGAATATTTGAAGAATCTTTAGAGAAACCTTAATGGTGATTTCATTGTGAATGATTAGCACGCTTTCATTGGTTTATTGCCTTAGCTTGCTCCATTCCATTGTATGCTAATTTGGCAAAATTCAATCGTTCAAAGAAGAAAAAATAGTATTATTAATGAGCTAAATTATTTAAATTGAGGAAAGAGATTTACTGAGTGAGTGTATATTTTTAAATAAAGTAAAATATACATAATATTTCATGTCCGCTGATACATTTATGTACGAGGGTTTGCCAATATGTAATGCCCCGCATTTTTTTTCTCAAAAACTACGTTCTACAAAAAATGAAATTTACAAGTACATGGTCTTCGATCCGATAATAACCATCACTATTGAGCTAAATTAATATTGACTATGGAGCTAAACAGTTCAAAGATGGTTATACTGGTTGGGTTCCCAGTGCTTCCACAGCGCAGGTCATTTCGCACATGTGACCCCTCCAAACTCGTGACCGCTTTCACCAAAGGCGAACGCGCTACCCATTTGGTAGCCCTCGTTCACAGATGATTTGACCGCGTAATTCGAAATTCAACTTTAAAAAAAATTTTAGTGCAAACGATCTCTTAAAATTGATGACAGAAATTAGAAGAGTTGATAACGGCGGGGTTCGAGCAATTTAATATTTTCTATTAGTTGTAATTCTATGTTATGGATGAATCGCCTCCTTTCTCATGACCTTCGCGTGTTCATAAGTGTAGTTGCTACAGCGATCGAATATAAATTAAGAGACGTGAAAGAAAAGACAACATTGCTAAGCAACGCCGAAATTCTATTCCATAAAGATGAAATTCTTAATAAACAGCTCCAAAAATTTTGCTTTATATTTTATGAAAGCGGCTATTTTCAATCCATGAATATAAAATACAGCGACTGACGTGAAACATCTTGGTAGTATTATCACCTTTAAAAATAAGAGAGAAATGATAACCGTTAATGATGTGTGTTTATATTTAAACCTCGTATATTACTCGTAGAATTTGATACCAATTTATAATTAACTCATAGCTTCGATTTTCACTAGAAAAAGAAACAAAATGAACTCATGACATATATAAATGAAGTAATCAATGTGCCAAACATTGTATTGTGAGTGACAAATGAGCTGCCATAATTTGTCCAAGTTTGTGAGTTTCGTTTAATTAAGGGTCCACGCGTAATACGCCTTCATTTATTCATTTTTTATTCTCCAACGCCCCATAAACAGCCATCGATTACAAATCACAATGTTGACGTAATTGAAGAAATAAGACCAGATTTAATATACTTTATAAAACGATTTATAAGTATCTATCGCAGCTGATGCTTTTGGAAACTCATAAATAAAAAAAATTCTCTTGGCCACTGTGTAAATTAGACACACCGACTGGATTGATTGTGAAACGAATTGTAAAGAGATGATGGAATGTTTACATTTTACACATTGGTAACTTATATTTTCCAAGTAGAAAATGCTATTTTCTCTCTGAAAATTTTCCCTGGATAAGAGCTGATGGAGAAGTAATGTGTTACTTCTCCATCCTTTACTAATGTAAAGTGCATTCTTACTTCTTTCTCGTTGATATGGAATTTCCCTTCTAAATGCGGTACCTCGAAGAAGAATGTATGCTTCGCATGAAATAAACATTAAGAAAGTCCGAGAAGTTGGTCAGCTAAGTAAACTTCATCTAGAATTTCATCGTCCAATCTCAGCTTTAGCTTGAATACTGATGCTGAGCTGCGGTTAATACTTTCTCTTAACGGGGAATACAATTCTAATGACCTTCCTCGGACTGTGTGTAATTTAATTAATTGTGAAAATCAACCGTTCGCAATCGGACATTAGCTCACAAACGCAAAGTAATTTTTGAAATATATTCTATGAAACATCGTCAAAAATTGAATGGTAAAACTACAAAAATTCAGAACTCGTCGCTTATCAAAAAACGCCATTCAAAGCGTAAGACGTTTGTATAAGTTGGAGGCTTTCACGAAAAAACGTCGCCATAATTACTACCTTTAATCTATTAAGGCAACCAGAGATGGAATCGGTGCGAAGAACATTCAATACCATTATAAATAACGGGAGTTGAATTACTCTGGAAAATTCATGTCTGTGATCGCTATTGTGACCTCCACATAGTGCGCCGATAATGGCAGTGGAATAAATAGAAAATTCCATCGAGTTGACGGGCGACTATGGAAAACCGAGATTTAGACGGCATACAGACTCGGTGGCCATCTACCGGTTGTGTGTGAATAGAAAATTAGTAGCCTTATACTATTTAAAATAGTTTCAATATTTTAAACGCTTATAAAAAGGGGAAGTGTAGATTATGCCCGTCTATCATTTCGTCCGATTTCATTTAAACTTTTAAATTTGGAAAAGCTTTTAGAAAACTTTCGTCCGCTGGAGATGGGAATAATGCGATTCTCCGGAATGAAGTCAGCGCTTCTTCTCAATATCAAACTCTGTTTGGATTCGGATATTTAATCTCGGGGTTTGAAATTGTGCATAAATAATTGAGACTGAATCCGATAAGTCGCCGAGTTCTCCCAAAATTCGTTTCCGAAGCAGTGGTACTCAAGAAGGAAACTTTTATCCTCCGCGATGGAGATTTCATGAGGCAGCGCTTCTTAAGGCGATGTGCTAAGTCCAGGAACGGAATTTTTCTTTGGAGAGGATCCTTATTTTGGATCGTAAAAAACAACTTTTAATAGGAAAACTTTTTGGGCCACGAAAATTTATTAACACGGGGATGATTTGTTTTCTATTCTTTGATCATCGGAGAGAAAAACCGAGATCGAGACCGCTTTAGTCGAATGCAACAATCCGAGGGACTGTGATTTAATCAAAATCGTGTGGAGGCCCTTGTTAATGACAAAGTGAGGGGCGTAGCCGTCGAATACAAAAAGTCGGGAGATGTATTACGAAGAAAATCACTACTTCAGCACTAGAGAAAGGTGGTCAAAGGAAAAGAGAGATTTCATTCTTCTAAAAGATGAGACTCGAAGATGTAATATCGCTTTATTAAAACGAGGAAGTGTTCGAAAAAGAGAGGTTGAATTATACCAGGGACGAGGAACCGAGAGATTCAAGGAATGTAGTGAACTTTAGGGTGCTGGATTCCATCTTTAGTTCCAGAATATCTTCAGCCTCTTCTAAGTAAAACAAAGCATGAATATTCTTTAGCATGAGTATTCTTTAAGTTTTTAGTTGAAAAATCAATACAGAATTCAAAATTAACTGACCTATAATCCACTGTAATACATTCCTAACTGTCCGTGTGGTCAAAAAAGAAAACATTTCTTGTTCGGTACTATCTATAAGATTAGTATTACATTGAAGAAAACCCTATGAAAACTATAGTCATCTTTGGAAAGACGCCTCTTAAAACCAACAGTTAATGATAATTTCCCGTAAGATTACAAGCGATAATACTTTTTTTTTCAATAACGCTATAATCCTTTTCTTTCAGATATGTAAATGGGAATTCAGTTGGAATTCTATTGTATCAACAAAAATTGCAACTATAGCAACGTAAACATTTATTACATTCATTTCGTTAGCATCACAAAGTAGATTTATTTTATCAAAGTTTTCGCTATTTTGACAGGATAGCAACATTCACTATTTAAATTAAGAATGTTTATTAAATTTTACATCTTATGAAACTGCTTTCGGCTTTGCACGACCTTTATTTTAAATAAAATTTAGAATTGAATCGTCTTCAACGAAACGAAAATCAACTTAACGTGAATTTTATCGTATAACTTACTGACATTTAGATTTGATTAATGAGTATAAATATACTGGTGGATTCTCCCGTCAAAAATCACGGAACTAAATTAAATCAGTATGATAAGGCGTGGCTTCGTGGAGAGCCATTAAAGACAATAGAGAGCTCACGGTTTAGATATTTCCACACGTTTTAAGACGTAACTTAATTTTACATATTTAAAAATAAATAATTATTACTGTATTGATTTGATCTTCTGAACCAGAATGCGCGAATTTAAAATCTTTAAAGGTTTAATATATTTTCATTTATAACATAGATAAGGTTTTACTTCCTAGAGGATTTAATGGTTCCTGGGTGGGTTTCAAGTAAAATTGTTAGTACATACACTGAATCATAAATTTGAAGATAAATCTCACTATTAATTTAAATTATATATATTTTTTTGGTAAGTGCCGGAGGTTAATTTTTAAAATTTTCTTCGAGGTATTTCTTACAGGGAGTTGCTTTCATCAGATAAATAAATAAACATATAAATAAACACATACATGGAGGTGATTATTATCGGAGATAGATGAATAAATCTGCCTGTTCAGTCTTCAGTCCGAGAGTCTGTTTGAACCTCATCCCCTCCACCATCAGCTATCAAGAGCTTTGGTGAGGAAACTCGGCAAAGTGTGACGTAGTCTGCCATTCATTTACTCACTGAGACAGAATGGTAAAAGAGGAAAAGGTTCACGCAAGTGAAGCAAAACGACTCTACAGCAATTTTCGTATCATTCCATAAGGAGTGGCTTAGCAGGCAAGATGAGGAGTGAGGTAGTTTGCCACTACTTTCCTCATTGAGGTAGAATGCCAAATGCGGAACAAGTCCACGAAAGGGATACAATTAGTGTCCTTGGTCGTATTTAATATTTTATAGCGTCAATTAAAATAACATCATTTTAATGTTCATTAGAAATAAATGATCCTCAACTGTCGACTCCAGGATGAATTTGTGACAAATCGAAGGCAAAACATTCGCTGTTAAAAGGGTGGAATCACGACGAAAGGCGGAGGACATAAAATGCGGATTTTGCGGAAAATAAATGCAAAATATAAGACGATGATATAATCGTATTCCGAATTTCACTGTCAGCACGTCACGTTAAATGAGTTAAGGAAAATGTAATTACTTTTTCCAAGAGAGAATTGAATGTTTCCAGTTTGCGATCCAAAGGAATAAAAGATGGAAGAGATGATGAATTCACCAGTAACGAAGGGACTTCGAATCAATGCCGCGAGCGAAAAATTCTTCATAATTTTGAGAGGTATCCACAGATAACTGCAACATCGATCAGAATACGAGAGGTTGCAGAATTCCATCGGCCTCTTTGTTGTATTAATTAATATTAGTAACGAATCAATGCAGGAATGAATACGAAGTAATTAATCAATGGGAGAACTAGAATCATCAAGTATGGCAAAATATTCCCTGACTCTACGTAGAGATAATACATCCAGTCTCAAATAAAAACTAATAACACATTGAATGCAATAAAGGCTTAAATTTAGTTTTCAATTTTATGCGAAGTGTTTCGAATCCCTTAAATTCTTCAATCTTAAAAATGATTCAACTTTGGCTTAACAGTCAGAATTTTAATATTTTATGGGAATATCAAAGGGAATTTTTTATACATTCTATGCTTAAATAGAATATTTCTTTATATCGAATTGCATATAAGATCAGAGGTTGAGATGTGGGCGCTTTATTATAGATGCGCAAAAATGTGCTAAAATCCGGTACTGATTTAGAGAACTTTAAGGCAAATAATTAACTTGTGAATGAGTAAATTTAATCCCTTCTTTAATGTTTAAAATAGTATATTTCCCTAAAACGTGTTCGAGTGCTAATGGCATAAATAAGACGCAAAAACGAATGATCTAAAGGCGAAGTTGATATGAAAAAGCCTCAGAACATTCGTAATAAAAATATTTATTTTATGTGACCAATAAAGCGTCGCAATAACATAAACACGAATGTTAAAGATGAGAAATGTAAGATTGTATCTCCTTATATATCACCTATGCCATATTTATGAACCCAACCATAGGGGAATCATGGTGATTATCCAGAATTTCAGGTCCTTGTCTCTGTTACTCCTGTTTATCCTCGACGTTATATTTTGAGCACCTAGGAATCCCTAGTTTTACTAAAGAGACGGAGGCCCAGGAGGGAAAAATGAAACCTTTTTGACTGTAAGTTTTATTTGTAGGCATTAGAATCTCATCCGTGAAATGTTGGGCTGCAAATATGGCTAAAGGGATACAAAATTGCATATTCTAAAAATTAAGGGCAATGCTTTTTACAAAAACAGACAACAGCCCCTTAACCCTCCGTGGACCAGGTGGGTTTTAATTGAGCCCTGTAAAGTAGAAATCTCTGTAACAAGATGGCTATTTTTTGATTCCTTGCAATAAAGCATTGAAAAGTTGATTTTATTTTACGAAGTTATTTCATTGTTATCTCTAAATAGATTAAAATATATAAATAAAATAAACAAATTCCAAAATATGATATTATATGGAGTCTGAGATATCGTTCAGGATGTGACATTTATTCACGAACTTCGCGGAGGGATACGTAAATGTTCGCATATTCTGATGTGTTAGACGCAAAGAGAGGGATTTTAAATAGATTTGGGGGGAGCGAGTTTAGTGAAGAAGTCTACTCAGCCTGAATTGTATTTCATATTAACGAAAGATATCGAAATATTAATCAAGAATAAGAAGATTACAGCGATTGGCTCTTCGAAGCTGAAGCACCACAAATCATTTCATAATATGATCCGACTCAACCAAATTTCTGGTGAAGCTTTAAATATCCTTATGTATACTCTACCTTCAGCTTTTTTCCTGTTCTTTCCTGTGTTAGTATAGCAAAATTTCTCTGTTCTTCGATATTTCATTGTTTCTTTTTTCCTTGTTCCTTTTTATTCTTTTGTTACATTTACTCAGTTTTATGTTATGTAAATTCAACATCTTTTATTTTCTGTACTTTCTGTATGAATGCGCATTTATTGGTTTTTTTGAATCTCGTTGCTGACATTTTACCTTTCCTTATTTTCCCATCTTTTTATTATGTTTTATTTACTACTGTCAATTGGTTCCCGCAGGTTTTTCAATCCCCCATTCTCGTGGGCTTGCAGGGTTTTATTTTGAACTTAAGTTCAGACTTAGGTTTTTTAAACTCACATAATATTTCATTTCTTTTGTTGATTTTTCTTTTTTTGTTTCTCCCAAACTCTCTTTCTTTTAAATATTCAGTTTCAAAGGGTTGGATGCAAGAAGAGAATAGGAAGTCTCAATATCGCCTTCAATAAACACGTTTTAACATTATTATTGTTATTATTATTACTTTAATGAAGAGGATTATAGCGACTGTTTTTCAGAGTTGAAGCACCATAAATCAAAGCATAAGATTCTCCGACTTTACTGCAGTAGAGAAAAAGTTTAGAAATATCATAACAAAAAATTCCACATATTCATAGTTGCACATTTGAGTGTCCATCTCCGGAATAAATTAACTTAGTTCCACATCTTTTTATGTGGAATAAATCCGCGCCGCGCTGCTTTCAGAGAATCACGTGTCCGCGAAAATGGAGCGACAGTTTTCTCGGGACATGCGCTCCATAACAAACAACTTCCGACCACACGCAAGAATCACCTTCGCAGACGCAAAGTGGCGAGAGAGGCTTCTTCGTTCCTTAGTCTTCTCTTTATTCGCGATTCTCGCCTCAAAAGGCATCCGCTATCTCACACAGCTCATTTCAAAATCCATAACCAGACAGAAGTTTCTCCCCAAGTTTTTCTCAAAGTTTTCGCGGACCAACTTTTAGGAGAAAAGTTTTCCGAGAGCTGTTGAAACTATATTTCCTGCGATACCATTTCAAGATGAAGAATCATATTCCGTCGAATGAACAGGGTTTTCACATCAAAATTCAAATCAAGTTATTTATTTCCAATAAGTTCACACTTCCTAGCTATGGAAGCGTGTCTTCAAAAAGTAAATTTAGGCTAAAATCTGATCAAAATCTAAATGTATCATCGATACACCTTTTTCATGGTTCATTTTAGATTAAATGATCTATTATATATTTAACAGAAGAGGTACTTCTCAACAAGGTAGACCTAGGAAAGTCATAAGATGATTTTCTCTAAAGATAGAAATTACTTTGTTAAGGTTCTTTGGAAAATTCCAAGTTCCTAACATTTTCTGCGGAACTTGGAAAAGTTACTTCTGTCTTCACCTTTACAGAGATCTACTCTGTAATGGTTGATTTAACCGATTATGTGACTTTCTCAGTTTTCAGGATTTGAGATGTGACTTTCTATTCATTTTGTTCTAGAAAAATTATCAAGTTTATAATTTCTTTGAAAAACATCGTAAAAAGTCAGCAATTCTATAAGTTGCACAGTTATAATTGGAAAATTATTGGAAGCGAGAAAAAGCATGCTCAGAGAGATGTTGACGGGACACAGAGAGGAAAATCTTAGCACTGCGGTATGTGCAACATAAATCCATAATATTGTATCGATAATGATGTAAAGAACGAAAACAAATAGTGGCAGAAAAGTAACATATAAACACTTAAACCATATACATATAAAAATAAACAATGAGAAATAGGTACGTAATACATAAAAATTAAATTTAAAATAATGAATTGTTAACGATAAAAGTGAAAATAATAAAATAAACGAGGTCATTAATAAATAACAAAATTCCCTTAAATATCCAACAATAATAATAGTTATGATTAAACAAGTACAAAATAATAGACTTATTGCCTGTAAGCATCCAAATTAGTTTTGCTTAACAACAAGTATAAGGTCAATAAAGGACTTCGAGGGTATCGCAAATATTGGAACAATATAAGTTATTCCTCCGACGATTTCGAAGCAATCTCGTTCCCAGGAAAGCAGCACTAATTCTTCGTTATAGCGCCTCCTTCCCCCCTTCGACAACTCTTCCCGCAGAAAAAGGAAATCGCTTCCATCGGATACTTTCCCAAGCCGTTCCATCATTCTCAACATCGCTTCATCCGAGGAATCTCGTCATATACTTCCGCCCTTTACTGCCGTTTCGCCCCCACCGCCCCCAGAGACATCGTTTACGCCTTCATCCAACCCTCCCTAAGCCAAACATCACCAAGAAAGTCATGAGGTGACATCCGGCGTGCGCCCATAAAGCGGAGGAGTAAAAACCCTTTAAGAATATTGAGGGACATTTTCATAGGAGATGAGGATCCCTGTCGTTGATTGAACGAAGGAAGATATAATAGAGGGTTTTACAGGGAAACGTGCCGTATTGAGGTTAAGGAAGGTGAAAGAAACGTGGTAGTTGCGAGGACCGGAGGCGGAGTGAAAGATGTGAGGAGATTGTGTCTCCAAAGACGCGTAGAAGCAAAGGGTTTTTAAAATGTCCTAGCCAATCACAAGATAGGATCTATCGCTCCTCGGTTAAGCGGAATCTTGTTTTGTTGCGGTTTGTTTCTTTTAAATATTATCAAATGTTTCGAGCTTCAAAATGCGTGGTAGTATTGTTAAAAGTGCTTCGGCTGCTTGGGTCATTTCGCACGTGGGCCCCCAACGCGAATCGAGTCAGGATCGTTTCCGCCGGAGTCGAACGCGTTGCCCACTTTGCTAGCTATATCCGGGAGCCCCCCAAAATGCGATTTGTCCGATTATCATCAACGTTTTTCAAGTCTTTCGTGCGTAATGACATTTACATTAAAGAGTCCTTGATATTTACATTAAAGAGTCCTTGATATTTACATTAAAGAGTCCTTTGAAATATTTAATTACGAGGGTCGTTGGGCAGCGATTTACGATGTCGCTAGTGTGTGGATGCTAAAGAAGGAGCATGTCTAATACTGTAAATCCATTTGTCTGCTATATAGAGATGTATCCACAGTGTGCAGCAAATTCTAAGTGCCTATTCTGTGTGAAATGTGGTAGCTCATGGAAAAAATGAAAGGTGACCATCGAAGGCAACGACGGACAACGTGGATTTTGTGAAAATAAGGTGAAGAACCAGCAGAAACCCATACATATTTAACTGGAGGTGATGAAGTTCAGGCCTGGGAGTAAACACCAGTCGATGTAAATCGTCACCATTTTCTGGTCCTTCTCAGGCAAATTGCTCATGGACTGACTTACGCAGGGCGCTGCCGTCAACGGCGAGATATAATTTGTGAAACCCTTAAACGCAGGATTCAGCAACTGCGACGGAGGAAGTGGTCGCGAAGGGTTTTTACCCAACATCACAACGCGCGGCCTCGATCCAGCAAGAGTAAAACCCCGCAAACTCGGAATCGATGTGGTTCATCGGAACCCAGCATATTTCCCGTAACTCACTCTATCGGAATATTCGACAAAATGAAGGACACTCTGCTTAGTCCAAAATTCGCCAATACCAGAGAACTGCAAATGGCTGTCCGAAGTGGTGTGCAGCACTCCTAAAGAACGGTTCAGTGACACCACTACGGAGTTGTGAGTAAGATGTCAATATTTCATTACATGGGATTGGGCGGGGAAGATATACCAGTCTAACGTCTTGTAGATGACTTTTGATGAAAAATAATGTTCCTAAGAATAGAATTGCAAATCATTTCCGAAAGACTCTCGTATTATATTATTTCAGAGGTGCTAAATGGAATTAATTTAATTTAAATAAATTAATAGGAATAAAGAGTCTAGTAAGATAAGCGTTATGCCTCACTGGTTACCCTTTTCATCGTTTTATATGCCACGTTCTTGCTTATGTTTCATGTAGCATATTTTTCATGACGTCATTCAAAAATTGCTTTGTTATTCTCTTTAACAAGTTAAGTCACTTTGAGCAACAAAAGGTCAGGCTGACAACAGTCCTGCTCTTTGCGATTTTAGAATTAATAAACCTGAAATAGAAAATCTAAATCTTGGAATTTCAATTCGGGTTTACTTGATGAATTAAATGCATGCGAGCAATGGTAAAGCAAAAGAATGATTAGAGCAAGATCTCGATATTTATCGCAGTTAAATTACTTACTGGCTAATAGACTTTCACAACGATCCGCATAACGCCTTTAACTTGCAAAATCATTAAAGATTTAACACTAGAATTTCGCAGGAGCCCAATTCATCTGTGAATAGTAGACACCTTGACACGAATGAACGGTTTCAACATATAAGCTGCTCAGTTGAGGCATTCAATACATTTCAATTTAAATTTTCCAAGCAACGTAGGTGTGGCAATATAGTTCGTTCCGAGAACCATTCAACGAATTTCTGTTTATAATCTTTGAAATTCTTTAGTGGAAAACCATTGAAACGTATAAAAGAGAAAGAGTTGATAGGCGTGGGTGACAGAATCAGTTGATAGATATCATGAGATTGTCGAAATCTGATAACCATTTAAATGAGAATATTCATAATCATACATCAAGCTAAAGGCTTAACTGCATAAAGGAAATGTAGAGAAAGAAATGATCCAGACTTTCCTCTCCAAACTGCTAACTTTGAGAATAATCAATATTTTGCTACAAGTTTCAGATTATGAGAGCAATATTCCAATATTAATTTTCAATAAACTCCCATCACAGAATTCAGATTCAAACTCCTCTTGTGAAATTACTGATGTTGGATGCTGCGCAAAAAATTTAAAAAAGTCCTTTCTATTCCTACGAAATTGATTATGTAATAAGTTCGGCCTTTTCTAAGTTGCCAATATGAAGTCTCGAGAGCTTTTGAATATCTGTTTCTTCATCTTTATAATTCTGAGGAAGTTTTCTACTAAAGCCTCCAAACAAAGCTGCGAATAATTTAACTTTCATCGATAAATGCAATCTTCAGATGCCGTCGAAGTTTTTCTTCATCTTGCTATATTAAATTAATGTATATAATTTTTCTGCAATAAATTCTTTAAGAATTTCATTGAGAGCAATATTTCGGTCTTTGCAGTCTCAGATGCGTTACAATTCTTTCTTATAATATCTGTAACTTACAAAATGGAATTGAAGTGAACTGTGGAAGAGAGGATTATTCTGATGATTAAGAAGACTGAGATGGAAAACTGTGCTTCCACAATATATTGGTGAAGGGGAGCTCAAAGTGATCGAAATTTCAATGATATTTCTTAACTTTTATTGTTCAAGCAAATTAGGTAAGCACATACAATTGAACTAATCAACCGTAAAAATAAATATGTAAAACCTTTGACGAAACAGATCGAAATAAAACCGAAACGTAAATTAAAACAGAAACGAAATGTGAAACTTACTAAACGTTTTATGAAGATGATAGTTAAGGATAAATTATGAGCATTCAGTCTATTTACTTAATTATATAATTAACTAACATTTCTCCACTTGAATCGATGTAATGCATTTCCTTGTAGGATACTTGGAACAGAAATATTTTAACGTCTATCGGATTCGCAAAATTCATATGAGCAATAGGCATTTCCAATTAGGAATGCAAATGCCTTTAAGACAACTTCCAATTAGGCATTTTTTCGTAATTTTACTTTGCGGAAGTGAATCAATATCCTCGTGACTCAATTTCCATCGGATTCGAAGGCTAGCAACTGGTTTTCATCCAGTTGATCTAATGTTTCCATAAATCCAGTAAACCTAATATTTATGAAATGCGATTTGAAGAATTTATGAATACGAGGAGAATATGTGCATAATTCTTTTAGCAAAAATTAATTGAAAAATTTCTTAGAAATTAAAGTTACACATTCACATTTCAACTTCATCTCGAAAGTAATTTGGTCAGCCTTTATGCCGGTGGTTAATTAAAAAAAACTTAACATAATTCCTCGAGACAATAAATGACGGAAATTCAAGAGAATATACTACTTGAGGATGTAACCCCAACGTAATCTTTAAATCATTATTCCGATTTTCTCAGCTTGAATGAATAACAGATCTAATCAAATGTGGTCATAACGGAGCGTGTAAAAATGAGAAACTACAATTTTGAATTACTAGCATTGGTTTTGGCTGGAAAAAAAACAGAAACATTACTTTTTCATCAATCATCTTACTATAACTAAATGAGAATACTTGATAAATGTCGGAGAGCAAAAACAGAAGGGAATGTGATGCATTTAAATAAAAGTAGAGCATAAGTGTTACAAATTACAAATACAGGAAATAATACAAACAAAGGAAATATTTTTGGAGTTTAAATGAACGGTGCAATTACTAATGGAAATGGCTTAATTTACTAATTTCCAATAAGGCAATTAGAACAATAGGTGATCGATGTTAAGATCGGTATTTTTCTTCCAGAATGGGCTCATTGCGTCACTTAAGTTAGTTTTTTCACATGAATAACATGCAACTCCATAGTAAACTTGAAACTCGGTTTTTCATTTCTTGATAAGTAAATAAAAAGTTTAAATTTTTTTTGAAAAGTACTCTTTCATTTGGTTGTTATTTTACGTTAATGTTAATGTGAAGAGATTAAGCGTTGGTACATAAAATTATCAGTATATAAAACTATAGAAAGTTGAGAGGATAGATTAACCCTGTCAAATGATTTAGAAAGAATTGCGAAATGGTGCGACGATTGGCAATTAGAACTACATGTAGACAATTTTTTAGTAATGAACTTCTTCGAAAGAAAATCTATTGTCAATGGTTATTTGCACAACCTCCGAGTAAAAATCTCATTGATTAGAATCTGCGGAGTACCTTGGAGTAGTCATCACGAATAACCTGGGGTGCCCACAACCGTAATGTATATGGACTAGCACTTAAGAAACTCGTATTCGTTGAGAGAATAGTCGGTAGGAGCGAAGAAAATTCAGTGAGCGACGTAAATTTGCATTAGTTAAGCCTCACCTTGAATATGTCTGTAGTGTTTGGGACTCTGCCGAAAAGTGTTGTATGCGAGAATAAGAAAAGTACACCAAAAGGCGATACTTTTCGTAAATAAGTGTTCCGAGATATTAGTGAGCGTTACTCAAATGCTTAAGGGCGTAGGATGGGAATTTCTAGAAGATAGAGGATTTAAACAAAGGCTTACTTTACTAAATTAGTTCAGAGAAAGCACGTTCTTAGAAGATGTAGCTTATATACAGCGTTCTCCTTGTTAGACATGCCGTTCTGATCCTGAGAAATAGATGCTAGAACTAGAAGTTTCAAGAATTAATTTTTTAAAGTATTCGAATGAGAAAGTAGGGTCATATTGTATGTAACCCCTATCACATTTCGAACGGCGGCTTGGAAGGATACAAATGGAGATGTAACTAATCGCAATGCAAACGTAACGTTGAATTACTGTAACTTAGTTAAAAGAGGGAATCCCCTTTTGAAATCGCACACGCAGAAATGTTTTTATCTTTACGCCCGAGAATTCACTCCTAAAATTATGAGAAGAAAAACGTTTGTTTGAGGGACTCCTTATTTACTATGGCCGATTGCGAATCCTTAAAACGCGGATATCTTATTACCAAAAGCCCTGAAAGACTTGAAGAGGTGGTGTTAATTCAACAGAGAGACGGGCGAGTTGGGATCTCAGGTGGTAATGGTGTCGGGTGCTGTTCGTTCGATTGCTACAACACCGCATGATTGCTGTGGGGTGGACGGGAAGGAGGATTTTGCGTGGGCGTTAAAAGGAATGAGTCCGATCACAGAATGGCTCAGAGGGCAAATTGGCAAAGGGAGTGTCTTGGTCCATTTCATTCCTCAGGTTTCCACGGAGGAGCTGATTACTACCCCTCTTCCGCTAATTACACTTTTCGCTATACTTTTCCCTTTCATCCCATTCGCCTCGGCTCGTTTCATCTCGTCCACTTCCCCCACTTCCATTCATTCAGTATTCTGCTTGGGGATCTATTTCAAGAGCTTCCCTTTTAACATTCCTCTTCCATTTGCCCTCATTTCCATTTCATCTCTCATCTTTAAATCCGAGAAAGTTTCGGATCGCGCTGAAATGTGTGCTCTCATAACAAAAAAAAATCCGCCCTATTTTCAATGTTCTTTCCGGTTAAATAATCCCACGTTTTAACTTATTACTCTGAACGTGACATCCGTTTCATCGATTGCAGTGAATATAAATTCAAAACATTTCAGGTCATAATATCTCTCTGGGAAAAGGCCAAGATTCATAATTACATCAGGAAAAGTTATCTATATCAAATTTCTCCGCGTTTTATGATTCTTTCTAAGGTGAATATCAAATAATTTTATGAAAACTTTTAATTTTCTGACACCGTTCACGTTTGAATAAAATCATTTAAATATATATGTTTAGAATACAAAAATCTCCAAGCCTCTCAAAAATTTCTGCTTCGCGGCTTTGCCGATAAAGACGATCTTTTCGGTGACATTCAAGCTGACGTCGTCGTGTCCAAAATGTCGCTATTTCCTCAATTTGAGGTTTATCCCCTATAAACTAGCAAGGGTAACATTTTGATGTTCTTTGTAACTAGAAATACGACGTTTTTCCTGTTATGACCAAGACTTCTGCGGCTTTGATTGCAGTATAGTTTCGTTGGATATTCCAGCTTCTCAGCACGACGAATTTAACGGCAGTTTCTTATGGATATCACCAAACATCTTCTATTATATATACGTTACGTATGTTATTTCCTTTCTGCTTAAACAGTATCGGAATGCGTAGTGTTATCTATAATCCGTAAGTAGTCCGAAGAAATAATGTTGTGTAGGTTATTTGATCTAAGTCGAATTCTATCTTTTGTAGCGACTATAGATATTAAGAATGTAAGTGATCTTAAAATATGATGATTTCTACCGATCGCAATTACTCATTCTACAATTTAGTAAAGCAATCATTAAAACATCAGAATATCCTAATTCATATTTCGCATAAGTGGAATATTCATCTACATATGTGCCCTCCAAGCTGCCTTTCTGTAAGCTGTCTTATTGCAAACAATCAGAGTGGTTTTTAATGGAAGAGAACGAGTAAAAAATGCGTTTGCTCCCAAATTTGAAATTATCTAAAATAAATCTTTAATGTTCAACTTTGACACATTTTTTTTTACTCTCTAAAAATTAATGTTAATTTTATTGAGGTGTATGAATTAGAGCGTTAAGTTAGTATCACTCCGAGAAATTGAGAGCTTTTTTCAATAGAACGAACAGAAGGTTGAAGAATCAAAATAAAAGAATTAACAAAAAGAAGCAAATGCGTGAAATAAATAAGGCAAACCATATTAAGTGACAAATTTTGAACTTAGATTTAGTTAATGCAAATATGAAAAGTACCTATATAAGATATCACTCACGAAGTATTACTCGTGGAGTCATTGTGCTTCCTTATTGTGGGCTTATAGCATTCTGTCTCAATGAGGAAAGCAAGGGCAAACTTCCTCACTCCTCATCTTGCCTATTAGGCCTGATTTCCCTCTCCTAGCTATACGCAGCTGATGGTAGAGGGGATGAGGTCCCAACCGGCCTTCGGGCTGAATACCTTACAGATACTCACTATGCGATGAACAATAATTTGAGATTTCACCATCAAAAGAAGCCAAGTAATTAGCAAACTGAAATATAGTAATACGGACGTAAAATCGGCGTCATTTTTCCAAATTCCATATAATTTCCTGTGCTCTCCAAGCCCAAGAGCGACTTCTTCTAAGAGATTTCATCCACATTTGATTCCCTCACTTTAATCATTGCCCATGGTTCATTCCCGGAGGTTCTCTTACAATGAGAAACGCGTCAAAATAGCCCACGCAGAAGATCCTCAATAAGCCTCAAGGAAGAGCGATCCGAACGGACTATTGGATATGCTCGGAGACGGGAAATAAAAATATGCCGACTTGCGCGGATATTGAGGGTCACGTGACGAGGTGCTTATCGTCTGGGAGTCACTTTGGGTGGGAGGAGGGCAATGGCGGAAGGTGAGGGTGGGCGTCGTATAATTTTTAATCTCGGTTGAGAATCTCATTTAAAGGAGCGTGGGAGCTGAAGAGGCTCTGGGGAGATGACGGAGGGGATGAAAAAGAGGTAAGGAAACGCGAGAGGAAAGAGATGAGAATGAAAACGAGGCTAGAGTTGAAATTTTTTTCATGGACTGTGGACGTACGTATCTATTAAAATGTTCGCTGACTTAGGTGTATGTGTGTGTGTGTGTGTGTTTGTATATAATAATAATGCAATAATGCATGCCAATTTAGGCAATGAAGAACGAACGGTATGAGATTGAATTAAAATAATAAATGCGTTCAAAATTGTTAATAAGGGAATACTTGACTGTTGAAATTAAGCTATACAGTAGGTATTCGTCCAATTGACGTTTTAACGACAAAAATAGAAACTCGTATTCGTTCATTTTTCTGAGGGTGATACCTTTCAAGTGATACTTCCGGATAGTGGTCTACCGCTGAGAGACAAGGCCTTCTTTAGCTAGAATCTTGCTCCTCTGTGGGCGTGTTTGTCCCCGGAACGCTGTGCATCCGACATTGCAAACAGAATCAATTCAAAGGTTAGTCAGTTCAAGGTTGAAGATACAATTATTCTTACGGATGAAATTTTGGAAGAGATTATGGAAGCAAGACGAAAGAATCTCAATAGATTCAGTGTAAAATGTAAGCTCCTGGAAAGCCTTTAAGAAGAACCTTTAAATACTAAACACCGTAACGTCTTGAAACTTCAAGCTTGAGCTTTTTAAGGTTGGTGCCTTCGACCATAGTAACATTTTCCAAACAACAACCGCCATATATAGGTCAGGTCGGGTACTTTGGGACTACTCTCGTACCATTCTACCGTAAAAGGTAACAAGTCGGAAGTTACGTAGGATATATTGGAAAGATAAAAAGTAAAGAAATGCGTATTAAAAAGGTGAACAAATTCTCGGAGTCATAAGGAGAATCGATGGAAAGTACATTGTACTGTAAAATAAAGGGGTAAAGAATAAAGGAAGTTTGATGTATAACACAATCGAACAGTAGTTCTGATGTAGAGCCAATAATACACTGACTGAATGGAAACGGAAAAGAACTTCGTAGACCTCTAATGAGTATATTTCATCAGACATTATAGAAATTAATCAAATCAATTGGGCGAAAGATGAGGATAAAATTCGTCAATGGGAAATCTCTTATGAGGAGAAAATGGAGAATAAAGGTCAAAGGGTAACTTTTCTTCCCTAAAACTCAAGATTCTGTACGGGAAATGGGAAATTAGAAAATGCCCCTTGCCGCACGCCGAAATGCGACTTGCAGGGTATTCTGCAGAATTTTAAGTTTCTGCAAAATTTTGTTCTGTTAATAAATTTTACGTTTTCTTATTGTTTATGAAACTAAGTTTTGCTATTCATTCAGCATTAATTACAAAAACTAAAGTCGCTTCAAATTAAAAAGTAAGGTAACGCTCCAGGTGCACAACTCGAGTCTGGAAAATATTAGTCAGGGGAATAATTGCTCGTTAATCTTTAAAGTCGAGGTTTCCTCACTATTATAGAACTAAAAAGGAAAATAAGTAAAATTCAAGTATCAGCGGCGATGCATTGCTATTTGCCTTTGAGTTACCCCCGAAAAATTTCTGCCTCTACGATTCCCAATGAAAATAATAATCTTTTAACTTCCAAATCTTTCAGTAAAATGGCCTTTTATACACTCACGATAATTTGACATAAATTGGATTTGTATTAAACAAACGCAAAATATCACTATTTATCAAAAAGATGAGCTAAATGAATGTTTATGTTCGCATATAACATAAATTACTAGACAGATTAATCGTAAACAATTAGAGAAGGCTTCATTTGGTGGCGCTTCATTACTACGAATTAATTTATTTGCAAAGTAATCTAAGATAACTATAAATTTATCAAAATAAATGTATTTTAGGCCTATGATGGTCTACGGAAGTCATGTGTTGAGCTTTTGCGTTATTTTGCTTCGTAAAACAAATCGGCGTCGCAGATTTTGTCAGTTAGTTATTCAAAACAGCGAGATTCGATACTATAATTACAACAAGACGGTACCGTAAATATGAAATACACACCGCTTTTGCTCACATCATCAATTATGGCGAATCCGAAAACAATGATACTTAGATGGAAGTCTGTGAGACGAGAAGAAAAGGTTTTATTTGAGGAAAGATAAAGGGTAACATTTTTTGAGAAGGAGAGATATCGAAGGCGTGGGATTTGAGGGAAAGAAATGTGGACGGATCAGTGATGAGAGAGTTGATGAGTGAGGAGAGAGGAAATAGAGAAAGACTAAATGGAACAGAAAGGGACAGGAGGGAAGGGTGAAAGAGGGGGAAAAGGGAAAGGGGAGGCGATGAAAATGAAAAGGGAGATTATTGGTTCTGTGGCGTGAGGGTTCAGCTGTTATGGTGTCGGAGAGGGGTCGTGAAAGGGGCATGATGGGTAATTGGAAGAAAACTAACGAAGGCCAAGGTATTCAAAAGTAAGTCGAACTAAATTGCGGAAGGCAGGATCGTTTATTTTCGGAATTCCAATTTTACATTTTGCGCTCTCCTTTTTTATTCGACTGCAGATTCAATCATTTGTCTTATTAACGGCCATCGATCCCTGCGGTTACGTATAGGAACGACGTTGTCCCTCTCATAAAATGGGGGCGGTTGCTTTTTTTCATCCGGGAAAGTGATCATTAATTTTGGGTGTGATGTGCCAGAAAATTTTCAGTTTCATTTATTCTTACGACCTTTAATTTTCACCCGACCGTCTTATAACTGCTCAAGGAATTCATGACACCATCATTCTGTTTGTATACTATAAATGTCTGTTTTGTCATATTTCTCCTTCCTCTAACATTTTCGAGCTCGAACGACTCCATTTTTTAAATATCCTCCAAGCTTACTCTTTTATTAAATTTAATCATCTAAACGATGACACTGACCCTTCATTAAGCTAAAAATAGCCGATGATGACAAAACTGATTGCGTTTTTAGCATAGAATTTATTTAGAGGATTTTTTGCGCATATTTAGTGTGTATTTGACGAGGACACGACCAATCATACGGACGAGACACTTTCACTTATTTATAACATTCTTTCAATAAATTTTACGGAAAGTGTCACATCAAAACCTCGGTTTCATTTCTAAAATTTGGTCAACTGGCGCTAATAGGCGATATTTTCCCCCAAAAATAACGATTCACAATAAAAGTATTTGTTTAGCACAAATCTGATGACATATTTCAAGTGGACGAAGCCATTTGAGTCATGTGACTTCACCGAGGATCGAGTGATGACGCGATCTTCCTTAGGAAGGGAAATAAATAAAACGAAGCGAGTCTTTGGGATAAGCGCTTTGATTCAACAACAGATAGTGAAAGAGAGACATTTGAGACTGAGACGTCTGTTGAACTTAACAGACGTGTCTTCCCACTGCCGCAGATCTCTAAATTCTTAAGAGTGTGAAACTCATAAAGCAGTCCTCACCTCGTACTCATGCCGTGCATCACAGCCTTCACATGCGCAGACTGCGTTTGGTTCAACGATTGGGCTCTCTCGTTGAAGACATAAAACCCTCGCCATCTGGTCCACCGACCAAATTACAACGTTATATTAAATAAATAAGTAAAGGATGAAGCAAAGGTTATATGTGCACGATATGGCTTCCTACAAATAAAGATGAACCTTCCGATAAAGCCAAGGATGAAAAAAGGGTAAAAACATTGACACGACTAGAGCTCGAACCCTGGTCTTTCACTTTCAGGACAAGGTCTTTAATCACTAGATTACCATGTTGAGACAATTACACTCACTTAGTTAATTACGCTCGAGCACCATCACACAGTGGCAGCAAACCTACAAAGCAGTGGAATAGGAAACAGCCCAAGGAAAAGAAGGTATGTTAACTTAGCTAAAATGAGGTGTACGCCTTAACAAGATAAACAAGTGAAAGCACCACTCGCCTTGCTTATTAAGCGTCCTGCAAATATAATGAAATGGCCAAGGCATGATAGTTAGATAGGAGAGACCTCGGCTCGAGTCCCAGTCATATCGGTACTATTCACCCTGTTTATCTCCAGCTATAAGGGTAGAATATACTTTTCAAAGGTTCGCCATATACTGATTGATATAAAAAATGACTAATATTTTTACTGCTATGGCATATTTATCAACGACTTTATAAAAAGCTAAGCTTTTAGTACAAGTATAACGCTAAAATTTTATAAGATTTTATAAGCTTTATATAAAGCTTTGGTTATAATCTTATAAAATGTTTGGGATTTTTGGACAATTTAGTAAAAGCTAAGGTCTCTTATTTTTTGTAGGTACGTATTTTTAACTGAAGAATGAATTAGAGATGATAAAATATGTCTTTAAATAATAGTGAATAGTTAGGTAGAAGGAGATAAATATTCTATTTATAAAATAATTAGACACGCTTCAAATTAAAGGTAATTCCAGTACTTATGCTTTTATTTGAAACTTATCATGGTGTTCCACGGGGTGGGGTTAAAGCATATCGATTGCAGCAGGAGTTAGCAACAACTTTGCACCACCTCGAGGCCATTTGGTGGAAGATTTGACGAGATGTTAACTGGATATTTTGACAAAACTTCATTAATAGATGCTGTTTTTTAATACACAATTAATTTTGGCGTACTTCTTTAATAATATATAATATATTTATTTATACAGTGGAACCTCGGTTCACGAACTTAATCCGTTCCTGGACCATGGTCGTGAACCGAATTGGTCGTGAACCGAGACAATTTCTCCCATTGAAATTAATGTAAATACAATTAATCCGTTACAGACTCTGAAACTTTGTATTTTTTAAGTGTATTTTTGTTTAGAATGCACGTCAATTACATGTAAAATTAGTTATAAAAAATAAATAAATAATTACATTTTAATACTTTACGTGAATATTATTTAAAATTAAATACTTTACGTAAGTTACCTTCGTTGTGGGGGTGGCGGTCGAGGAGGAGGAGGCTAGAGCTGAGAAGATGAATTCCCTTCCACAGAAACAGCAGACAGGTCTGATTTGGTGGTTTTCTGCACTTTTTTAGGTGGTTCTTCTCCCGATTTATCATCTGCTTTGCGCACAAGAAATCGATCTAAACAGGTTTGTCTTTTTCTTTGTTGCAAAATTTTTCTGAAGTGCGACATAGCATTGTCATTGAAAAGATTAATTGCCCTATTGGCTACAAGTTTGTTCGGGTGGTGTTTCTCAACAAATTCCTGCAACTCACTCCACTTACTACACATATCCTTTATCACAGCACTAGGAATAGTAACCTCCTCCTCCCCTGACGAATGGTCCTCCTGTGAGACCGTCACCTGCTCACTCTGCAATTCAGCAAGCTCTTCTGTGGTGAATTCTTCAACGTGATCATCCACCAACTCCTGCACATCAGCATCGTCGACCTCCAAGCCCATACTCTTGCTCATGGAAACGATTTCATCAACCACCTTGACTGCTTCTTCAAACCCCTCAAAGTCTCTTTCTGGGACACAATCAGGCCAAAGTTTTCTCCAGGCTGACTGCAAGGTCCGATAAGAAATCTCATTCCAGGCTTTATCGATGAGATTTATGCAGTGTAGGATATTGAAGTGATTCTTCCAAAATTCTCGAAGGGTTAAATCCGTGTCATTAGTGACCTGGAAGCATCTGGTAAACAGGGCCATGGTGTAAAGTTTTTTAAAATTTGAAATGACCTGTTCATCCATCGGCTGCAATAATGGAGTTGTATTGGGTAGAAGAAGTTTTACCTTGATAAAATTGTACTCGATCTCCAGACTTTCCTCCAGACCTGGTGGATGTGCAGGAGCATTATCCATTATGAGGAGACATTTCAAGGGCAGGCCTTCATCCTGAAGAAATTTCTTAACAGCTGGGGCAAACACCTCAGTCAGCCACTCCATAAATAGAATCCGTGTTACCCATCCCTTTGTATTCGCTCTCCACATGACCGGCAGTTTAGACTTTAACACATTGTTGCGTTTAAACACACGGGGATTTTCTGAGTGGTAAACAAGAAGAGGTTTTATCTTGCAGTCACCACTTGCGTTTGCGCATAATAAAAGTGTAAGCCTATCCTTCATAGGCTTGTGACCGGGAAGTGCCTTCTCCTCCTGGGTGATGTACGTTCGTTTTGGCATTTTCTTCCAAAATAAACCAGTTTCATCGCAATTGAAAACCTGGTGTGGGACGTAGCCTTCACTTTCTATTAAATTCGCAAATATATTAACGAATTCCTTCGCAGCATTAATGTTTGAACTTGCTGCCTCGCCATGCCTTATTACGCTATGGATGCCGGTTCGTCCTCGGAATTTTTCGAACCACCCTCTACTAGCTTTAAAATCCTCACCTTCGTTACTTGTACTCCGTGATTGTTTCAACAAATCGCTATGTAACAGCCTAGCCTTTTCACAAATTACAGCTTCACTAACACTATCACCAGCTAACTGTTTTTCATTAATCCACACTAGTAACAATTTTTCTACTTCTTCTAGCACCTTAGACCTTTGTCTCGTTATTACAGTCACTCCCTTTGCTACATAAGCAGCCTTTAACCCACACACAAAGGAAGCGGGAACGAACTTATCGGCACTTGAAGCCAGCGCCGACCAGCGAGCAAGAATGTTTGAAACATTATTTTCCAGCTTCCAGCGCGCTTGTAGTCTTATTCGGAGTCGGTCGTTTTTCTGAGTTTTTTTATATTTCATTGTTTTTTCCTTAATTCGTCTTTATGAGCGTCATTGACTGCGATCAGTTAATAGCTTGCGTATACGGAAGAAGACCCATATGGGATAAAAGAATAAAAGAAAATTCGAAATAAATATAAAATACAGTAATTTGAATTTAAGATAGCTAAATGTTATTATATTGCTATGGAATTTGTCCTGTTTCACTGATAAAGTAATCCGCAAATTGCTCACGAACTGTGTTCACTGATCAACCTGTCTGCAACTGTTTCTCAGGAACGATGCTGTGTTATGTCGGGGTTGCCTACTGAACTGGTCGGCAGCCTTGGTCGTGAACCGAGTTGTTGTACGCCAACCGAGTCAAAATTTGGTTGCCAAAGCTGGTCGTAAACCGAGTTGGTCGTGAACCGAGGCGGTCGTGAACCGAGGTTCCACTGTATATAATTCACCCTTCCCAAGCTCCCTTTACTCTTTAGAGGTAGGAGTAGCGTAAAGTATACAGCCGAAATTTTTCCCAAATCCAACAGAAATACGTAAAAGTTAAAACATTAAATGCGAGAAAATTGGCGGGTTCAGAAGCGATGGGGGTGACGACATTACAAAACAATGTGATTTACTCGAAGTGAGGAGAAGCTAAGAGAAAAAATAAACGTGATGTGTTTCATCGATTACTCCTGTTGTAATTCTCACGACACAATGGCATTCTAGCAATTGCTTGGAGAACATAAAGATACTAAAGTTGTTGGTAATTCAGGAAGATTACATTAAAATAGCATAACGTGGGTGCCCTTTCTAGATCTGCCCATGCGTGAGAATTGCCAAAAAGTCTTATAAAATATGCGTGTAATCCCCAAGGTATTTGGGTCAGTGATGAATGCATTTGGAAAGTTCACTATCAGTTTTTCTTAGAAAAAAAGTACTATGTAAATATCAAAGAGTATCCAATAAATACACAACCTATAAATTTAAAATAAATATAAATATACTCCGATAGAATTTGCGATAGCAAACAATTACTTTGGTACTTTCATTGAAAGTATGAAACTCAAATATCTTGGAGAGAAATTCCGTGAATTAAAGAAGATCGGACTGGATTCCATCATTAATCTTTCAGCAAGGCAGGGGCCCTAATCTTATATGTTAGGTAGAGTCAGTTTCGTCCGCAAGCGCTGATGGAGGTTTCTGAGGGAGATGGTCGGGGATCCCTCTCCTTGGGAAACATTTACGTCAGCAGGACCTATATCCATCCAACTCGTTGGGAAATCAGGAGCCCTTTTTCGGCCGTCTTTCATTCTGAAACTCATCTACTTTCAATCTGGAACATCCCTTCCATAATATGTTTCATAGTGGACTATCAAAATATTTTATCTTGCGAATTCATTTTTGAAATTATTTGAGACTTACGGTTTTCGCGGGATTTGGTTCAACAGGTTCCTAATCGATCATGCAACCTTATCTGCTGCTGTCAGATTGCAGCAATGCCGATCTTTCATGAAATATTTCTCTTATAGTGGAAATAACGCTTTGAAGAAAAGCTTTGGTGGATTACAATCGATTATCGAAAAGGCATACCCCACTGGACATTTGTGGTTTCTTCAGTCGAATGAAATTACTAGCGATTGAATTAGTATAAAATCTCATGCGAGGAAGACATATGAATAAAAAGAAATACATTCACTATTAGAAGGGAACTTTAACCGCCGGATTTACTGCGCCACTAAGCGCAAAGTATTTCACTGTTTTCCTTCATACTTGAAGTTTCGTTTCTCACGACAACCAGGTACGTGTTTCTCCATCACACCATATCCCTCAACATCATGGTCCGTTAATTACGAAAAGGTATTGCAACTCTAGCCCGAGTTTCGTCAATTACTTTTGGAACTAAACTTATGTAAATAAAGCAATGTATCATTTGCGTTTATTATTATTATCGAATTTTTGCAGGGAGGCAAAAATCCAGGTGGCAAGGTCTTTACAAGTTAAGATACATTACATTAAATTAGAGCGAGGTAATCAATAGTATACATAAAAAATATACAGAGGTATCATTTCAATTCTCCTACACATCACCGAAAATTAAATTGATATCAATTCATACTTCAATTTTCTTACATCTTAACATTTGACGAGTATTCACTCACAACCACATACAAAAACAATTTTTTACCACTGTGTAAATCTTAACAGTAAAATATTTTTATATTTTTCCTAAATGTCCTTTCTTTTACAGGAAAAGAATTGAATATTTCTACTTTAGATTGATTTCATCTGTGCTTTCCATTGGAATTCTCACTTTTCTCATTTAGATGGAGTAAAATTGTGAGAGAAGTAAGCATCCTAGAGCTAAAAATGCGACCTAAAAAGCACTTAGCACAGCGGCATCTCCTATGTCCTTTATTTTCCTTTCTAAGACAACTTTGCCCACTTAACCTTCAGAAGTGAGGGGATATGAAAACGGTTTTATTCAAACGCGTTTCCTACTAATTTACTTTACTAGGGCAGATTTTGCATGAAGTGGCAGCGATGAATATTCAAGGGAACCTGTGAAGAAGGTGACGGAGAAACTCTATTTCCTCCGTCCAGTAAACATTGGAACAGCATTTATGCATTCACATTACGTAATCCCACATGAAACCGTTCTTACAATTATTTCCATTATGCGAAAGTTATTTATTAGTAAATATATAGTTCTAAAAATAATACTAAATAATAATAATAAAAAATACATTCAAAACTGATGCGAAAAATGGCTACTAAATCTTAATGTAAATAAATGCTTTGTAGCAAACGTCTCAGTAAGTAAAGAATTGCGTCAGAACCACCCGTACAAAATTAATGTAATAAATGTAGCCGATTCACTTGAATATCTCGGAATCACTCTTATAAATAACAAACTGAAGCACACGTTTCCGAAAAATTCGTGGTAAAGCAACTAAAAAGCTCGGTTTTATAAAGCGCATTGTAGCGATGAAAAGGTTAGAGAGCGATGTTATTTCACCTTAGTCAGGCCCCATCTGGAATATTCGGCGAGTATATGGGATCCAGAGGATGAAACGAATGCTCCCAAACTCGAGAAAGTGCAGCGCAAGGCGATACGATTTGTTAAAAAGTACTTCGATGGAAAAGCAAGCGTTACGAAAATGCTCTCAGACGCAGGTTGGGAATCCTTGAAAAAAGGAGATTAGGTTGTGACTGCTTCATAAATTCAGAGAAAGTACATTTGCGGAAGACGTTAATAGTATTATGTGACCCCCTTCTGCTACTTACGCCGATCCAATCGTAAAATAACAGAAATAGATGCGAGGACATGTCGTTTTAAGGACTCATTCCTTCGCGAATTGATACGCGATAAAAATATGCTAAAGAAGTAACTCTGACGCTTGGTGTTCACACCCCCTGCCACACGCCGAAAGGCGGCTTGCGGGGTATTTATGTAGATACAGATGAAAAGTATAGAGGAAGATTTTTCGGTTTTAGTCCTTATGTGCGAGTATATATACATCGTAAGTACCAGAAAACCTTCATAAGTGTGTATTAAATATAGGTGCAAAATTTATTATACATTTATTTCCACGGAAAATTCGCTCTTTAAATGTATTTCAAAAACTGTTTGATATATGCAAATAGTAATAATGTGATAAAATTCTGTTCATGAAAATTGGGTAATTTTTTCGAAGAAGCCCATGTAATTCATCAACTTTGGTTTTCTATGGACTACTCTGAGATTAAATACAATCTCTCACTTTCATCGCATTATCTTCTTACGGATTATAAGAAATCTTCCTTTCCGTTACAAGCATATATATAGTATTTCTATTTATCTGTTTTTTGGCTAACTTTCCTTCGATAATATCCCTGATTAGGAAGTGGAATGGTCGAATAGTTAGCTTGACAACAAAAAACTTCCTTTCTTTCAAAAGCCTTCCTTTTTGTCTAAAACTTCCGTAAAACAGACGAGTAGTATAAATGTTATGGAAATAGTCAAACACTCATTATTATTTACATAAATCTTATTGAGGTTTCTCACCGTAAACCAAAAGCGTTTATTCTTTCTTAGCGTTATGGAAAGTTCATAACTCAAACACGAGGCTTATTTAAAAGATTTCCTGATTTCATCAAACGGAAAAACCGTGAAACCTCACTGTCGATTACAGCTATTTATTCCATCATGAGGTGTATCTTAAGGGAAATACACGGAGATTTTAAGGTTTCTTTTCTTTGATCTACAATTTAAAGTATTTTATACTTTTTGAGTGAATGAAGTCGTCATTGATTTTTCGTAAAGTATAGTTGATGATTTTACTGTTTGTTGAAACCGTTTACAATGATCAATATGAGTTCGCCCCACTCCATGGATTAGCGATGACAAGGTATACATAAACACATAGTTAGTTTACATACAAAGAATAATTTCAGATTCTCAAGCTGAAATTATTATCCAATAAACTTTCTCAACCCTACTTCTTTTTCCCCTTTAAACAACTAAACTCCATGAATGTATATAAAAAATGATTATTTTCCTGTTGCTTGTACCTGATGATGGCCGATTTCAGGACGAGAACGGTCGACCGTTAAATATTTAGTGGAAGTTAGGAAACGCTTAATGTTACTTTATACCTCGTTTACAATCTAGTACATATTTTTGATTCCCTTGAAAATCAATGCTACTGAGATTAGTCGACGAAGCCAAAGCTTTTCGAAACTCCATATATGCATAATGAAAATAACTATGCGATGGAAAAGAGTTACAGGTGACTTAAAAGCGTGCACTTAGGAAAAATCTCGAGGAGAGTCGGGCTTTAAAAAATCCCGGTCCTTTCACATATTTTCAAGTTCATTCCTCATTGAGATATTAACTATGTACATTTAAACGGAAAAGAAAGAAGGGCCTTTACTGCGACACTTTGCGTAATTATTTCTTCAAACTTCCTTATGAATATACCATCCGTTCCCTGAATCGGCGCCAAGGAAGTTTACGAGTATTTCTTTGCGTTATTGCTCGCTCATTTATAGGAAACCGACGTATCTCAAGATAGTGAGGAAAAAGGGCAGAAATTCGCCGTTAAAGGGTTGAATCGATCATCGCCCACGCCTACTCTCTCTCTCTCTCTCTCTCTCCTTTCTTCCTCCGCACATTGAATATCACATTTCCGATTCGATATCCAATTCCTTCCCTGCCTCCGTAAATATACTCACACACACAAACGTATCAAACTCTTTCCTCGCCTCTTCATCAGCCCCCACACAACTGCAAAATGTAAACGTTTCTCTTCTCCCTGCTCCGCACGCCGCCCTTTCTCTGTAATGTTAAGAATTCATGGAGCACTCCTTCTAGAGGAACTCTCTTTTGTTCTTGAGCGCTGAGTGGGATGTCTTTGCGAATGTCATCGGGACAATGGCGGAAGATGAAAACATTTAGCGCCCTCGGAACCGCTCAGGACCTCCAAGTTCTCTCGCGATGTTTTATTGTAGGCGGAGATATTCGTGGGAAGAAAAGAATTTCCGACCGCTGGAATTTTCCTCGCAAGCATTTCTGAACGTGCATTTTTAGCGTAATATTGTAGTACTGAATTTTGTTTAGGAAAATGTCGAGATGACGGTGGCAGAAATAAGGAAATACCTCAACACGAAAGATTCTCACAAAGGATCTTTTCTTAAGGTTAGGTGCGAAAGTTGCTTTCCCTTTAAAACTACATTTTTTAGAAGTCTAAAACGCCTTTAATACTTGTAATTAGTTTCCGCGTAATATATAGCATTTAAAATATAACAAGAAGACACTAAAATGTATGAATATGAAGTAAGTCATCGAATGATAGGATTCGTTTTTGTGGTACTTCATTGTTGGAAGTGATGAGTGATACCGGAGAGTACCTATAGAGTCAAGTATGTGCGTACGTTAAATAAAAGGAGAAATCTAAAACTGCCATTCATAAAGGTGCGGAATGATCATACCTTTAACAATTGAGATGATTCCTTCTGCCAAAAGGACTTCATATCCGTACTGTGGCATTTCTAATGAACTAAATTTGCGTATCCGTAAGGAAGATCCAGAACATGAAAAATAGTATATATGGTCCAGATTTAGAAAGAGGTTTCTCATCTTAGTCTAATATAAAGTAATCGTAACTAGATTTACTCAGGAATAAATTTACGTACATTCTGAAATACGCGATATTAATTCCTCGTTTTCCTTCAGGATGGTCTTTTTAAATAAAAGGCAAACTATTTCTTTAAATAAATTTTTATAAATTCCTCTGCGGAATAAATCATCGAATTCGTCGATTAGTAGTTAAAAGGATTCTTTCCTTCTTAGAAAGGCTGTCAGTACAGCATTCTAGCATGAGTATCAATTTGAATTTTTAGTCTTATTTTCATCATTCAAATCTTGTTTCTCTTACGATCCGAAAAACTGTCCGTTACGTCACATGGAATAATTCCAATTTTAGCAGCAAAAGAACTACAGAATTTACTAATTGCATTTAGGGATCGTAGACATTCTGTTAGTGGTACTTAGTAAAACTTCATTCTTCTTCAGTATCCGATAAAAGGGTTTCGTTGCGAAGAGACTTAAGTAGCCTCGAAAGATTTTCGACATCATTCTTCTCAATGAAGAGATGACAACAAGCAGGAACTCAGAAGCAGCAAATTTGTTAAGTATCCATTTGGCAAATGGGCTGTCTTTTGGGTCAAGGTTTGTTCGGCGAAGCGCTAACTCAATCTATCCTTCACGGTCTGCTTAATTCACAGCGATGGCGTATTCAAGAGAACGCTCCTCGAGTGGGTCTTGAGTAGAGGCCATAAACATGTTCTTTGAGAAACTACTGCTCTTAATTGCGACACTTGCTCAAATATATCTTATGAGGATTTCGTCGAGTAATACCAACTGTTGTTTAGGTTTACATGACTCTTTTAAGTTATGGTGTCGCGAAACATTTGTCAGATAACGACAAAATGTTTTGCGCTTTTTGGCTTAGGTTAGCAGTAAATTAATGCTTTAGGAGGCATATTTCCAAAAACGTGTTACAGAATTGTATATGATCGAAACTTTTCGAATATTTTTATAACTTATTTTATTCGCAATCTTCAATCACACAATTTATTTTCTTTTTTTTTCACCAATCCCGTCCATCTCTTATTTAAACTGAGCATCTTTCGTTGAAATATTTATGCGCTTGAAGAAAAATAACAGTTTCTAAATGTTGCGAAAATGTCCACCAACAGATGACTTAAGTTGACCATAGTCGGTGAAAAAGTAATGTCACATGTTTTTTTTTTCGAACCAAAACCAAGTCATTCTAAATTTTAAGTTTGAGTTCTTAGACGTTTTACGTATGCGCACAGTTCCAGTTTTCTCCTGCAGATAGCATAGCTGTAGGAAGCTTTCATAGTGGCGTCTGTAAAGGTTACAGACAACGTGCAGAGCGCGAATTTCTGTGCGTGGAGAAAAAAACGGTAGAGAATATTCAAAAAGATTAAGCACAGTCTATGGAACATCTGCAGTCGATAGGAGTACAGTTGGTTTCTGGGCATGGAGTGAATCAGAAGGTAGTTGAAAGTGAAAACCTGGCTCCATAATCAGAGCGAGGACTGGTACCGACAGGGCATACGTGCCCTAACGAATCACTGGCGGAAGGCAGTAGCATTTGAAGGAGATTATGTGGAAAAATAGATTGAGCAGATGAAACATCATTCTTTCATACATACCTGTAAATTTCATTTGAGAAAAAAATGTGTGGCATTACTTTCTCTCTGACCCTTGAACAATTGCTTGGAATTAATAAAGAGTATAAATGAGATTAGCATATGTTTATAAAACTACTTGGAAAGAATATTAAGCACCCAATATTGTACACAAGGCACGCATGTGGAATAACACAGAAAAATGTACTCACGTTATATCTCATATGGTAGAGTAGGGGAAAAGACTAATGCTTTTTATAGTGCTATTAAAATTTACTTAACTTATTAGGATTGTATCCATTCTAATAAACACTAAACCCAGACTAAACATGCGAGTAATTGCCAGGCAAAGAGTGGGTATATTATTTTGGGCACAAACTATATTTCTCCATTCTAATTTTTTAATTCCATTCGGTTACGTTCCGTCCTCTTCAATTCGTCGGTTGAAACGGCTTCATTTGGGGAAAAGAATAAGTTATAAATTTCAAATATTATATGAGAGAAGACTGAAAATCTTCCAGGGTTGGAGCACGAAATCAAGCATCGAGGTATGAAGATAAAAGCGTAAAGGAACGATGTAAAGCAATCGCGTCTAGGAGTAAATAAGCCGCACTCAAATGCGTGCCGATCCTCCACCCCCTCGTTGGATTCTGTTAACCGCATTTCTTACCGAACATTCGAACGCAATATACGAGATTCCTTAGATTCCGTCCACTGCATTTTTCGGAGACTTTCTCGTGAGAGCGATTGTGAGTCCAAACCATACGGATTTCTACGCATGGGCTTCCTCTATCTGCACGCTCTCATTCTGCGAATGGCATGTGCTCCTACCAAAAACCTCTAGGGAATGGCGCCTACTCACTTTCTCTCCTTGGTGTCCCCTCTAACTTTATTTCCTCCCTTTCCGTTTTTCCACTCCTTTCCCTGTCTTCTCCAATTACGTTTTAGTTTATTCTTTGAATGTCAGCTCTTTCTGAGTCTTTTCATACTTTTCTATTTCCAGTCGTTTATTTTCAGCCATTTACGATCTTCATTTTTTTCCTCCATTTCCAGCTTCTGTCGCGTATGCGTCAGTGGGCTAGTCTAGGAATCATGTCGTACGAATACTGATTAGGGCATGGTTGTTTGTGTTCGTAAGACTTAAATACGCCCTATAAATACAAATTATTTCCCTTTTTTTGAACCATATTCCTTCGGTGGTGGTGAGCGCCCTAACTCGCTAGCACGTGACTTCCCGATCGATTCCTTCATATCAGTTTTTCCAAAGCGGTGTACCGCTGACCCTATTGTGCCACCTCAAAGCTCCTGTTGTGCTGCGTAATATGCGACTCGTTTTTAATTATGCATTGCATGCGTTCAGTTACGTTTTGCATTATCTTTTTCGCTAGATACGATTTCGCTATGTTAACACTAAAATACGCATATTACTTCGCAGTAGCTTCAACAGCAGTTGTCTTCTTTTCATTTACACTGGAACACAAGAACGCTCGGTGTAGTGGGCCACAACATTTCAGTTGATGTGTGAGTGTGCCGCAAAAGTCGAAAGGTTGGGAGAACTTGATCTATGAGGTGTCTATAGATTTCGTTGGACGTCGTAGCGTTGAATTTAAGTTTTCCTAGATTAAAAGAATAGTGATATTATATAGAAGTATATCATTTATAAAGACGTGATCATTCTCATGAAAACCCCTCTGAACCTTCAATGTCACCGATCTTTCGACATCGAGTTGAAAACCATTCACAAACCCATTCACATATTTAGTCTGTTACTATCTTTTACTTAATAAGGCATTCTGAAAGCAATTTGTCCAACGACGAATTTGTCATTCTTCTCTAGATTCTCATATAATTACAGATGGCTACCCTCTCTCCTTCCTCCAGATTTCCTCCTAAACCTTTTCGATAACTCTATCCCAGGGATGGCATCCTTCGGTGTGCAGCATGGGCAATCAGGCCACATATAAAACCATTAGGCTGAATGTGGATCCATCACTTGTCTCCAGCATCGCATCCATTTACATCGATATCGAACGTAAAAAACGAATTTGTTAGCAAAGTGACTTAAACGAGAAAGGTTTCCATTTAAATTTCAATCGACGTCATCAGCGAGCGAGTGAGGCCGTTCGCGGCCGACGCACAGTGAGCTAGAATCGAAAAAAGCTGGCCAAAAATAAGAAAATGGTTTTTTGGAGTGAGGGTTTTGAAACTTCGCATGGCTATTTCTATATAAATTCTGCATATAAGTACCAAATCATTTACTCCTACTCCCGTGCATTAAAATTCTACAGGGGGTCAACTATCCATAAAGTTTTAATTCACGGCACAGAAATCTCAAAGGAATTCATTCTTCCTTTGGGGCAACTTTCGGAGGAGGCGATAGATGACCGAAATAAAGACACGAGAAAATACCTTGAGCGATTCATTAGGAAACACTCTCGAGTTGCCACCAATGAAGACTTGCTTCGGAGATTGCTATTAACATCCGATTCAATGATATCCATGTCAGCACCTATTAATGTTACAAAAACAGCAAGAAAAGTGGGCAAAGACATAAAGGAGCTCCTGATCATGAGCCATGAAGACGAAATGGCGTACGTAGATGAGGATTCCTCTGAGTATGAGAGTATTTAAGGCTGAAGGTAAGATCTCATTAATTTCATTAGAGAGATATTTAAACATTACCAGCTTACTTTTATCAAAAGATGATTATAGCTTAATATTATCGAAAAATTGACAAGGTAGGCGTAGGCAAACAAAGTATTGCGCTATATTTAAATATCGAGAAAAACGAGGATTCTTCATTCATGACAATGGGATTTTAATAAACGAATTCAAACTAAAAGTGTTAGCAGAGTAGGAATATTACTTATAAACCAGTAAAAATACCATTAAGACGCGACTTGGTCCGTATATCCTCTCAAATCCGAGATCGTAATGGAGAGTGACGCTCCGCCGCGCGGATATGGCTCTTGCATCGCCATTCGCGAAGATTCGGTATATACATCGGCGTCGCAAATTGTCGCAGGATTTTATTTCAGATTCCTCTTTAGGAAGCTTCAAAGGACATCGTGGTATAAGTTAGCCCGTGTACATCGTGGAACATCACTACTATTTTCCTCGCTTTAGGTGAACATTTGCCGTAAAATATGGGTTCGCCATTTTGTTGTGTAACTTATGCAAATATTCTACTAAGATCATTCAAACCAAGTACTATAAAGCATAAAGAATATATTTATAATACAGCATCGTTTTTTACCCGATGAGTTTTCTCATTTGGGTTCAGTGTTGGCTTGAAGTTGAAGAAATTTGTGAAAAATCGAAGACCGGCTTTATTCGTAAAATTTGGTCAACTTTGACCCCCCGTAGAATTTTAATGCACGGGAGTAGGAGTAAATGATTTGGTACTTATATGCAGAATTTATATAGGAATAGCCATGCGAAGTTTCAAAATCCTCACTCCAAAAAACCATTTTCTTATTTTTGGCCAGCTTTTTTCGATTCTAGCCCACTGGGCGACGGCTACGTAACTCTGTTTCATCTTCCAATGTCGTTTCCTTATTTTGATTACAATTACTAATTTATCGCATCGATTTTTAAAGAAATGAGTTAATTCACACCACAGATTTTATTCACGAATTCCTTTATTGTTGGTTGGTTCTCACCAATGATAAAGATGTAATCTGCATTGACGTAAATTCGTTAACATCGCTACCTGAATTCCTAATCGCTTATTTCATGTTTTCTGGATTCCTTGATTTCTCAACCGCAAATTACCCGAACTTGAGCTGCCTCGTTTCAGTCCACAGGGAGGTCATTTTGGTGAGATATACCGAGGCGTTCTGAAGGAAACAAGAAATTCAGATGCTTAAGTATACTTCTATAGTATAAATATACTTAAATAGGCATACTTCTTGAAGGTTATTCTATTTAATTTCTTGTATTTTCCCGCAATGTTTTATTAAGCACGAACTTAGGCTTTCAATTCACAATATTCTGTGCATTAAAAAAATTCTCATCCTTTTAAATTTTATGAGACGAAGGTTTAGATGTAAAAAGAGACTACACTCTCAATGTCTGTACCCACTTAAGTACTTTATTATATGGGATCTATTTCGAAAAAAAAAAACAATCCCGGTTCACTTTCGTTCTCTTCCCCTTTAACACATCTTGCTTTCACTCCTTCTAGTGTCTTTTCTATCTGTGAACGCAAACGACTTGGAGGGCTTTCGCAGTTTTTTCGCAAATTCTCTTCTCCCTGACTCTCCTCCTGCATTATGACCTCAGTTTTTCATCCCAGCTCAAATAGGTCTTTGTCGAACAAAAAACACCTGAGTTGTGTTTTCGCTTATCTTCCCTGGTTATTTGAGGGCTGAATGTGGCCATTGTATGTAAACTCTCAATTGCCCCTTTTAATGGCATCCTTCGCCTCTCGGTGTCCGTTTTTTCCATGTCTTCTCCCTGACTTTCTGCCTCTCCAAATTATTTCCCCTATTCAACCTTGCTTTTCCTCTTTGTTTTCTTTTTCTCATCTACAGTTCGTTTTCGCTGACCATTTCTTCCTCAATTTTCCTGCTCTCCTCTGAGTTTATTACTGTTATTTCGCCCACTTTCATTTTCTGCTCATCTTTACCCGTCCACTTCACTTTCTTTAATAATTTCCTTTCCTTATTAAACAGTTTCTATTTTCGTCTCATTTTTCCCTTTCCATTCCTTCTCCGAAATATTAGTCGCTTTTGTTCTTCGCTCAATGCAATCTATTTCCAACCAAGATTTTTTTTCAAGCAATTTTATCCTAGAATTACTAATTACAGAGTACAATTTCTATGAAATAAAAGAAAGATTGAACACGGCTGTTTATGCATTAGAGGTTTAAAAACACTCTATAAACCGTATGTCGGCAGGTGGAACTCGCATTTAGAGACAAATAGGAAGTTCCGGATTACGGATTTCTGGGAAAATCATTTCCTATTGTGGAGCCCTTGAGAATAGATACATAGTTTCCGAAATGTGCATAGGGATTTTCCCAGAAATCGGTAATCCGAAGCTTCCCGTTTTTCTGAAAACACGAGTCCCGCCTGCCGACACACAGTGTTTTGAAACTACTAGCATATTCTCTATCTTCTAAATCTTTAATTTTATCCATTTATCTAGTCTTCGAATCGTAGCCTTTTGTCTATTGTCATTCATATGGTTTCTCTTTCTCCCTCAAACGCCATCTCAAATATTTTATATTCCTCTATAATTCAGAATTTCTCTTCCCTGGAACGTCAATGTTTTCCCTTTACATTTTTATCTACTCACTCATTTCCATGGCCATACATTTTCTAATTCCATCTACTTTAATCTCATTCCCACGATTTTTCTGTTCCGTCTTTGAAAATATTTACTTATCTCCCCAACTACCGATATTTAAAATTCAGCCGTTTTTTTCCATCCAAACAATTAGTCAACATTTACCAATACCTCTTAAAGAAGCGCTTTTCAACCGATACGCTTTAAGTACTCCGCGTATTATCCAAGCACCGGTGGTTCCACGTTTGTGAATATCCTGAATGTACATAAATTGCGCATCATTGTTATTTACTCGTCCAAGCCTTCCAATTGATTTCCTCTACAACTTTATAATAATACAATATTCATTTAAACTATGTTTAGGGAGCCACGGAGTTCGAGTCGATACGCATGTGTGCCGCAGAAAATAGAGAATCACTGACTTAAAGGAACATCTTTTCCTTTCCTCCATGGCGACCTTTCCTTCAGCGTTTTACGCTTCCTTCATTTTCTCTATTTTCTCACCTTCTTCCTCTCCCTTCCAATTCCATTTGATTCCTCTCTTCTTCCCTCAGCACGTCTCAATCTTCCCTCACAACTCTTCTTTTTGCCTCTCCCGTTTCACACGAGGGCGCTCCGCATCTCTCACGGGTGCCGCTCGAAAAAGTGAGCCAAAAAACGCCGCTGCCGTAGATTCCCTCGCCGAAGTTAGATTTAGGGCTTTCTTTTTTTAAAGCAAATTGTTTCCCTCCTGCAAAGAGGCTCGCTTAAGGTCATCCGATTGGATTATAAATACGTTTCCAAGGGCAACATGGTTGCCTGAAATTATCTATTGACTCATAAACTCATTTAAATATAAAGGTTTTTCGGTTGTCCTAAGAAAGAATACGAAAGGGCGGATAACCAGAAGGTTATTATAAAACTGAAAATGTATCAGAAGTAAATAATAATCAGTATAGATAATAAAATGCAAGAATAAGTAAATGGTAAGTAAAGGTATCTAAGATGTATTATAAAAACAGATACATCACAACTATTATTGAAGGAGCGAAGAAGAGAAATTAAGCTGGGATTAATATATAATTTATTGTTTTTTAAAATATCCTGTTTACCAAGTTTCTTGCTTTGTTGTCGTTAAATGTCATATCGGTACTCTTTTAATTCAGATTAAAGTATACTTCCTTAATAAGTGACATATTTAATCGATGGAATTAGCCGTAATATTGTGTAACTCCATAACGGTGGAAATGTGGGTGGCATTTCTTTGCTTGCCGTTCCAAAGGATATAAACATATTATATTATACATGAAACATTCTATTATTTGCTACAAAAATATAGATTTTAACCGAATAAAGAGGTTACCGAGATCTTTTAAATAAGATCAACAGCAATCGTCGAGTTATGGTCACATCTGCAAATCCAATTACAGCAATAGGAGTTTGTATCTTGCTACTGGATAAAAGAAAGTTGGTAAACATTTCTGCCGGTAAGGCGAAATTATGAGACTGATTTAAGGAAAATAAAAACGTCTGATAATCAATATATAGAAGTGTTTAAACAGTATTCAAATATTACCTCTGCGATACTACAGTTAGATTATCTGCACAAAAGTAATATTTTAGTCACTTTCGAACAATGTATCGAATTCAATGAACTTTAAGGTATTTATCGATTATAATTAAAGGGGAAGAAAAGAAGTAATTACAATTGAAAGTTGACAGTCCAATTACCAATAATTATGAAAGCTAATTAAGAGCAACCGAATAGAGCTCTGCACACAGATAAACTGCAATTCACTCGTAACTATCTGTATTCGATATTTATTTTCCCTAAATATCGTTTTCTTTCGCTTTAATCGTGATCGTAGGAGAATAAAATATCCATAAATTAGGTTGATAAATTATCAGCAGTATTTATATCTAAATTATTTACAAATAATAGTGATTAATAATCTTCAACTCAAGAAACAAAGGTAATACAACACAAATTGATTACAATTCCTTTAGTATGGCATTGGGGAATATATCTTGAGTTTTCTCTATCATAAAACGAATTAATACAAGAAAATTCGTTAGGTTAATATACTTTTCCATCCTTATCACTTAATATCAACCTTAAAATTCTCGTAAAATTTTGCATATTTTCTCATATTAAAAATTTTCATCAAAATTACACTTTCTGAACGAAACATTTTTTCACTCAACTCCTTTATATTTAATACGGAAGACATTTATAAATTTTTCTCCGACAGCATTTTCCATGAGTGGATATATGACCAGGTGACCATTGCCACCTGGTCCATCGACCAACTTGCAATTATTATTAAATAAATAAATAAATATCGTACCTTTCCTTCCCACCTCTCTATTATATTAATCTCGCTTTAAAACCGCGAAGAAAACTCGAAAACTCAGCAGAAAGATGTATTTCTTTCTCGGGAATAATTAATAAGATGTATGCCGTCCTTCGCGAGTAATATGTTAATTAGCCCTTCGCAGTAACAAGTGCGGTAAATAGCAAGTAATAAAACGGAGAGGCGCAATTAGAGGAAATGAAGAAGGGAAAGTGGAGGTCAAGGACAGGGAAATGTATGCGTGAAAAAATAAAGATGCGAAGGGAAACTGTTGTTGCTTTTGATGAAGGGAGGCGTTTGGAACCGCAAACAAGGAGCTACGGACAGGATTTGCACCACTCTCTGTTCCCCACTAATGCAAATGCTTCGTCAATATGTCCAGAAAAAGGGAAACGCTTCTTCGTGTGATTGAAATTAAACTCAGCGCCAATTAAGGAACCGCACTGCGAAAAATGTTGCGGGGAAATGATTGATTTTAGCGAAGGGAAAACTACTAAGATTTGCTCAATTGCTACATTTATTAGTCAGTATGTTTTGAAGGTTAGGAGAATTGAAAAGATCGAAAAAAATATACTATTCTAAATCGTTTAAATTATTTCCAGGTTTGATTTATGTAAAAAGCTGAGCAATATGCAATAAAGGAAGTAATATATAAAAGATGACTTAAATTGTTAATTTTTTCTCTTAAAAAACTATAAAATTCATTTTAACGGGTAGGATTTGAATCTGTAAGTTATATTTTTTATATCACGTTTTTCGATTTTTAAAATCGAATTTTTGTTGGAAGGAAAAGCAAGACAGGAAAGATTTATTTCGTTTAGGAGAAATTATAATCTGCAAATCTACAAATTTCGATTCTTTCGTCGTCTTGGTTGTTCTGATTTGGTCCGTTAAACGACTGCCAGTGGTATATTTGAGTGCAAAGCACTCCCCACATTCTCCAAAGGGATCGGTTATAAAATTTAAAGCCGAAAGTAAGATGAAATTTAGTACAAAGTTTACAGAATATGATAAAATTCATATGCCGTTTGGATAGAAATTGAGTATCTTACAGAAATAGAGTATGTTAATTTATAGATTATCTTAGAGTATTTCACTGGGCCTTTGCAGGAAAGAAGAGAAGATATTGGGAAATTATTGATCCTACTGTTCTTTAAGTATATGCAATTATAAAATTCAAAGTTTAACAAATACATTTTACGGTAATAACGAGAAAATACTTCATTTAATGACTCAGTTTACATTTTTACTATCTTAAAAATCATAGATGGATTGAAGAATAACATACTGCCATTTATATTTTGAAAGACGGAAACTGCACAAGAAATTAATGTCAGTGCATCATACATAAAATGTCTGTCATTTTGTTTGAACTCCTAAGATGACAGTTTTATGGGATTAAAGGAAAAGTGTAGAGAGTACATTATTCACCCAAATACTATGACTATAGCTCCAAATTATCGCTCGGAAGATATAGTATCATTAATGAAGTTGATTAAGAATATTTATTTTTCTTATACTGTAAATGCACATCTCTTATTTCAGCTGTTTTTATTTCTCTGTTAAAGAGAAAAAAACACTTTCCACCTTCATGAGTATAAATTACCAACTTCAGATCATCCTCCTGCAAATTCTTATAATGATCCGCTAGAGTAAAATACTGTTCGTGAAGTCGTCAAAATTCCGTGACCTGGAGACCGATGGAACAAATGAGCGTGTTTCCAAAGAGACATTATCCATTGCTCTAAACGTATTTCCGCAAATATTGTTTCACGTGCAAATTCTGTGTTCCCTTTCCACGAATTAAGCAAATTTAAGGCGGACGGCAAATGAAAAGAATGGATATTGCGATTAAACAATGATATTTCAACGAAATCCCTGATGAATAGAGAGATAACAAAACGGCAAGTTGATAATTTGGAAACGCGTTTTTAAAAAAGAAATTAGGAAATAAATTTCGGACGAGAAAATTTCGAGTTGTTTTTTTTTTTAATTCACAGGTAAATAGTAATTAACGATCGTCGTGTTGAAACACGTTTAATGCACAATAAATATATATTCCACGGGGTATATATTTGTGCGAAAAGTAGAGGTGATATTTCTGTTCTTTGTTTCCTAAAGGCAATTAGCATTCAAATTACTGTGTCAAACAGAATTTTCTGTCCGTCTGAAATGTGAATTCTATCCTTACGGAAATTTGCATTTATACGAGGTAATTTGTTATTTTCGCTACGCTGCCCTGAAATTAGCTTACGTTCGGTTAGGTTTTGTTTTGCTAGTTGAATTCCAAACAACATATGTACGATATGCCATCTTACCCGTCCCTGAGAGCATTCGGAAGCATAACACTGTTTTAACCACAACTTTGATGCAAAAGGGACTCCCGGATAGCAAAGTGGGTAGCGCGTTCGCGTTTGGTGAAAGCGGTCCCGAGTTCGATTCTTGGTGTGAGACTATACCCGCAGAACGACCTCAGCTGTCGAAGTATTTCTAACGATGCTACTTCATAGCAAAGGAAGGGAATACAGAAGACAATGTTAAATATATCGTCAGTTAAGTTGATAAGCTGTACTGGGAAATATATCTCTACAATTAAATTAGTTTACTTCAGTTCATCTTCCTTTTTGATACACTATCCAGCCAACCCCCAAACGCTTAACCTTCTTCAAAACAGTTAGCAACCAATACGATACACTTAACAGCAATCTTTAAAAAATTAGCCAAAGCAAGTTACGTTTAATATTTGTCATATTCATTACATCGATCCAACCTGTAACTTGGTATATAAAAAATTGGGTTTACGTGTGTTTATCCTTTCCAGACGGAATTCTGAATCCGTTCCTTGAGAATACCCGAGAGATCTCGACTTCTGAGAATCTTTTGCGGCGAAGAAACTGTCAGAGAATTCGTGAAGACGACGTGCATTCCAATGAGCACACATGGGAGATATCGAAAGGAAAGTTTCCGAGATATTCAAATCCAATTTACGTATGTTATCAAAATGTCGTATCGAGACAGATCCAAAATTTTACCAAACATAAAAACAAGCTTCTTAAAAATGTGCGTATAAATATGCCGACTTCTAGTTACCATAAAAAATCTCTCTTTCCTCAGAGCTCGAAATATTTTAGTCGGTATCTTCCACGAGTAGTTATCACGGAGGTCTAGGGCTGGCAAATAAGGAAGGCAGCCAATAGAGACGAAAATTTCTCCTAGTATTTTAAGTAAATGTTGGCGAAGTGTACTGAAACTGTCGAGTCTGTTTGGAAGTTCTTACTGGGGTTACGAACACAATGCGCTCTCGTGGAGATCAATGGCACCACCGAGTCAAAGTTCAAACAAGATATATAAGGTCTCCGAACGGTGCACAAGTTGATTGGAGAGGTAGCAAACAAAAATACTCTATTTGCTTCAATTAGGTCAGAAATCACCTCCACATTCCTCTCGGCAGGCACTCAATTCTATTTCAAACTCCTTTCAAATAACAACACTGCCTGGGAAATACGGTGTATTTAAAATGAGAGCTTCAAAGTTGAGGACTTTACTTTCTGCCATGGGATTGAATCGCAAACAATGTTTGAGAAGTTACCAGAGGTGGTCGAAAGAATACATTGACTATCCCTTGGGAAAGTGATTTCCATATCAATTATTTAATAAATCCTACTGAATCTGAAGAATAATAATTTGGATGTAGGTAATTAGATAATTTTCTCTTTGTATCTCAGTACGGGATGTGTATAGATGAGGTAAAAAATAGCAGCATTGGCCAAGGAAGCTTCCGTGAAGCGAAGGGAACTGATGACTAGAGGTCTCGATATAGGAATCGGGAAAAGATTGGTAAAATCCTTGGTATGGAGTGTATGGGTGTGAAACGTGGACTTTACGAAAGGAGAACATTAAAAGATTAGAAGCATTCGAGATGAGAGTATGGCATAGAATGGAAAGGGTAACTTGGACCGATAGAAAAACAAACACAGAGGCACTAGAGATGGTCAGGAAGGAGAGAATTTTAATTGAAGTAATTAAATGTTGACAGAGGAAATGGGTGGGCCCAATATTGAGGGGAGGGATTGCCGAAGAATGTCATTGAATACAAGATAAAGGAGAGGAGAAGACAGTGGCAAAAGTTGTTAGATGATATAAAGGGTGGGGTGGGTTACCGGGAAGTGAAGAAAATGGCGATTAGGAGAGAATATTAGTGCACATGAACCTACGGAAACGTAGAAATGTATGTATTTGCTGAATCTGACATCGCATGTTGAATCAGTTACAGTAATATCTCGACTTACGATCGTAATTCCGGTTCGTAACCCGAAAAGTGTATATCCCTAAAACCAGTTTACCATTATATCTTTTCGGTCTGTATCACGAAATTAAGTTCATATCTAGAGAGCAAAATGGTGTAAGAAAGAACTTTTTATGTCCAATGTTTACATGTTGAGCATATTGGGTGACCGTAAAACTTAATTAAGAAAAGATATGTTGGTAGGTAGAGCGGTACATAAGTCGAGTTACCACTGAACGCTGATTACATTTGAACCAAACAACGGTAATATATATTATTAGATGTAATATTAGAATGTGTTGTTGATCTAGAACTCAGATGATAATATCTCAAAAGGTAATGAAACGTTGGGTTTTATAGCCTCAGCACTTATTTCTTTTATACCTTTCATAATTACAAATATCGTTAAAAAATGATGTTATGCAGAGCGAAATATATTTCCCAGAGGAATTATAAAGAGGACACGCCTATCCCTGAAGCGAGAAAAGGAAATTGTAATTAGCGATTAGATTTCTCCCTCTCTAGAGATAAAGAGACGTCGAAAGTCCATAGTACAAGTGAAAACATTATGAACATGTTTACATAAAATGTAATTGAATGTATAAAATTATGCAGGGATAACATGAGAAAATCAAAATAATGACCTCAAGTTCAGGCCTATAATATGTGGTGCCATCAGAACAACTTTGCCTCAAATAATGTCTCACCTAATTACGTTATCTACAAACAATATTTAAAATATCGCAAGGTATTGTTTACTCCTAACTTTTTAATAACTTAAAATCACAGATATCGATTACAGCTCTCAACATTAGGCCCTTAATTCAATTTCTGCTATAAAATGAGCCAGTTAATCTAATTTAGATTAACTGAACAAAAAGACTATTCAAGATGGTTATAATGTTATTTGTTTGCATTTACTTTTCAAGTTGCCTCAATGGCTTATAGCTTGGCGCAGATGAAGCCGACATCTTTCAGCTACTTAAACCACCGTTAAAGAGTAAGACCCAGTAAAGCTGACATTTGAGAGGAATTAATTCACACCAGGCGTCGTGTAGAAGCTAACATCTGACGTAATTTTGTGGGATTTATAAATAGCTCTCCCCACACTTATATCGCGAGAATACGTGATTATTCATAAAACTTAAAAAGCAATCCTAAATGTTTAAGGTGAGTAACTTAATTATTTGCCTTCTAATTATAAAATTCATTCTGCAAATTAAAGCGTTAAAAATGGTTTAAATCAAATTTAACCTTAAAAAAATCGATAAAAAGAAAAAGACTTCCAGTAAGGGATGTTTTTTAAGTCTATCGGTGACCAACATGTTCGTGGAGCAATTACGTATATAGCACATTTTTATATTTAATTAAAATAACTCCCCTTTTATTCTACGACAGAAACTTTAATCAACCCGTTAACGTTCAAAAGGAGCGTTTCTAGCTCAATAATAGATTTCACTCTGCACTTACTCATTGAAAAAGACTCATGTTTCCCTCGTGGAATTTTCCGTTATCTCGTTCCTATTCTGCAGCGTCAGGCACTCATGATTTATGTTCCACTCGAGATTAAAATGTAGCATTCGTGGTCCGGTGGTAGTTCGGACGCCGATGCTTTTCCGTTTTACAAGAGGATTCTCGAGGATGAAAAACACTGGCTATAATCGATAGAGCTTTCGATTCTCTAAGTTCGGATTACAATGAAGCACTTGTTTTCGCGAATCCACCATTGGAATTGGAGCAACTTTTCGCTCCTTTCTTATCTCGTGCCAAACGCCCAGGAAAACGTATTTCAGCTCCAAAGGATGGCGATTTTCTCGGAAAAAAGCGATTCCATACAATAAACAAGATAGATAAATTTAACTGAAAAATCAAAAATACAGCAAACAATCTCTTAAAATAATCGCCGATCGGCATATATTATTTATACAACAATATTAACACGTCACTAACTTCCACAATAAATACACGTAAGATTGAATTTTCGTTTCGTTAGTTCCTTTTTTCTTCGGTAAAATTTAACTAGAAATAATATTCATACGAAATGGAGGAGAGTAAAATAAGAAAAAGATAATAGATCATCGAATGTTACGTTAGATTTAAAATCGCGAAAATCTGAAAAATACCTCAATATTTCTACATCTACATCTACATAAATACCCTGCAAGCCGCCGTACGGCGTGTGGCAGGGTATTTCCAACAATTTACTAATCAACAATTATAGTAATTGCTTGCATTGCTATGAATAAATATTGGTTGCTACAACAAACAACTGCTTTGGCGCTTTTTGTGTTGCGGAGTTAATTTACATCGGGCGCTGATAAAGATGAATAACTACCGAGAAAAGTAAAAAGTATTCTATGATATCACAGTGAATGACAAACAAAAGAAAAAGATCGATTTAAATATGCAAACTATTGCAGATACAAGATATATTACAATTTTAGGCATCGAATGAACCAAGTGCCAAAGAAATATTTTCCCATTTACGCATTTTATTGAACGAAAGAATAAAACCTTGTACTTTGGGAAATTACTTGCTATCTTACGCATCATTGACTTCAAGATTCGAACCAACGTCTTCCCAAGGACGACAATGAGTGATTTTCCTCTGGTTTTCCTTCATTTACAAATCAAACACAGATCTCTGCTAACTAACTGTTGTCTGTATTTTAGACTGCATTGGCTGCGAGTTATACCCTAATTCGATAGAGTAGGTATTGAAGAATACAACAAAAAACACTTAAATATCAGAGCATGACATTTTAAGAAGATTTCTATCGATTTTTAAATGTTGATGTATCATACATCTAATTGAAGTATATCTATATGTACTCGTATATAATGTCTAATGTATATTCCCTTAGAGTAAGGCTCTCATTTATTTGTAATACTCAACGTACTTCTCTATTATCATTTTCACTTTCATTCAACTATTCATGCGTTCCTATTAACTCCATCGGCTTCTTAGTCTTCCTCTCCCTTTTCTTCCATACACATCCTTCTCTCAGACACCTTTAATCTTTCCCATACGTCCAAGCTAACACAAATTACGCCTCCCACATCGATTTCTTTTATCCTTTCAGTAATATCATTCCGAACTCAATTATTGTTCTCCTTAAGTAACCAATCAGATCTGCATTCTTCTTTTCCATTTACTTTGAATTCTGGCTCCATATCAAAATGTAAACTCAAGTAAACATCTGAAAACAGGCAATTTCGTGAACCTTCTTCCGAAATTCTTCGGATTTTACTGCTACCAAATCAATAAAAATAATCTATGACCCACGAAGCCCCGTAAGTAAGAAAACATTTCATTATTAAACTATGAAAAATATTACTATTTATATACTGTGATATCTCGGCTAGCGACTGACGAAATTTTCGGCCAACGAAGATTTTTTCAGTGTTTATCGGACTTGGCTAACGAATATGGATTCGGACAACGAATGTTTTAAATAGATAACATAAAGCAGCAAGCATAAGCGGTCAGGCTATTGCAGTATTTATCTTTTCCGTCTGTATGTTTGGCAAAGAAATTAAGTGACCAAATCGCCATATGGGTTGTTTATGTTAAAGACAGCGGGAAGTCAGACTCCTGATAAAATCACATTTCGGCTTACGAATGTTATTCCGGAACGAACTATCTTCGTTAGTTGACGAATAACTGTATTATCGAATGTATGATGTGTGGGAATAATGATAAAATGTCAAATTAATAAACGTTCGGGAAAACGAATTGAGAAAATTCTGATCGATGAGAATAACGATGCCAATAAAAGGTATATTCACTCCATTCGGAATTGCGAACTGGTTAATGGAAATCATTGGTTTCAACTACAAATGGAGATCGTTTTCAGATCGAGAGTTGATGAGGCCAATGAAATGAGGAATATTAAAGAGACTGCGCTCAAATTTATGAACCACACTACGCATCTCTAATTAAGTCGACAAGACATGAGTATATTCCATAATCGATAAGGATCACCAATGGTAAAGTGCTGAAAATATGCGATTGCGTACATATTTTTTCGAACATTGACACTCGCGATATATTTTAACTATCCAGTTTTTGTGGTGAGCTTTCGCGGATGAAATGTCGTTTTCTTTATTGATGGGAAACGTCTAGGATTCGTAAACTACAGCTCGTACACATTCCCACGAAGACATTGAAAATTAATTTACAAGAGATCAGAAGCAAAAACTTTAACCATGTCCTGTCGGAATTCATTTTTATGTACTCTTCCCTCTGGGGTTATTCCTAGCCGCACGACTTTCTTCATATTTATTTATTACATAATTCCCCCAAAAGCATCCATTTTTACTGGACCATTTCTGTGACGAGCTTCAAACAATAGCAAAGGACGAATAAGCACGACCATTCCCTAACTGGAAAAATCTGACTAGCCGGGATTCGAACCCGGGACCTTGGGATTGGAGCGCTAGCACGCTAACCACTACCACACGGTAATTTGTGTAATACCATTTTCACCCCTTTCCTTGTGTGCAAAAATTTGCAAAAGATCACCTCTGAGCCACGCCTTCTAATGAAGCGCGCTCGACGCAGGTTATTTGAAGCTTTCAGCTACTGCATTTATAGGGCACTTTATAGCGATTGGGCGAAGAAATTCTAATCTATCCAGAATTTCACTCTGAATCCAACGGTATTTTTTTTCTTAAAATTCAAATCCCTTAACCATTTATATATTTGACATCAGATCAGCCTTTATCTATGAGCAAGATTAAATGGAACGAAAAGGGAATCTCTACTTCAAAGGAATACTTGTTCAGTGAGAATGGGTGAGATTCAGAATATAATTTGAGATTAAAAAAAGAAGTGTTGCTTTTTGAATTTTCAACGACTTAAGGTGGTAGGAGGACATGTGTTGTAAAAGAGTGGAGAAGCGGAAGACTGGAAACGATATGCAAAGAGAATAGAGGATAGACCTGAGGAAAAAGAAGAAAAGAATTTAGAGCAAGAAAGTGCGACGTCGACGGAGATGTGAGGGAAGATAAAGCATGATGGATAATAAAAAGGAACGCAAAAGGAGCGGAATGAGGGAAGGTAAAAAATGCAAAGGGACAGGAAGATGAAAAGGACAACGGAAAGTGCGTTAAAAATACAGAAGAGCTCCAAGAAAGAGCAGCGATAGCTTCTGCGAAATGATATACTTAGAATATAAATGGCATTGACCTTTGAATTAATTAGCCATTGAGCCACATATAAGTTGCTACAAAATTTGAAATATAAATCAGAAGAAAGTCACGAGGTTTCTTATCATTTTCAATGTTGAGCGATAATTTTCTTCGATTTGAGATTTTAATTACCAAATAGAAATGAACTGTAGGAGTACGTATGGTTTCAGCATAAATGCCGTATCTTCCCCATATGATTTTATATTTAGGGAATCAAATATTTCCACTGAGTTTATAAGTGTGATATGAGGGGAAATAGTAGGTTTAGAGATATTCTCTGCGATAAAAATTACAACGGTCAGTTTCTCCATCATCAGATGATGCTGTAACTCAGCAGAAGTTGCAATACATATTCACAAATGCAGAAGGAGTTGATTTCGAGGAGGTTAGATTTGCTTTGTATTTCTATCGATTGGTTCCACCGAAAGAGAAACTTTAGTTGACTACAGTCAACTTATAAATGTGTAATTAATAATAATGAAAATAAGAACCCAGATCTCGGGTTCGATTTTTCAGTGGGAGAGAACCTTCATCCGTGTTCACCCAGCAGCGTGATGAATATATGGATAGCATTCTGAATTAAGAAGAGGTGGGTTCAGTCAAAATTAAGCCATTAACAGACGGCGTTGGAATCAATTATTTAATCACGTGCCTTCGCTCTATTGCCACCTGTATGTACAGTTACCATTTCAGCAATTTTGTTGCTAGATTTAGCTACCTTTTCCTTATTTTCGTGGCCTTTTCATGTTTTATTTTCTCTCTTTAGGAACTAGATCATGCTCTACATACTCGAAACATAACACGTATTTGAAGAGGCTTTGAAACCCATACCGAAAAAAAGTAAGGAATTTAGAAAAAGGTGGTATAAGGTCCTATAATAATCTAATATATATATGTATAACATTGCAATAATAACGTATATAATAGTATAGTAGATAATTTACAGTATTTGAAGGGGGAAACGTTTTTTTTCTGTACTGTATTCCGTAACTGTAAAGATTTTGAGGAAATATTAAACTTGTTTGTAAATATACGTACTTTTGGTATCGTTGTAGTCTGCCATGTAAATTATAGCTGTTTAATTTTTAAGTTGAGAAGTGAAGTTTATAAAATATTGTATCTAATGGACTGGGTTACTTATGTTCAATTTTTTGTTAATGTCTGTAGAACGTTTTGATACTGTTTGAGTTGTTGAATGTAGTGTGATTTAACGTCGCCACCTGACCTAGTGTCTACCTGCGGCGAAATTGAATTTAAACATGTAATTAATAAACAAGAAAGCGTCACTTTTAATCCGCAAACGACTCATAAATCACATTATTTATTTTAGTAATAAAATATATTAATTAATATTTTGTTCATAGAAATGAAAGCCGTTAAATTTTTAGCTTTCTTTCTGAATTATTTTTTCCTCTTAATTTTGCGACTCGTTTAGGGGTAGCTTAAGCGACATTAAAAAATAAAAGAAATTGACAATAACGGACCTCAGAATATCTTGGACATAAGTGGACGAATTGAAGGATTGATTTTTGTAACCATTTTTGGTAGAATCTATCACATACTAATCTATTTTATCGAAACATAGAACGGAATGTAAATAATGAAATCACGATTTCCTTACTTTAGGCAATTTTATAATATTCCGTCTCAAGATAGATTAGCGGATGAAAAACAATGGAGTAGAGGAGAAAGTGAAAATAAAAGAAAGACAAAATGAGAAAAGAAAGAGAAAATAAGAAATATCAAAAGGAGAATAATGAGGGGAAAATACCAATGTTGAAGGAAGACAGGGAACATAGAAAAAAGATGGGAAGAGTGATGGGCGAAGAGAAAGAGCAGCGCAAAGACGGAAAAACAAGACAGGAAGAAGAAAAGAAGTATGATGTAAAGGAAAAGGCTCCTGGGGACGGGACAAGAGAGAGGAAAATCAATGTTGGAGGGGAGAGACAAAAATGGTATGAGAAGAGGCTCGTGGAGGGAAGAGAAGAGGCGGTCGCAAGGGCCTTAAGAGGGCGTACCTCAGATGGGAATGAATGAGGGAGGCCGGGGCTGGAGAATTATTGCCATCACGGCAACATCTCAGCTCTATCGCATGAATTGGAAAGATGCATCGCTCCTTAAGGGACGACGCTCCTTAGAAAATACCATTACTATATATCGTCTCAGGTGAAAACTGGATTTCCGTTACGGGAATGAGAACATGTTGGTATTTCTGGCGGTCATGGGGGATGCTTAGGAACCTACTGCAGGAAGAAAAGTTCTTCGTCCTTATTTTTTCGTAGGAAGGATGTCGGAAATGGTACGTCATCAGCTTTCATCGAAATCCTCGTTGATCAAAGGTCGATAACATGAAACTAATCAAACTTTGTTTTATCACTCCTTAGGGAAATCAGTTGAAAACTACAAAGTTAACACTGATTGAGGTTTTAAGTATGGATGTGGAGTTAACAATATCCCTTACAGACCTCAAAGCAACAAGATACGAGTATATAGATAGATAGGCCCTTTATTGGCGAGGTCAGGCCCAATTGGGTCTCTCTTCCACCTCGTGCGTTATAATACGCACAGAGATTAGTAAAAACAGAATAGGTTGTGGGAAAAACCAAACCAACCCAAACAAAAACCAACCACGGAAGTTCAGAGTTATTCATTTGAAAATAAGGTCACATAGAAAATATGCCAGCGTAGTGATGCGGTATAGGCCTGTAACTAGGAAATCGAAGTTTTTGAAAGCAGAGGTTTACTGCAGGCAATATAGCGGAATGAAATATGTGGGAATGAGGCACATTACTAATACAGTAACCTGTCTGTGATTTATCGCATAATATCGTGTGCACCTCAGCCTAAGACCTCAGTCTGAATATCAAATCTCCGTTTTCGTACCGCATAATGGAGGTGGATGTGCTAACGGTGAAATATGTGCATTACTTTGCTTTGCACCTTTATCACATGAAGCTATAGTTGGAATACTTTTTCAGGATCCCGTACAATGGGGCTTCTATTGAAGTCTAACAGGAAAACTTACGTAAAAGAATGAGTTTATCCAAATTTTGCTGAGAAGAAATCACGTCTTTAAGCTACATCAGTATGGATGATACGAAAGCCTTGGCTAAAGTGAAATGTAAAAAATGATTCCATTTATTTACAAGTATGATTTGTTTATGAAAGTTATCCTTAGTAACATAGTTTTAGTACGTACGTACTTAATGAAACATTTCGATGAAATATTTCTTATAATTTTTCAACACTAGGTATTTTAAATCAAGAAGAGATCCTCCGCTTGATTGGCGTTCTTATTTAACTTGAGACTAAATGCATTTGAGGAGTGGACAAGATCAAATTACGAAAAAATATGCTAATTCAACAAGTGCTCTTCCGTAGTTAACCACAATGGTTAACTACGGAACTGCCTCTGCATTACTAAAAATATGTGTTTGTGGCGGAAAATAGTCACTTCTCGACACAAATACTACACTCCGGGTAGCGTAGGTTGCTTAGGGCGATGGAAAATCTTAATGGAATCAAAGTTATTTGATGAAGAATTTGAATCTTGGGGAAGCAAACTAACGCCGTGGATGTAGGAAACGACACAGCACATAAGTAATGCGGGAAGTATCTTCATTGGGAGCGAATGAAAGAAAGTGAATGGAGTTACTCCGGAGTGATATCTCGAGGATGTATCGTCTTGTGAATTTGAAATTTCCCCGTTTTCATTACATTTTTTCTGTGATTTTTGACGTTCAAATAATTTTATTGTAAATTGCTTTAATCTTTTTCTTATATGTTTTCGCGATTTTTTTCATCCCCCTTCTCTGTGGGCGTTTTCCCTCAACGTGAGTTTTTTCCTAGTCTATCTTCAGCTGAGAAGATTCTTCCCCTCTCTCTACTCTTTCTTTTGTTTTTTATCAATATCTGTACAGTCAAAGCTCGGATTGAGAGCACAATTCTTTCTGGAATAATGCTTTTCATCCAAAGCACTCCAAAAATCAAAGAGGTAACCATATAAGAAATAATAAAAACTCGATGATCACCATTTGTTCCAAAACCTAAAAATATTCATGTACATAATAATGATTATTAGAGAAGCAGTGACCACGTGACGATCGGCAGACAGAACAGCGAATACATACTCCACGTACTGCTCGTGTTATAAGACCTCGCTCGTATATTAAAATAAATATGCATATAAAAACAATAAATATAAATTAAAATCTATTAAAAATTTTTGCTCGTTTTGCAAAAAAACTTGCAAACCAAGTTACTTGCAGACCAAAGTTTGACAGTGAATATTATAACGACAAATGAGGTCAGAAGGAAGAGTGGCCCACATGGGCCTAACCTTGCCAATAATCGGTCTATCTTTCTTTCTTTCTTTTGGGGGTGTTTTTCGAAAAATATCATCGAATAAGAAGAAAAGACGATCGTAAATGACTCGCTCACAGTGTAAGTAAACAATAAATTTCGTAATAAGTGCGTGTAAGAGATATAAGATCTCGTAAGATATTTGCTCGGAGATATCCACTGAAACGATCAGCTTCGTTAAGAAGAACCGTCTATGCGTTTGAACCTTGGGAAAAGGCCTTAAGTGACTCATATTGTTCTACTCTCCCTATATCCACACCGGTCCTTTAGATAAGGGATTTAATAACATGGAAATGGTCGCCCGCCCTGGCTTTCTTCCCATTTGCGCAGATAGCCCGCAAGAAATTTGAAAGGCTATCGACTCCTTTCTCTTCCATTCATCCCTTCTAAATCCTTTTAATCCCACCGCCCTTCCACTTCCCCCGCCATATCTCTTCGGCCGGCCGACGTTTTACCGACCGCCATTCACCGCAATCAGTTGCGGCGCTCCGGAGCACTTTTATCTTCATATACACGCACTACTGCCCTCAACAGATAAACTCTGACGCCACCGCAACCTTCGAAATTAAAGGAGGAGGAAAATTATGCAAGTCTTTGGTGACAACGGCAATATGGAATAAATACATTTCTGTAATCGGGCAATAATATTAATAATACCGTATTTATTTTGCGAATTTTACTCTAAAGAGGTCACTCTTTTTCAATCTACGAACATAAGCAACCGTGTCCTAACCACAATTCAAGCCCCGGCATTTCTAGGCTAGCACGCTAACCCCAAAATCTGTAAGGAGAAGGAACACGAGTATGGGCAGACATTAGAGTTCAAGGAAAGCTCCAAAGAGCCGTAGTTTACGAGCAAACTAAACGTTGGAAAATTCCAACCATCGGGGGTTAGGGTTCTCCGTCGTCGCGCTTTGCAAGTATTGTTCTCAATGCGTATTTCGGATACTACTTCGCCATCTTCGGGAGAGATATTAACAATACTTGCAAAACGTGACCACGGAAAATCCTAAATCCCTGTGGTTGCAATTTCCAACGGTTAGTTTGCTCGCAAACAACGGCTTTTTGGATATTTGCTCGATCTCTAACGCTAACTCTAGTCACAGCAAACCAAAGTACTTTGTTCTTAAGAACAATCCTTCTTTTCGGAGAACTTTTATTTAGACGAATTCAATATTTTCGGCATTCCTTTAACTTCAATGGGAAAAAGAGTGCGACTCTTGATAAAATTTTAAAACTTTGAAGGGCCAAAATGACTACGACTCAAATTATTTCGGACTGAAAACATCATAAATATGTCATCACGCATTATTATGTAACTAGAATATTAAGTTAATCTTTAGTTTTAAATTATTCTCAAAGAATCTTTTGATTAAAGTGTCACTGAAATTATTGATGGTCCTGTTTTTTAAGTTCTGTTAAAATAAAAGGAAGACAGAAGTATACTTTTTCCACAAGTTCATTTGCGCACATCAGGTTTCAACTAAAAATCGCCATCCTCAGGTGATTGCAAGTATTGCTCTCAATTCAACCCGAGGATGGCGATTATGTGTGCAAATAAACTTAAGAAAAAAGTAAACACCTGTCTTCCTTACATTTTAATGTGATGGAGTTCCACAAAACTACTCCTTCCTCCGTGGAGAACAAGTGTGCCGCTATAATATTTACGGCGACCACCAAAAGAACAAGTGATTATTTTGTACGCTGAGGCAGCAGAAAAAACAAATACGCCTGTAATTGTGTCTCTAATAATTATTTATGAGATATCATTAGTAATTTTTGCAAATCTCAAAGCCCAAGAGGTCTACGAAGAATGTATGAGCTTTGAAAAATATTTTAGTTTACAAAGTCACCTAAATTGTCCGATGAATATGCATGAAGACCTATGAAAATGAGGTTATAAGGGTGGTCCTGGGAGTTTGGTCCGTGAAACTCTTATCTCTTTAGCCGAGCATATGAGGCTTCTATCATAAATACAAGGTTCTAATTGCGGGGAAAGATTTTCTCTGGCAGAGACAAGCGTGTTTTCGGATGTTAAGTTCCATTCTCCGTGCGTTTTAAGGTAATTTTAACTGATAAGCCTATCGTAAAATGAATTCTCATATCTCAAAAAATCTTGTAATCTGAACGCAAGAAATTCCGATGAAAGAAAAAAGAAAATTGATGTACTCTGTGGTTAATTTCGCTTTATTACGTAAAAGACGTTCGAATCATCAGTGACACAGCTTTTCTCGCTTAAAATAAAAAAGTATCTACTTTTAAAGCGGTATCACGTTTAGTTCTTGTTTCGTATTTTAGTAGAAATTGGAGATCAACAACTTTGATGAGGAGACAAATTTTTTTAAATACAAGACATTTTACTCTGGGTATCTGAGAATTCCATTATAATTGATGCTGGAAGGACTTTGTGGAAAATCATCATCAAAAGATACAAATTAGTAATTTTCCACAGGCTATTTATAACATGACACGTTTCGCAAGCGTGCTTGCATCTTCACTTGAAGCTTATCAAAATAAATTAATTAATTAATTTGGATTCTAAATTTACGTTAATCGTAATAGTTTTCAAGAAAATCTCCAAAAACCGTTGTTTGAGATCAAAATAACCGCTGGAAAATTCCAACTTAAGTATTGAGAACAATACTTGCAAAGCGCGACCACTGAGAACTCTAACCCCCGCTAGTTGGAGTTTTCCAAATGTTAGTTTGCTCGCAAACAACGGCTTTTTGGAGCTTTGCTCGAACTTTTACGTCTCACCACAGCCGCGATCCTTTTCCTTATACATTCGTAATCGCATTGTATAACTTAATCAGTTTAAGTCGAAGATGTATTTCTCTTTCAGCTTCTAAGCAGCTTTTGGATTTCGTTCCTTTGGAGGAAAAGAGTTTATTTACTTTTTTTATATAATCATATCGTAAGATTATGACGTTATTGAATGTATGACCCATTAAGAAGACAGAATACATGTTTATATGCGGAGCACAGAAAGACCTTATACTTGAAACAGGACAGTGCATACGACACTGTCAAGAATACGAGACCTATGGCTAAAAATAATACAAAATGGTACACTATACAAATTAATACATGAACAAAGCACTCGGGAGTAGAAAAGCCATGTCGTTGCTTAGTAGTACTCTAATGGATTAAACAATTTCAAAGAAAAACAAGCATAGGATCTACAAAACCATAATTAATAGATGACAGCATATGGTAGTAGACAACATACGTATGTCTGGCCATTGAAAGAGAAGTCAGGAAGAACTCTTAGAGAGATAGAGAGGGATTTATAGAGAAGGACCGCAGGAATACCTTGATGGGAAAAAGTAAGAGTAGATGTAAGTTTGAGGCCCTATTACGATCAAAGAGGGTGACCAATGAACTGTTGTCGCTTACTGGAGATTGTGATATTTTCTGTGACCCATTTACAACTCTGAAGCGTAGAATTTTTTACTCTTCTAACGATGTCCAATAATGTAAAGTGTGTCTTACATTTATATATTTTAATAATCTAATTCTTATTTTTTATATTTGATGCATATTTTGTATTTCTTGTAGTTATCATTTACTTATGTTTGAACATATAATTTAATTTTATGCATCTTGTATTTTTATTTCAAAGATTGTAATTGGAGATTATTTAACCTATAAGCGATAAATAAAGACGAGGCGTAGACGAACAAATAAGATAATTGCAGAAATATTGCATGTCCAGCATGATATTATTGAAGATGTAAGAGAAAGAAGTTGGATTGGTATTACCAACGAATGCGGATGGAGAAGCTATCAAATGAACGTGGAAAGGAAAAGAGGAAGGCCCAGAAAGAGCTACATTGAAGGGATTAAAATCGAGATGAAGGAGAGAGGTCTAGGAAAAAAAGGTCAAGTAGAAGAACAATGGAATGACCAAAAAAAGTGGAGATTAGAAGACGCCGTAGAGCGTTATAAAACCTATATTGTAGTTGTAGAGCGACGCGACCGTATGCGACATCTATCTACCGAATTGAAAGAGGGAACACTCGAATCACTACATCTCGTTGGATGAAACGCCATCTCGGGAAATAAAACTTGAATTCATCTCCCGCGACCAAAGAGATCGCGGACTTAAGATTAGATAATTCTGCTGCGGAGCCGCAGCTTCCTTATTGGAATGGACGGAATGTGAAATTAAGCCGCAAGGAATAATCGAATGCTTCCGTCTGAAGATGGGAAAAACTAATCTGAAATTACTCCACACACGGCCATGAATTTATAGGCGAAAGATTTTTTCTTCCGTAATTGAGGCGTCTACGCTCTTGGAATCAGGACGTTTGGAAGATACACTCGTTTCAATGCACGATGTAATGCGCGAGGAAAATAAACCCATTCTTAGTGCGAACACGTTTCAAGGGCTTTCATTAATTCCAAGGCACTTAATTACCGTCATTATGTGCCGCGGAAATCTCTCGTTTGCTCTCTCCTTCTCCACTCATTTCATCCTTTCCTCTTTCAACCTCTTTTATCAAACATTTAGCGCCTTTAAATTTCTTCAGTAGCTTTTCTTTACCTTGCGTATTTACTACAGTAAATATTACGTTTGCCTCTAATGATTAACACGTGATTAACTCCGTATGCGTGATTAAGAATTTGGTTTCATTGTGTAACACGGAGACCTCTCTCTGTAGCGTTAATAGTATACTGTCTGATGACTAATTCCACTAAATATTCAGGTGTGTTATAACATTTTCTAGCATTTCAATAATTTTTAGAACTAAGAATGGCAATGAAAATAGCTTTACACGTTAGGGCAGACATCTTAAGATCCGAATTGTAAACGGAAAGAAATACCAAATGTTGTGTGAAACCTTTCTATCTCCATTTGGTTTTGTTTTCTTCCTTACTTTGCAATGCTTTGAAATTTTCAGCATCAGTTTAATTCTTATCCTACTCCGATATGGAAAGACGAAAAAATATTTTTCATGATTTTTAGTTTTCGGCAGACTAGGCTTCTAATTGTTCACAACTCTCATCCATGGTTTTGCTAAATATTTTCATTTTACTCAAGTGTTTTGAGTATGGAAAATAATAAACTTGTTTTAATCTAAAATGTTCCATACGTTCCTAGTACGCCGCTACGGCGTTGCAACATCTACCGCCGAACCCTTTTCTCGATTTTTGTATCCTTAATCTTAGTCTTTCCGCTAAACTGAAAATACGAGAGAGTATTAAATTTTTTTAGCGGGGGACTGTACATGAGGTAAATTGCGGAGATTAAATTACGGAGGATATTTACTTCAGCAATATTTGATGAGAATTACTACGTTTGACTTGACCAAATTCATAGATTTAAAAAATTGATGAAAATAACAACAAAGCCTTAGGATATTTGAGACGCTAATTGCTAGGTGCATTAAAATGAAGCAAAACTCAACTCAGATTCGCAAAGCATAAGCCCTTGAGCTTCAATTAGGGAATTCCGTGATACGAGAAAGCGTTCCGAAACTGTTCTAGGTATTCTGATAAAGAAATAACATAGCAATTACTGCAGCAAGAACAAGAATCTAAACTCACTATCATCGTTCATAACAAACATTAATGAGAATAGCCTGTAAACATTCTCATATTTCAATAGTTTGTTGAAATGGGCTGTTCATTAGGTATGTACTTGTTTTTGACGTTGTTTGGTGAAGGTAATTCTGACACAAGTATTAATTTCAAAAACATTTTCGGGTAATGGTTGAGCGATTTTTTCGAGTTATATTAAATAGATATGACGATAATTCTTCATTACCCTAGAGAAATTACGTATATTAAAATAATTTCATAAGATAAAAAAAATGCCCTTAATGTCCTAAATTACGATGGCTTCATAGGTGGAAATATTATGAATGACTAATACAGCGAAGACAAATTATAGACGAAATACTTCAAATAGTTCATTGATTAAATGTCCTGAGAGAGATTCGCATTTAAGGATCTCATAAGTTCATTTCATTTTTTGATTTCTCCATTAAGTACTTCGCCAAATTTGAATGAAATCCTAATCTAAGTCGGAAACCCTCAACTGTAACCATTAGTCTGTGCTATTGGACAGCTTATAGGCCTGTATCGAAGACTATTCTATTTACAGGTATGATAATCAACAGGTTGTAAAACTAAATGAGTTATGGTTGCGCGTTTAATTCGGGACGATCGCATAAAACCGAGCTGAGCGCATTGCTTACCATTAAAGAGGACGTGAAACACGGATAACTACGTTGAAGTCTCTTTTTGTTCCCATTTTCTCATTATTTTGAAATATAGAGGAAGAGCAAGCTAAAACATAACAGGAAATGAAAATGAGAATGCAGAATTATAGAGAGATGAAAACGTTATTCCAGTGGAATTTCTATCCTGGCTTTATTACCACGAACCAAACAACTAAAAGAGAAAAGCGAAGAGATTGAAGCATCTATTCGATTATTTACCACTTCAATCAACTGTTTTCTTGCAACAGTAATGCTTGAAAATCATCGTCGAAGCGTTTTTCAGTGGTATTTGTATGAAAAGCTAAAGTCTTAGAGAAGTATGTTTCACCGGCAAGTATTTCGTGTCATGAAATATAATTGTACGAAGGATAGAATTCGATTTTAATTGCACGATCCGAATTGATATCCAATTTAAATATGAATATGTAAATTCAGGAGTATATTTCGTTTGTGGCCTACAATAACCTGATAAGGTATGATTTGATTAGGGAAGAAATTTGTATTTTATTTTACCAGAATTTTACGTTAACCTTAAAGTGTATCATCTCGACCAAGAACAATATAAATTCAAACACAAAATATACGAGGGTTGGCCAAAAAGTAAAGCCCCTGTCGCTACCAGTCCTCGCTCTGGTTATGGTTTTCACTTTCAACAGCCTTCTGATTCGCGCACTCTCCAACCCAACTGTACTCCTATCGACTGAAGAATTTCCACACACTTTACACAAAAGTTTGTGAATATTCCCTATCTTTACTTTCTCTACGCACAGAAGCTCAACCACAGCATGGTATGTAACGTGTATCACGGTCAGACTCCACTTTGGAAGCTTCCTACAGATATGCTATCTGCAGGAGAAAACTGAAACTATGCACACATACTACTATACATGCGAAAAACATATAACAATTAGAATTTATAATTTCAAATTACTATCATTGGTTTTTACTGGAAAAAAAGTGGTACATTACTTTTTAGCCAACCCTCCTAGCTAATAGTTCCATAGAGGGGTATAAAGGTTATTGACTTTCTATCGTGGTAACTTAAAAATTGCATTAATATTTTACAATCTAAATACGAAATGCTGAAAAATATAATTTTCATTTAAATCGTCATTTGGGATGAATAGTTCTTTACATTTTACGTAGAAAATATACAAACTTATCCTCGTGAGATTTTATTTTCATATATCTTTACGTGAGTAACATTGAGAAAGTCTCAGCAGAATGTTTTCATGACAAACATTACATTGCTGAACTCTACGCAATCATGCCAAGTTATAGAAAGAGCTTTAGGTTTTCAGAGTTCCACGGGAAAGCTACGCCAACAATTCCAACTTCTGTTTAATCAGTTTGCTCTTTGCCTTCATTCTCCACCGCTTCATAAATACAAACGAACTTACAATCGACGGAGTTTGTCGCCCCATATTTTGTCAGGTTTCCTTTAACAATCATCCCCTTCGGTTGTCAGCACTGCTCACCAACTTCTCCTTTCGGAGCGACCCTGCTCATGTATTCATTCCACCCCCGTCTCACTCCACCGCGTGATCTCGAAAGCAAATTTCAATCTCCCGCGCACACTCCCACGCAATCCATTCTCACGAAATTCCATCCCACGGAGAAAAGGGAAAACGATGGAGGAACTTGGGTGCCGAAAAATTAGAATAAATGCGAGATGAGGAGGTGTGGCTGTTAAGATGATTAGGGAGGGAAGAGGGATTTATGGGAAGGAAAAACTGAAATGAAAATGGGCAAAGATAAGGGCAAATGGGACAGAGGAAGAAAGAGAATACGGGTAATGAAGACAGGTCTTTTGTCGCGGCATTAAGAATGTAGATTTTTCTTCAGTTGCAAAGGCGTGTGCCGCAATATTTTCAGGTTTGCCATATTTCATAAAAGAACAGATATCTCGCAGAACATGGATTTTTATTCTAAAATTATTTTTGAGCTATGAGTGAACGATGACCTTGTTATAAACATAAATAATAAGCATTAATGCAAACTTAATTGAATGTCCGATTTAGTTAATTAAAGGTGACAGATTGCTTCGAAACCGATAGCCTCTAAACGTGTGAAATTTTCGCAAACTTCGCTTAACTGAATATACGGTACAAGGAATAGAAGCCAACCAATATNAGCGACCCTGCTCATGTATTCATTCCACCCCCGTCTCACTCCACCGCGTGATCTCGAAAGCAAATTTCAATCTCCCGCGCACACTCCCACGCAATCCATTCTCACGAAATTCCATCCCACGGAGAAAAGGGAAAACGATGGAGGAACTTGGGTGCCGAAAAATTAGGATAAATGCGGAGATGAGGAGGTGTGGCTGTTAAGATGATTAGGGAGGGAAGAGGGATTTATGGGAAGGAAAAACTGAAATGAAAATGGGCAAAGATAAGGGCAAATGGGACAGAGGAAGAAAGAGAATACGGGTAATGAAGACAGGTCTTTTGTCGCGGCATTAAGAATGTAGATTTTTCTTCAGTTGCAAAGGCGTGTGCCGCAATATTTTCAGGTTTGCCATATTTCATAAAAGAACAGATATCTCGCAGAACATGGATTTTTATTCTAAAATTATTTTTGAGCTATGAGTGAACGATGACCTTGTTATAAACATAAATAATAAGCATTAATGCAAACTTAATTGAATGTCCGATTTAGTTAATTAAAGGTGACAGATTGCTTCGAAACCGATAGCCTCTAAACGTGTGAAATTTTCGCAAACTTCGCTTAACTGAATATACGGTACAAGGAATAGAAGCCAACCAATATGTATGTCATTTTATAACGGCCAAAAATATCACGCTGGTAACTGGCAATAAAATTCTCAAACGAAACATAAGATAGGCGAAAAGGCAAAAACTAGTACGAGAATGCTTTAATCACTCCGACGTCTACGCGGAGGAAAAAAACCATTCCGCCATTTTAGTAATTTGGTTTTTCGTCTTGTCTATCGTTCGGCTGATTAAAATGGAGGCAAAGACATTTCAATTCGCCAAAGTAAATGAAAGTTTTTCCAGTCCTTGCTATGGAACTGGTGCATTCTCTTGAAATTAAATTATCAAAGTGTTTTTAGGATAGATTACTAATTATTCATCATCCCTTTATGAGAAGATTTAACGTAAAAACCTTACGAAGTGTTACTGTAATGTTGCCTATAAGCTATTATATTTTTTTCTTGCGAAATTTTCGTCAATTAATTCATTTCTTCCATTATATTAGTAACATGTTTTCTATTGTTTTCGTTACGGATCTTAGTCGAATTGATGTCAGTATAGAACGGAATCACTAAAAAGTCGAACAAAAATATCCACCGATATGATTGGTCTTCTTTGAATTTGTGTTGATGAAGATGGAAAATTATGGAGAATTTTGGTGACGATAAAGACACTTTGAAGAGGTTCCATATAGCTAAAATAGGTTCCATAATCAGTTTAAAGGAATTAGTAAAAACTGACTAGAAACTAAGAGAAGAGGAAGAATTCCCGAGGACAATTACGGCGGAAATAATGTTTGGTCTTAAATTCAACCTTAAACTTGTTTTCCGCAAGTTTCCGAAGACCTGAAGAAGGAACGAGAAGATCAGATTACACTCGGATTTAAGAAAAGTTTCCAACACTGCAAAAGCTACGATTTGAAAACAGACGGCGACCTAAATGTAACCAAGTCGTAAGCCGATTTGGGGAGACGAGCCTCGTAATCAAGAGCTATTCTCATTTACACAACTTTTAAAGAAGATAAGGCAATGTGACGTAAGTTAGAAAGTTATCAATGAAAAAAATTGCAAAATTACGTCTAATTCTTAGGCCTAATTCTGTATAAACCAAAGATAGAGCCTCACATTTGCCTCATCGTGCATGTCATGATTTCTATAACTTACCTTATAATTTTATTTCCGAGTGTACGCTTTCAACAAATATGTCAGAATCAAGCTTTTAGAGTTCGCATATGATGATCTGAGTCCCGATTTAGGCGGAACTGTCCCTCTGTTGTACTGTCTCTGAAGCATATGTAATATGCAGAATCCGCTTGTTAACTTGTGAATTCCTATTACCACAGAANACACTGCCAAGGGAATGCTTTGTGAGCAAAGCGAGCAGCCTCCACATTTAGTGACACGAACTGCCGCCTGAGGTCCTCACTGAGGCAGCCAACTCACAAAGCAGGTGTTATAGGGTAAACCCACCCAAAGGGAATCACAAGGATTGAGGTAAAGTTGTTAAATTTTGCACGATGAAGTCGTGCGGCTGAATCCCAAGGAATAACACGTGTGAAAAATAGCGACATGACTACGACTTCATCGTGCAAAAGTCAACACCTTTACCTTGATCCTTTTCATACGTTGATTGATTACGAATAAATTTTTAGAAAGAATTGGCGATAATTTTGCTCTGTTAATCCTTTTAGTTGGAAGCAGACACCGCCCGCAGAAACCGCTCGATAAGCCAAAATTACGGTCTCTAAACATCGAGATAAGAGAGAGTTTTATAAGGCGGATTCAGCAGATTGGATGGGTGTAAATAACGTAGATTCTGTCAGAATCAAGCTTTTAGAGTTCGCATATGATGATCTGAGTCCCGATTTAGGCGGAACTGTCCCTCTGTTGTACTGTCTCTGAAGCATATGTAATATGCAGAATCCGCTTGTTAACTTGTGAATTCCTATTACCACAGAAATCACGCTTTTTCTGATCCAAAATCTGGTTAACGAACATACGACTCTGTAATTGCTGCGCAAGATTTTCAAACCCCCCTTCCTGCTGGGTATTTTCCTGCAGTGGATGCTTTTTCCTGAGAATCTCTTAGGTTTTTTATTTTATAGGTTATTCCCACACTTCTAAATTTTCTTTTCCCTTTAATTAATAATTGCATAAAATATGACGCTGGGTTGGATAGAAGAGGAGGCTTTTTTTCCAAGACTCGCCTAAATTAAGATGTTTATTATCATTAAAATGTCCAAAACCGGTTGCATATTAATAGTCAAACAAAAGTAGCAGGTTTATTTTATGTTTCTTTTCCTATTGTGTTTTTACATGACGTTGATACGAATATGAAATTCTTTTAATCATACACACTTACTTTATAGAAGCATAAACGTCATATTAATACAAACATCTACCTCAGAATCTCGTATATTTACTAATAAAAGCAATAGCAATTTGTTTGCGTATTTATATCAGCAACTAACGTTCAATCAAGAACTTAAAGGTTCTTTCGTTCAATCAATTGCTTCGGAGGATTGATTTCAAACATCTCTTCTACTTGAGGAAAACGACCTAAATTATACATTATGACTATACATACCTTTTTACACAGTTACCCAAAGACCCTTATACTAAACCAAATTTTCCCAATTTAAGTATTGGTTCTCATTTTAATAAAGACAGGTCAAGAAATTATACGATGTTTTAATGAAGAAGTAAATTATTAAATTAGAGTGGGTTTGAAAAGAGCGATTGGATTCTGCAAACAACAATAGATACGGATAATAATAAAAAGAGAGAATAAAACTAACAAATTAAGTTAAATTAAGGATTAAGATAGTATGATTCAGAAATTCAAACGCGTTTTCAGAATCAATCGAGTGACTGAATTCTTATAATATAAACAAATATATGCAATAAAAGGCAAACTATCGAGTTAAAAACTATTTTTATGACAATTTAACTTATGAACTATTATTAATTTGAATATGAATTAAAAATATGAATTAAAATTACAGCAGAAACATAAAGAAACAATATTAAAACGATCAAAACACTCGAGACGAACAATTATTCGGAAAACAATAGAAGAGCTAAACTAAAAGAGAGTAAATTGCATAGGGCATACTAGAACTTATTAATAAGGCAAAGTTTACGGATTTGTAAAGCTACCGGATAAAATGAAGAGTATTTCATGCACAGTTCAAAATTGCCGGTTGAAGGGAAGCAAGCAGAACTGGTTCTTTTGAAAACTCACTGAAAATGCAAATAAATGAAAACTCCGCTTAAGAAATCAAGAATTCCGCGTGCAACGGGAAGATATAATCATGCAGAATTAATTCTTTACAAATGGATAGAATGGTACACAATGTGTAAACGTATTTACGCATGTTACACGAATAAAAACAGACGTAGAACAGCAGCAGGTAGATTCGAATCAAATATACAAAGAAATGAAAAATTCATCCCCAACTGAATACATTTGTCCCAGCGATGGCGAAAATGAAAATAAAAAACCGAAGATTTTCCGAACAAAAGGGAGAAAGAGAAAAGTGCACGAAATAAGGAAGAAAGGAGACGAGGAAGAGAATAGGATTAGCTGAGGCGTTGCGTCAGGAATATGAATGATGGAAAAAGGAACAGCAGAAGGGTGTGTTAGAAAGTCATGGGGTTAGAAGGAAATGTGGAGGAAGGAGGTGTGAAGAAATAAGAGGTCGAAAGAGGAGGTCGCAAAAGGGGTGGGGAATGAGTTTCTGCGGCGACACACGATTGGAAACGGAAAAGATACACTTGTAGACCTTTTCTTTATAAAAACGGACTCTTGTCTTGTTGAAGGGCAGTTTTCCTTGAAAGCGGGCGATTCTTAATTTCTTAATGTGGGGCATTACTTTTTGGCCAATCCTCGTGTATCAAATTCAACCAGAACATGCACACCCATTCTTAGATCATAAGACATAGTGAGGTGAAACAAATTACCGTAATTTTGGTACTTTTAGACCCAGTATTATGATGTATAGTTAGTACGGAGCATAACTAATCTTCTCTTTAGGACCTGGTATTATCATCATCATGAAATAGCACGGAGATTAGCTGTTATATTCATTACAACTCTAAAAATCATTATAATAACGCGCATAAAACAATAAAAATAGTAATCTGCGCATCGTTTTATCACTTTTTGATCATACATTGATTATCAAGGAATAACAAGTGTGAAAAATAGCGATATAACTGAGAATCGAACCCAGATCTCCCACGTTCCGGGCAGGTATTCTAACCACTGAACTACCATGCCGCGTCTCTTCCACACTGTTAAGGGAATGCTTTGTGAGCAAAGCGAGCAGCCTCCACATTTAGTGACACGAACTGCCGCCTGAGGTCCTCACTGAGGCAGCCAACTCACAAAGCAGGTGTTATAGGGTAGACCCACCCAAAGGGAATCACAAGGATTGAGGTAAAGTTGTTAAATTTTGCACGATGAAGTCGTGCGGCTGAATCCCAAGGAATAACACGTGTGAAAAATAGCGACATGACTACGACTTCATCGTGCAAAAGTCAACACCTTTACCTTGATCCTTTTCATACGTTGATTGATTACGAATAAATTTTTAGAAAGAATTGGCGATAATTTTGCTCTGTTAATCCTTTTAGTTGGAAGCAGACACCGCCCGCAGAAACCGCTCGATAAGCCAAAATTACGGTCTCTAAACATCGAGATAAGAGAGAGTTTTATAAGGCGGATTCAGCAGATTGGATGGGTGTAAATAACGTAGATTCCCTAGCCTCAGCCTTATCTCCTGACGTCATGTGTTTCCTTCGCATCTTTCACGCTCTTCTTTAAAATAACGCATTCTAAGTTGCAGTCACACAATTTCAGACAACTCAGCGTTTTCGGCATCCGTTTGCATACCCTAGTTCAGTAAGTCGACTCTTTCAACAGTGATATCTCTGGTTTCGATTCATCTACCTGTTAAAGGAACTTTATCCTTGATTGATGGGGTTGTCATGTACAACACATATTTACTTATACTGGACAGTTTGCTGTTTTATAACGATATTAAAATGTACACATATTTTTGATGAAATAGTATGTGACGAATTTCATATACGAAATTTGAAAGAATGTTTGCTTAAATTTCCAGAAAAAAGAAATATTACAAAAAATTAATGCTTCTCCTCGTTTCTGAAGTATCATCATTAGTTTTCTATCTTTCGGTAGGCTCATGTGCCATAATATTTTCCACTATTCGCCATTTCTTTCACCTCCCGGTAACTTACCCCACCCTTTATTCCATCTAACAACTTTTGCCTGTGTCTTCTCTTCTGCTTTCTATCTTTTATTCTACCCGAAATTATATTTTTTTGCAATCCCTCTCCCCTCAGTTGGCCCATCAATTTCCTCTGTCGACCTTTAATTACTTTAATTAAAACCCTCTCTTCCCA
>KZ308202.1:1507626-1551679 GCA_000376725.2 Ladona fulva | reverse complement strand
ACCGATTAAAATTTGAGGAAATAAAAATTGAAATATAATATTAAATAAATATCCAACATAAAAATACCTTTTCTCCGTTCTTAATTAAGTATAGTTCCACAAATCAACAAATAAACAATGTTTTTTCCAAGTCCAAACTATGCAAACCTTTGTCAGGGAAGGGGTTAATAGAACCATATTATCAGCAATTACCATTATTGCTATTCTGAATTTTCAACACGTTCGTGAGTACATCGAATTCTCCATTTCTCTTTCTGTTCCTTTTTTAACTTTCTGACAACTCTCAGCATTCTTTGTAATTTCATCAAGGAACAATTTCACACTCATTGCTTTGTTACCTTCCAATTTTCCAGCAGTGACCTCTTTCATTATACACTGCCCTTTAAACCAGAATGTATCACCTAGGCATTCATATCGATCCTTTGGAAACCCCAAAATATATGATATCCATAGATATTAATTTTTGTAAGTGTGCTGATTTCGCTCTCAAATCAGATATCTTTTGAATGCATACACGTTTTTACTCTTCCTTTATTGCTACATTACATTGGATTAAAACTATATATAAATTATAAGAGTGAATTTTAAGAATTATTCGTAGACTTACTATTTATATGTGACCTCCTGAAACTGAGGATAATCGGCTCTAGCAGTGGTAAATCACGAACGTAATAGAAATTATACGGTACAGTTGAGAAGAATGTCGTTCAAACTGTATTCTGCACATCCTTCTTTGAGGCAATTCTATATCCCGTTTCCCTGTACAATTTCACTTAAGCAGAAGTTATGAATTTTGGGCGCTTCCAATGAATGATCACAGAACCCAGGAAATTCTTGTTTCAGTTTGATCTCAGTTTCTTCCTTTTATCACACCACATTTATGCGGTTGCAAACAATTCCTATGATGAGTCCAATTTGAAGGCAAAGCATTTGAAATTTCCAACAAAATTAATATATCTTCCAATTTGAGCATCGTCTACATTTCTGATATAAAGCGTGATTCGTACTGACTATTCACCTTTTCGAACGTGCATTTCACGTACATCGAAAACCGATATATTCTTTGATATCAGCCGTTCTTCTCTTCAGTGCCGCGGAAAGGCACCTCTTCACAGTCAGAGAATTCCGTTCCGACCGTGAAAATGCGACGGCGTGCGTTGGATGGATGAATTCGTCTCCATGCTTTTCCTTCAGCTGTATTCCTTCGTGAAAGCTCTGCTTCAGCTGCCTACGCATTTCCCGTGTTGGGCGTCAAGAATGAGGTATATATTATTCACATTAGGTGATGCTATCCTAATCATTCTGTTCCAGGCGATAATAGGAATCATATTTTTATCTATGTCCCCATTTTATAGACATTTAATCATTTTTAGCTACATCTTTATTTTATCGTGAGTCGTTAACAGAGGATATTACACTGATGAAGATGACTAAAATAAAAATCTAAAATTGATCGTGTCAATTGGGGCGTGTTTATTACATTAAGTCTTAAATAGAATGCAATTATCGCTCCCAGTACTCAAATTATCCGAGTTCTCCGCTACGAAGACGTCCCTCAGAAATCTAATTTTTGCCGCCATTTCCTCCTCCTCCGTCTTCTTTAATTTTACCCAACAACTCATCTCACTTTTCTTGTGCAAGTGACTGCCTGCCTTATTTTTGTTATAACACCATTTCCAATCGCAAGATTTATTCTCTTACCTTCTGCCATATACAATCCCATAGTGTTTGCTTTTTTTCCCATTTAAATTGCTATTCCCGATTATTTCATCCGTAATATTGAAAATTATCTTCATTCAAATTCATTAACCATACTTACAATGGAAGCTTAGAAAGTTTGTCACAATTGTCTGAAATCAAAACATCGAAATTCAAAATTTATTGTAATACATGTCAGCCAGTCACGTCAAAACTCTCATTTCTTAAAAAAGTATGACCAAAGATATACTTTATTTACTGCAAGTGCTTTTATCTGCCGGTGGAATAGTTTTCAGCGCATTTAGAACTGAATCCTGAATTAGTGAATGTGAAATATAATGGTTAGTGATCTTACTATTCCTCCGATGACGTCTACAACCTCATAGCCTTGTGTGAAACATGTCTCCCGTTGCAGCGGAAACTGTTTAATGCATATCGTCGTTTGGCTGTTTCCAATGAGTGATGAACTCATTCGAATCGTGAACAAAAATGGAGTCGTAACGACTTAATGGGTATATTTGGCCGTTGGTCGTCGTATACTCATCTAAAATCGGTTGCTGCAGTTACAATGACCACAATGTATGAGAATTTCACATTTGTGTGCAACGCATTTTTTGTATTGTGTTTGTGGGACCCAAAGTGTTCGTTATTCTCAATGTATCGTGCTTCTCCTTAACATGAAAATGAGAGAACATTGCGCTAACTGATCGTTGATAACTGTAAATCATATTGAAGCAAATCATTGGTAAACTGTGACCGAAAGTACGTACATCAGAAGGCCACTATAACTCATCGCGTGAATGAGTTACGCTTAATCAATGGGCTATTTGTCACATTCATGTGGGCACGAAGCAAGACGTAATATATAGGACACTTGCATAAAATATATGTTTTAATAAAGTGCTACCCTTGGAAATGAAACAGCAGCAAATGTATAAACAAAAGCATATTATGAGGTCATTTAGATGATAAAACCTCCTGTAGATGAGGTTGAAAAATGGAAGCATTGGCCAAGGAAGCTTTCGTGAAGCGAGGGAACTGATGAATAGAGGCCTCGATAAATGAATCAGGAAATGATTGGTAAAATCCTTGTTGTGGAGTGTTTTGCTGTATAGGTGTGAAACTTTACGGAAGGACATCGACAGACAAGAGGCTTTCGAGATTTGGGTATGGTGCTGAATGGAAAATGTAATTTGGGTTTCTAGAAAAATAAACACCGAGGTACTACAGATGGTCGGGTAGGAGAGGGTTTCAATTGCAGTAATTCAATGTCGACAGAGGAATTGAGTGGGCCAAATATTGAGGGGAGAGGAATTGCTGAAGAATGTTATTGTGGGTAGAAGACAAGGGAAAAAGCAGATGGGAAGATTAAGTTGTTGGATGACCTAAAAGGTGGGGTAAGTTACCAAGAAACAAAATAAATGGTATTGAGTAGGGATATTAAGGTATATGAAGAAACCGGAAGGCAGAACACTTATGTATGATTCTGTCACAAAACGAAGTTGGTTAATGCAAGAGCAGAATGTTTTAGAATTCTTATTTCTCTACTTTGTAGGAATATCAAACTTTTACTAAATTTGAGACTGTTTTACTTGAGAGTAGTCGAATGCGTTTCACTACATTTGTTAAGTAAACATTATTTCTGATGCCAGAATGAGTTAAATGATTTGAATATACTTATTTTGTATTATTAAAATAGCTACATATCCATATTTAAATATAGCAAACATTTTTAACCACTTCCCTGACGTACCCGAAATATCTCATAGAAGTGTGTTTCAAAATCCAGTCACACCCGAAATAACTCTTATTTAAGATTTCCTGCTTTTTGACCATTTTTTACTTTCAAAAAGTAACTTAAGTATTCGAGTATATTGACCTCGCCTAAAATGCTCTCTTTTACCTTCTTTCCATTTGTACATATGTATTATTTTACCCAAAATGTGGATGTACAGAAAACAGGTTAAACTTTAAGGAAATTAAAAAGTGAAATATAATATTAAATAAATATCCAACATAAAAAGACTTTTTCTCCGTTCTTAATTAAGTATAATTCCACAAATCAACAAATAAAAAATGTTTTCCAAGTCCAAACTATGCAAACCTTTGTCAGGGAAGGGGTTAATAGAACCATATTATCAGCAATTACCATTATTGCTATTCTGAATTTTCAACACGTTCGTGAGTACATCGAATTCTCCATTTCTCTTTCTGTTCCTTTTTTAACTTTCTGACAACTCTCAGCATTCTTTGTAATTTCATCAAGGAACAATTTCACACTCATTGCTTTGTTACCTTCCAATTTTCCAGCAGTGACCTCTTTCATTATACACTGCCCTTTAAACCAGAATGTATCACCTAGGCATTCATATCGATCCTTTGGAAACCCCAAAATATATGATATCCATAGATATTAATTTTTGTAAGTGTGCTGATTTCGCTCTCAAATCAGATATCTTTTGAATGCATACACGTTTTTACTCTTCCTTTATTGCTGCATTACATTGGATTAAAACTATATATAAATTATAAGAGTGAATTTTAAGAATTATTCGTAGACTTACTATTTATATGTGACCTCCTGAAACTGAGGATAATCGGCTCTAGCAGTGGTAAATCACGAACGTAATAGAAATTATACGGTACAGTTGAGAAGAATGTCGTTCAAACTGTATTCTGCACATCCTTCTTTGAGGCAATTCTATATCCCGTTTCCCTGTACAATTTCACTTAAGCAGAAGTTATGAATTTTGGGCGCTTCCAATGAATGATCACAGAACCCAGGAAATTCTTGTTTCAGTTTGATCTCAGTTTCTTCCTTTTATCACACCACATTTATGCGGTTGCAAACAATTCCTATGATGAGTCCAATTTGAAGGCAAAGCATTTGAAATTTCCAACAAAATTAATATATCTTCCAATTTGAGCATCGTCTACATTTCTGATATAAAGCGTGATTCGTACTGACTATTCACCTTTTCGAACGTGCATTTCACGTACATCGAAAACCGATATATTCTTTGATATCAGCCGTTCTTCTCTTCAGTGCCGCGGAAAGGCACCTCTTCACAGTCAGAGAATTCCGTTCCGACCGTGAAAATGCGACGGCGTGCGTTGGATGGATGAATTCGTCTCCATGCTTTTCCTTCAGCTGTATTCCTTCGTGAAAGTTCTGCTTCAGCTGCCTACGCATTTCCCGTGTTGTGACACCTCAAGCAGAAGTAATCCTCCTCATAGGTGGAATTCTTCCTGTCTCTTTCGAACTATGAAAGCTGTTTTAGCCTTGCGATGGGTGAGTAGTCAAAGAAGTCGTGGAATTCGTCCTTCGGCGATAAAGAAATGAGATTATGGCAAAGCGAATAAAGAACTACTTTAATAGAGTAATCGTAGGCCGTTGAAGCGTCAGGGACAGGAAATTTTGCGTTGGAAGCGTACCTTCCGAAGCAATTAAGAGCAAATGAAAGCTTTGCTTGCGAAAAGCAAAACGATGGAAATTTTCTTTCCTCTCAACAAAGAGTCGAAAGCTTTGTGTTAATCTCACAACTGAACTAATATTTCGTAGAAGAGAAAATTAATAATTAGATCGAAATAGTAATATGGTGGGTTACAATTACGGGAAATAATCTCATCAACATATGACACAGCTTAAATAGATTAAAAGGCCTACTTTCTCTTTCTTCTGGTATAAAAGGGACGTTCAGAAATTTCCCATAATCAAGATTCACCGCCTCCTGATAATGCGAAACTAAAATTGAGCGATACTTACTGCACAACATAGGTTAGAAGCGAATTCCTGATTAAAGGATAAATGTATAAAATATATCTAGTGATAGCAAATTCAACCCAATGAATAACAAGGTATGAAAATAAGAGATACAGTTGCACATTAAAAAAAAAGAATACTTAGTAGTTTTCAAAGCAGGTTTTTATTCAACTAACTTCGTTAAAGAGTTGACATCTTCAGTTGACATTTTATCATTTGATATCTCACCTGAAGATGCCACCTCGTTGAGAATCAAGTTGAATATAAACCTGCTTGGGAAATCGTTAAGTTTTCTTTCTTTCAATATGAGTGTTGAGTGCAACAAAAGTCAAGCTTGGACGAATTAATTTAAATTGAGATAAAGTTGCTTTGGAGTCATATCGTGTGTTTCAAATCCAATGAGATGAATCGATGATGATTTGAATGATGAAAATCATAAATTACTTGAGAAGTGGTACTGCAATGCAGTGAAGTAATCATCCCCATTATTTTCACGCATATCTCTGAAATTCGAATGAACAAGAAAATAATCTCTCCTTTTCCGGACTTTGATCGCTAAAAATTTCGAAAATAATAGCATTAGTCTCGATGACCTTTCGTTAATCATTTTCAATGTTTGAAAAATAATGAAACGACTTTACGTTTATCCAACTCCGATATAATACTTTCAGTCGAAACAAATAGCCACTGGCTTCGATAAGCGCGCGGAGTAGAATTGGTGGAGGTAAAGTAATTAACTAACAGCCTGCAGCGGAGCCCTAACAAGTCTGAGCCTCCGCAATGCGTGCGCTGAGGAGGTCGACATCTTTCGATTATAAAACGATGAAAATGTGTGAGAGGAACACATTATTGTCAACTCATCTTTTCTTGGTAACATATTTGCATATTTTGTAGCGTTTTCATAAAGAAGGAAAGATGTTATAGCTATAGATCAGATAATATGTTTTTCCCGAGGCTTTAATGAGTGAGTTGTACCAAAGAAAGCGATCATTAAGGAGTGAGGGAAAAGCGATTCCATGAGACGAGAAGCTGGGATTTAAAAAAAAACAGAAGTGAGAAATCAATTATAGAAGCTCCGAAGAAACTTCAATTCGATGTTCAAAACACTAATGTGTAAGTTGAATAGATGGGATAGGATTGAGTATGACAATTTAAAGGATTTTTTAATTAAATTAAAATGATGAATACGAGTATATGATATTAAAGAAATAACTCAAGTAAAAATTTAGAATCGCTTTTCCCGGAGTAATGTACAATACGTATTCCTGAACGAAACACAATGATGTTTTGTATTTCTTAAGCTACGAGATGACGTTATCATCAGAAGCGAAAAAATCCCATTTCGAATCGTAAATGAGAAAAGTGTGACTGGGCACGGAATCTAACCCGGACCCTCCACTTTCCGGGTGACTGCTCTAACCAAGTGAGCTATCGCCCCAGAACAAACAGACATGCCGTTCGGGAGACTGTGGGTAAGAGTCCGGGAAGTAGAGGATCCGGATTCGAGTCCCAATTCTATCAGAATTTTTCACGTCCGTTGGAAATATTCCCTGGCGCACGCCTTATCGTGTAAATAAAATAAAGGAAAACGGGAGTGTACTTTTTCCACAAAATTTATTTGAACACGACCGGTTTCAACGAATAATCACCAGATGATGGCGGTAAAAAAAATCATCGTGTTAAGATACATTTTGTGGAAAAAGTACACTCTCGTTTTCCTTTATTTTATTGTGATGGAGTTTCACAAAACTACGCTTTCCTCCGTGGATTTTATTATCGTGTAAAATTACATATCATCCTTTCCCTTTTATCGAAGAAAGTAAACTAAAGGAAAACTGCATATATCATACATTTTTGCAGCTATAAATGAATCGACATACCTCAACCATATTTGGCCGGAGATGTGCGTACCTGTTTGTTCCGCTTCACTTTTTCCGTAACTATTGCGTATTATTCACCAAAAGAAAAGTTTTCATTTAAATTGAATATTTTATGAGACGTATACGAGGAGGGCGGAAGCGTTGAACTGCTGAGGTATACGTTTGTTTTTATTTCCTCAATGGAATCTAATTTCTCACAGAGTTCCTCAACAGTAAACTTTCTAGCATGTGAGTTCCTGCTCTGCTTACCATACTCTTCATCTGTGAAAAACTCACGAAAAAGCAAAGTCAATAAAATCGTTTTTGTTGCGAGATTAGAATCTACAGACACTTCTAATAACAATTTCAGTGAATTTTTATCACTGACATTGATCGTTCGCTTTGCGAAACGGATATTTCGCAAGCAGTGTCTCAGCCAGGATATATCTATAGGGAGTCCGAGAAAAATGAGGGAATGAAAATGTCCTACCTTAAAGGGGCCGGTATAATCATGCACGTGCCACATCTTAATAGAAATATGAAAAAAATTCCTTTCAATAACATTTACTGGATAGAAAAGTGAGGAGATTTACACGGTTATGTAGCAAAATAACTTTCCAGGATTGAGGAACTAGATTGTGATGTCTTTCTTATAGAATTTAACCCCTTGGGGAGGGGAGGGGGGTAACCCTGAAAAGTCCCGTCGCTGCGCCACTGCTTGCAAGTAACATGCAGTATCGAAACATGCAAATAAATAGCAAGGATTGTTATCTGTTAAATTACATGTTTGAAGTGAAATAGTGAAGTTTCGATTCCTCCGGTATGTATATTTCACAGTAATAGGAAATTATGATAACCAGCAAGATTTCCGCCATCGGCACTTCCGATTAACCTTAGATTAGCATTAGAATGTGCGTGGGCACGAAAAACATCTCTCATGTGATTTACGGCTCAATATCTTGCGCTGATTACTCAGGAAATTTCCAATAATCGATGGGAAACCATTTTCGCTACCTTTGGATCGGTTTTATAATCTCAGAAAATTCTTTTCCCTTATAAATGCCTAAAAAGTACGCTATGATTCCTCATTGCTGTCCGACATTTCTTAGAAAGCTATACTGCAGAGAAGATGTTTAAACTCAGAACCGCACCAGGCCTATCTGTCGCTCGGGTGAAACGGTAATTTGCCGCCCCTCAAATTTAAATACCAAATCCATACATTCCCTGTTTTGTAGGTAAACTAATTTTATTATACTTGGAAACAACAGTGTTTTATGAATTCGTTTCCTTCCTTACATTGGTCACAAAACATTAGTATCCAAAAATTATATATATTCTGTATGCTTACATAGTAAGTTGTCATTATGAATTAATAGTTCCCATTACTCTCGAGTATCATTATCATTGAAATGCGCATAATTTAAAATTATATGATTTGTATGAAAGTTACATTGTACTGCAACATAAATGAGCATACACTAAGGTATTGGATGTAAATAACAAATACAGAATAACATTTAACTTACAAATGTATATTTCGAGATCTCAACCACTCAACCGTTGAATCTCAACCAATTCTTGTTCAATCAAAGGCAAGTCCATCTCATTCTCTGTGCTGATGAGTGCCAAATCGTTTTGCCTGTTCATCGATGAACGCAAACGTTTCTTGTACAATTTTAAGTTCGATAACGATCGCAGCAACACTCACCGGAAGTATCAATAAAACACGCAAAGTTCAGGCACCAGAAAATATTTTCTTGATTTCTATTCTTCTATTAAATCCACTGCACAAATATTCCTTTCTCGTCTTAAATGTTCCGTAATTCTTTCCTCTAAATGTTTTAAAATCATAATCCTTTCAAGATGAATTGAATGTATCATACAGATAACTACAACGATGTTATTGTAATAATAATAATGGTTGGCAACGCTTCTGTTGCCACCCTTTAGATGCCGACGCCCGGGTGCGGTGCACCCCTTGCATCCTTAGGAGGCGCGGCACAGTTTAAATCTGTTCGTGGCAAAATATTTGAGGTTCTCTTTAAAGTCTTGCAATCCATTTGGTGATCATTCTTTAGTGGAAATAGTCGATAAGAATGAGGAACGAAGATTCAAAATCTGTGCTTAATCGGTTCATGCATAAAGAGTGCAAACGGTGATTGAGGCCGCAGCGCGTATTCCCACTTCTCGCCTGTTTTAAATCTTTAAGAGTTGCCTACGGCCGGAGTATTATGAATTGAGTCCCTCTTTTCAGCCAACACAAATATCAACTCGTACTGAACGGGTTCCATAACCTATTAGATATGCCCGAAACCTCGGAAAGAAACGGGAAGTATTCCAATAAGTTATACGCATTACAGGATATCGATGGTCGCAGAAAACTTTAATATTGTAGCTTATGGAAGTGAGTATACTATGTTCGTCTAGCAATACGATTAGAGATAACTAGACATTTCCCTTCTTATAAATTCTCAACGTAATTAAATGTCTACGTTCTGAAGAGTTTGCTTTAGAAAATATGAATTTGAGATGGTTTTCATGTCTGGTTGAGATCAGTATCAGTGGAGAGACTTCATGTAGTATCTGAGAAATATGCTATAACAGATTTTAAATCGTTCCTTTTCATGTAAATTACGTATGTATTATATGAATTTCTACAAAATATTCAGCCCAAAAGCATTTTGGAACCTCATCTCCTCTACCATTAGCTAGGAGAGAGAGAGGCTTACTAAGCAAGGTGAGGAGTGAGGCAGTGCGCTTGCTTTCCTTACCGAGCCAGAATGGTATAAGTGGAGCAAGTTTACGTGAGTGAGCCACAATGACTCTAAGATCGACCCTTTCCGTGGCATTCCATTTTTACATATTTAAAATGAGGAGTTAGGTAGTTTGCCTTGCTTTCTTTAATGACAGTGAGCCAAAATGATATAAATGGAACAAGTCCTCATGAGTGACGCACAATGACGAGTATCATCTTTCGTACCATTCAAAAAGGAGATACCTTAATCAATGACATTATTCAGCATTACTCATACTTCAGTAGCTTTAAAATCATAATAGCTCTGAACAAGACTGAAAAAGTATATAAAAGATACATTTTTCTCAATCCTGTGCTAAATGGAAAATAGAAAAAAAATCTATTCATCAAGATATATTATATGAATAAAAGCATCAAATCTTACAGTATGGAATATTATGCTGCTGAAAATATTACATTTTCACTGTACTTTATTTCTAGGAATCCATATGCGCTTTAAAAAAATTTCTCTCCGTATCTACGAAACTCTGGGACCTTCATCTTGTTATCTTTTATGGTATTGAGCCTCGTGTGTGTATTTATCAGTCATATGTCATATTTTCTGACAACCAAGGCAATGGTTAAGTTCGAGCTCAGCATTTTCCCATAAGAATACAAAGCGAATGAATCCCAATACAGAATTAATGAGGAAGTTATGAAATGAGACAATTGTTTTATATTTAAGTAACTACAACTACAATACATAATCTGTATAACACATAATAGAAACTGGAACTACAATAATAAAATCATAATCGATCATCGTACTAATTGGGAGAATTTGTATGAAATCTGAAAAGTGTGTTTTGCAGCAGTTGTGGCGACGCGTTATCACAAGGTAACACATCAGTGCGGTAACAGGTACGGGAACGAGATGGCTGTGAGCAGATTAACGAGGGTTTCAAAGGATAATACGGGAGTTAAGGAAGACGAGACCTTCGCAGGGTATCCGTTCCAACGGATTACCATGTACGTTCGATAGTAGCGCGGTTTTAACATTTTCTCTGCTGAACATCGATGATACGACATCCTAACGAGCGGATAACATTTTACTCGTGAAACTAATCTTGCAAAATTATCCTGCATCGAAAGAGAATATTTACAGAAGAGATATAAAATTAAAGTTATATTAAAGGGGAATGAATGGAAAAATTTGAATGTGTAGTTCGTGGAATGGCTATTTTCAATCGATGAAATGGATTTATGACACAAATTTTTCAGCATTTCTCTTTGCTTTCTGCGGTTACCTAGGAAGTACCGTAATGCTCTATAACGAATGATTGGGATGGATGAACACAATAAATTAATTTCTTCTCAAGCGAGGATAAAATACATACGACCGTATTAAAAAGGATACGTCCCCTTTAAGCAGCCTTTAAGCTCAAAGAGATGTAACAGAAACGTGAAGCCAAAAATGCCCGAAACACACGTAAAAAATCTGATTAAAACTCAACCTCGATGTGTTCGCCATTGATGCTTCGCCAACGCAAGGGCTGAGGGCGTTAAACGACATAAATGAAACTGAATAGAGGCATTCAAATGGATTTGGAAGACAGTGGGAGCTTTCAGCCCGACTTAGATACTCAGCAAAGGTTTACTCAAGGAACGGAATCATAGCGAAGGAGGACACGGCGTGGCTAAGCGGCCACAAGAGGGCAAAGAGAGATTTGAAGGTAATCGTCAAATTGTATGGATCGAGGGATTCTGAGGGGAAGTAAAGGGGGAAGAAGAGAGAATGGAATGTGCAGGAAGGGAAAGCTATGTGTTAAAGCTGGGAAAATAGGGAATGTAATATATTAGTAAGTAATATTAAACGGAGCAGAGAATGGGAATGACAAAGATTACTTTAAAATAAAAGAATAGCGAAAACGTTAATCGCCTTGGCAACCAAATGTGTTTTCGCACTCGCTCCTAACAAAAATGTATTACGGAGTATAGTTCCATGAAGAATCAGTTGGGTGGAATAACTGATATATTGTGTACCGAAAAGCATTTCCGGATATCGAAAAAATAACTCAGGGCACGTTGATATTCTGTTACAGTCACCGCACAGCTGTTTTCGGTTACACCATTCAACACTTTTGCAGAAGGTTCAAGGAAACTCACCCAACTCAACCTTGTATATGGACGCATTACTGCTCACCTTGTTCGAAGAATAGCTTTGTTTCACAGTTTTCACACATTTCACAGTTTAAGTGATACGGTAATTCTTCTTGAGTTATGGAAATATTGATACCAAGTTTAATTATTCATGTGAAAAGAAAACCGACCTATCATTTTAACATTACTTAATATTTTACTGAAAAATGGCAAGTACTTCCAGCTAGTCCATTATACAGAGTTTGCACGTGGAAATGTCAATTATCGTCAATCTTCGACTTACAAAGACCGCATTACTCGTAGCACATTTTCAAACATCGCAGATCTTTAAATTTCTAGAGGGACATAGACTAAGCAGCGTCATTTCTTTTAACATTTTAATTCATCATTTATTACAATCTATGGAGATAAACTAAAGAAAAGAAAATTCTACAGAATTTTAATTCCTAATCTATTCCTATGATAAGATGTTTTTAGAAGGAAATCGCTTAAACTCTAAGATAAACAATACGGATATATCGGTTACATTTAGCGGTTTTGAAAACGTCTCCTTGACGACCACGGGAATTGTCGAAAGCCACTCCCTCATAAATATTCGTGGAATATAGGCAGATTACAATCAATTTAAGATATGAATAATGAACTTCCAGATTATAAACATAAGAAAATGCTTTCCTAAAGCCACCGACTATTTCAACTCGTGACTGATTCAGGAATCGATGTGGAGAAGTATATTATGATTCAAGGATAAGACGAAATACAATCCCAGGAAGAGAATAGATGGAGGGGCGATACCAATTCAGGAGATGAGATGGATGGGGATTTGGAAACGATAGCTCCCAAGGGATCGAGATGAGCGCAAAAGGTAATTAGCTTTGGCGATCAGGGAAATGTGGAAAAGGAGGCTCAGGGAAAAGAAATACGAGAGAGAAAGTCAGCGTAGCTATTTTGAAAAGGGTTCTCCATTAACCGGCACTCGTTTGACAGACATTACATCATTTAAATGGGTAATAATTAAAACGTATTTATGATTCACCTAAAAAACCTACCACGGAATACTTGTCGGCCAAACGAAGTCTTATAAAAGGGTTAGCGGTAAAATGAGTGCCGGTGTGTCGGTCAGTTGATAGTCGGTAAATTGAGCGTAGATCAAAGCGTCGGTCAAAGTGGATGTAAATATATTTTCCTTGATTTAAAAGGATTGTACCGTAGCCGATAAAAGGATTATGAGACGTACGAAATGTGAGAGAATAAGTTTTGGAAGATGAAATGTTAATAACAAACGTGAAGAAAATGATTTAGATCCTTAATGCTCTATATAACTCCGTGAATAACGTAATAGTGCAAGCAAAAGGTACGTGAACATTTTTATATGAACGATAAACATATAAATTTCCTTATGAAATTGAGCGAAAGAAAACGCAAGAAAATTGAAAATAATTATGGGGCTATAGGTAACCACCTCCTGGCGGAATACCATATTTATACTAATGTTCTACTTCTAGCAATTGAAGGAAAGTAGAGAGAGATAAAAAAAGAAGAGAACGGAATTCACATAAGAAATATTCTGCCGCATTTATGGGTGACTGAGATGAAACTAAAATTAAATATATAAACCTAACATTTTTTCAAGTTACCAAGAATACAAATTTAAAACTTTTGCTTATCCTAGTTTCAAATGTATGGAATATTAAATTTTAGGAGACAGAATGCGCAAAATTCAACATATATTAAAGTTATACTCACCAATTTTGTGTTAAGGGAACAGATATTTTACGCACATTTAAACGCTGTTTTTTATCACTCTTATGTTCGGAACTTCCACAAAAAATGTAAGGCTTTAGAGTCTGAAAGTACCTAAATAAATCATTCCGTTGTATCTGGTCCTCTTTTTAGGAAGGCTCTTTTTTTAGCATCACGTCATTTCTCATACATTCTTCGTTCTGCCTGAATTTCGACGTGCAATTTTCTTTAATATAATTTATGCATTTAGGCTGTGAAGAATTAATTGTGAGAAGTTCCACATCTATATACTCTATTTATAACATGTAACATTCTCGTTATTGTTTATAAATTGCTTACAATATTTACTCTCTCCTTCAACTTTTGCAAATTTTTCGAATTGAGATAAGCTCAAAAAGAAGATAAATAGAATAAAGATTCTTATTTTGGTCATCGAATATAGTTTTCTGTTCAGAATTAGGAGAATTTTGATAACACGAACGTAATTTTTCTAAAATTTTGAGAATGTAGACAAACCGCCTATAAGAGATCTTAGTTTATCTTTTGTAAAAATAGGTATACTATATTTAATTCTATCTCCAATTTTGGGAGAGTGTGTGTGATACACACACACACTCCCAATATTGGGAGAAACAGGTTCGATTCCCGGTCCCGTCAGACTTTTTTCAAGTCCATTCTTCCTTGGGAATCAACGGGCACTTCAGCTAGTCATATTATATTTTTGTATCTGTACATTATATCGACAAGGATTAAATGGAAGATGGGACTCTCTTGTCCCAATTTTGCCCAATAAATACAATTGTATATATGCATGTATTTGTGTAAATAATCCTTATATCCTTTAAGCACTTCATGAAGAGTAGGTAAAAGTTTGAAAATATAAATAGGAGACTAAGTGCTGAAGTGGACGCATCGGCTGAGAAATGCGAGGACTGTGATAATAGATCGAAGGTGGAGCAGAAGTCACGGATTGTGAGGATAGAATAGAGAGGAAAGAAAAATACTTATAAATTTCCACTCAAATGAAAATCCGGTGGCTGCGGTTCGCAGCGGCGATATTGAGGGTCTTCTCCGCTCAAACAACCCTTTCTGCAACCCTTCTTTCCTTCTTCCTTTTATCCTAAAACTCCCTTTATTCGGTCTCTTTACATTAAAGCTTACCATGTAATATTACGAAAAGGATTTGAGATCAAACCGCATTATGAATATCAAGTTTATTTAGGGTAGAGTTGAAAAAACACTTTGTAAAAGTTTTTCAATATATTCCACCAACACGACCGGTTTCAATTAGTACATAGTCATGATCAGGTTAACATACATGGCAGAACAGAGTATGAAAACGAGATGTGAAGGAAGGGGTGACGAAAATTGGAGAAAGGGGGTAAACAACCGTGAGCAACCAAGGTGAAGAAGTTAAGGAAGGGATAGAGGGGAAAAAGTGAGGAAAGGAGAGGAAGGGAGCTAACCGTGAAGGTGCTAAGACATAAACAACGTGAAGTATCCATAAATTGATGCACATAAGTTAACATATCGTTACTTTGTTTACGATGTAACATTTCTAACCGTTCAAAATTATGCAGTTTTAAACCTACGAATTACGAATGGAGTGATTGCGTAGAGAATTTTGACGAATGGTTTGCATCTATATATGTATATTAAATATCTCATACGAAAGTATGATTCGTAGGAGTGGGTTTACGAAGGATAGAAAATTCAATGCAATCGTGGTCTTTGCAGAGAGTTTAAATGCAGAGGTGTTTAAATGTTTGACAAACAAATCCAGCTGTCTGCTTGATCTTTTCCAAATACAAAATATATCATCCACGTATCTTTACCGCAAACCAATATGTTTTTTGAGACTACATTTAGAGTTGGAAAGGTAATTTTCCAAATTATCAAGAAAAACCTCTGCTGGAAGAATGGAAAGCGGCGAACCCATGGTCAAACCTTCCGGTCAGTTATAATAAACATCACTGAAGAGAAAATAATTTTGAGAAATACAAAGTTCAGTTGAAATTAATAATTCAGATGCAACAGTAATAGAAACATTCTTTGTCACCAACAAGTCTTCTAAAATTCGTAGCACTATTTCACTTTTCGGAACACTCGTAAGCAGATTCGTCATGTCAAAGGAAACAAGTTTCGAATTACCGGATACTTTGCAATCTTTCAGATTATCAGCGAAAAGTGTAGAATTTTTCTCACTATAAAACTCGCGGAAGTCTAAAATATCCTTGAGTAAAATTTGAGTATAGGCCAGTTTATAAGTGGGTGATGAGACACAGGAAATCACTTGGCGAATTGGGTTTTTAAGTTTATGCAATTTTACTAGACCATGTAGGCGTGGTGAAAGGGGGTTGGATACTCACACTTTATAAGGTCAAACCATCAGTGAAGATCGTTGTGCACTTATTCACTGTATCTTTAACGGCAATATTATGTTTTTGTGGGGTCCTGTACGAGCTTAGATATACCTTTACTGTAAAAAAAATCATGACATTTTTCAATATAATCTGATTTTTCCATAATCACAATAGATTTACCTTTATCAGCCTGTCGAAAAATAAGATTATTTATATTTAAGGTAATTTTCAGTTGTTTAAGAACCTTGTGGGTGGGAGTAACAGATATATCAAAATGGCCATTGGATACCAAAGGTTCAGGTTTTAAGTTAATTAAGTTAATTTTCTGAGAGTTGACACTGCGACAAATGTAGGTAGGAGGGGAGGGAGAGCAGGAGAGGTGTCGGGAGACTCCTTGGGAATTGGTAAAGAGGAGTTAAACAAATGTTTATCAAATATTATTACCGGAGTTATCGCAATATTTAAGAATTTACAATTGTCTCATCTCTCAGAGGCCATTAGGCAAACATGTACAGTGAAATCCCTAATGCGTTCACAGTTAATCAAATGTTTCGCAAAGTGCGGTATTTCAACCCGGATGTGGGTTACGTTCGTAACCCCTAATAAAATATTTCCTCCTCGTCCAGCCTGTAGACGTTAGAAAGAAAAAAACATCTTATGTCCTGTCTGTATTCAATTAAAAATAATAATATTCCGCATTCCACCGCAATGAATAATAATGATCCATTACACAATTTCACAAGGTCATTACACAAGGGGAAATCAAAACCTTCAAATCCCCAAGCACAAAACGTGATTTTACAAATCTTTTCACGTGACTACTAGCAGACTACGAAACGCGCTTCCGCAAGAAATTCCAAATACTCTTTCCTTGGCTTCATAAAAAACTGTACAAGCAATCTTTTAAATGTATAATTGCATATACACTGTTCGATCTTATTTAATTTCATTTTCACATCCATTCTGCTCAACCATATATTTCCTTACTTTTTTTCTCACTTTCTTGTTTAGCTTTGTTTGTTCCTTCCCTTTACAAAAGAGTGTATCTCTTAATTATCTAATATTCAAATTACTGACGATCTTATTGGATAATTATGTATATTTTATAGTATAATGTAATTTTATATTTTATTTGCTTGTACTATGCTAGTTTATACTATGCGCTATATTTAAATTCTTTTACATTCTACTTTAATTGACAAAGAATAACTATGTTCTGATAATTGTTGCATACGACTGCAACTTTTGTAATTTTTACTATCCTTTATTTAATCTATCCTTGTCTTACTTTCACACTCTCCATCAATTTTCGCAGATTTTTCTCACTCCCTTTCTCTTTGTGAGTGTTTCCCTTCAGTAGAAACACTTTTCTGTAGTATGAAAGTCATATTTTTTTTCTTCACAAATATTTATATTTCCACTGAGCTTCTTCAAATCTGTATATATTGTAGTTATAAAACCCTATACTGTTATGTATCGATTTTTGTACAAAATTCTGACAAGGGCTAAATGGAAGAGAGAACTCTCTAGTTCCAATTTCGGCCATAAAGGCGTTTGTATTGCAATGCATGTAAAATTATTGACAATAAATCCCATCTATATCTTTATTCGAAACTGAAATGCACTTTGTGTTCTTTCGGTGAACGCGCGTAAAACTTGAAAATTCCGCTGAATGATTTAAAGCTTTGCAGGTGAAGCATCAAAGGTGTCCTAATTAAAAAGTGTTTTTTTCCTACGCAACCGAGTCGAGTATAAATTATGTACCGTAGCGTATGTCTACATGTCATGGTATTCCACCAGCCAGTTGATCGGAGGACTATAGTACTACAGGACAGATTATAGAAGTAGAGCATCGCTTTTCAAATTAAATTGCAATCTTGCCTTTCCCTTATTCAGAAGAGATGAAGAATACAAAATTAATGCGCTGTTCATGCCTCTCGCGCGGCCCTCATCCGAGGCGAACAGTATTTATTTTAAGGAAGAGTGGAAAAAGGATCGGGAATCAATAATTACAAAGGGAAGGGACTGAAGGGGAGTGTGGGCGTGTATGATTAAGCGCTGCGAGGATTTTCTGATAAGGGAAGAAAAATTTTATTTGTATCAAAGATTTATATTTATATTCCGCGACCCACCAGTGGCGTGTGGTAGTGGGAGTGTTAAAACCTTACCCTATCTATCCAGTTAGCGTCACTGATGCTATGCGGAAAGAACCACAAGTGACTACCTCTTTCAGCGATTAATTCCTTGAAACCATTAATCGATGCCTCTCGGAAATCGCGCTCGTTGTTTACCGGAATTACAATGTCATCAACTTCGTCTAAAAGTTCTGAACCAATGTATTTTTCGATAAACTTCTACATTTGAGCGAATTCCTCCAGAGGAGTTTTATCATCGTGGTAGAGCTGCTATTGAACCTGAAATCTACGCTGACAAAACGGGCTGCTCTACATTCTCTAAATCTAAGACTAACCCTACTTCATGTAGATCGCAGATTGCGCAGCAGTATTCAAGACCAGAGAAAATGAGGGAAAATGTATCTTTGACTTCTTATGAATCATAGCATTCTATTCTTCTTACCTATTGAATCTCGAGTATGTTCTTTGAACGATAAACTACTGCTGAGTGTAACTTCTTGGTATTTGCAGTGTCGCACGAAGTCTTAGGGATACCCTGAAATTTGATGTCGTTCGCTATTAACGTTAGTGCACCGCGTGAAAGGCGTCACCTTTATATTCAAATCAAGCCACCAATCTTTGCAACACCTTGATGAACGCTTAGGAGACTCTGTAGGATACTACTGTCATCTTCTAATACAATCTCCCTATATAAGAGAGTATCATCAGCAAATAATTTAACTTAGCTCTTTACATTATCCACCAGGTCATTAATGTAAATGAGAAACAAAATTGGTCCTAGAATACTTTCTTGCGGAACACGTGATGTGATATATATTTTATCGGATAAAATTTCGTCCAACGCCACCCCGCTGAGATCTGTTTCCGAGAAAAAAATGTATCCATTCTACCACGTTTTTGTCGATAGCGTAGGCATTTAGCTTTTTAATTAGTTTAATGTGGGATACTCTGTCAAATGCTTTCTTAAAATCCAGAAATAATAGTCAGTTCTAACGCCCTTATCTGCTCCCTTACCTATATCAAAAGGACTAACTGGCACTCACATGACCTTCCCTTGGAAAACCCGCGCTTGCTCTGGCTATTTACTCCCTCTCCAATAGGAATGCGCAGTATTGAGTTTGCTTCCATGTGTTCCATAATTTTATAAAATTTAGAAGTGAGTGTATGAGGGATACGACATTGGACGCCTGCGAAAAAATGAAGATTACCCTATTCAGCGTCCTAACGTATTCTTTCTGAAACATTATGGAATAAATTTTGCCTTTTATTGGCGAAAAAGTTTAATAATGAGTCGAGGAATTATTTTGCATCTTAAAAATATATATGGATGGATAAATAGTATTTTGGTCTCTATTTCATATGAAAACAACCTTTAACTTTAAATTTTTATTAATTTATCAAACTTAATAATTTAGAACGAAAATAGTCCGTAAGAATCTTGATGAAATTACACAATGAGACACATGAGGAAAGCGTGTAATAAGATTCATCGAATTCTTGATGTACTAAACATTTCAAGACGTAAAATGGTAAATTTATAAAAAAATATAAAAGAGTAAATACACAACAGGAATAAGAGTTATCGCCACAGTAATAGCTTTTAAACCATTCCCGCGCATTAGGAGTCACGTTGTTTCACATCTACGTCCACATATATACCTTGCAAACAGCCTTCGGCGTGTGGCGGGGAGTGCATACACCACGACTCTACTTCCATAGTCGATTACTTTCGCGTATAATTCGTGGGAGTTCGCGGGAGTGACCTTTACACTTCTGGTAAACATTGAAATTGAGCTTTATAATGCAGACCTTAGCCACCAATACCAGAATATTAAAACTTGTAGCGCGTGGTAATTTAGGCAAAACGGCAAGAGTATTCCAATAATAATATTTCGCTACAAATTTAAGTAATACAATTTTATGTCATCTATAGGAATTCAAATGATATTAACGTCTTCCAAAATATGTTTTCATAATCATGTTTTGTGAGTGCCGAACATTTATCTTTCGGATTGGAGTGAAACTCTCTCTCAAAAGCAGTTGAAATTTTGTTTGAGAAGGCACTCGTTGGATAAACATAATTCAAAGAGTAAATTTATCGATCCTCTCTGTCACATTTGGTACATCTTCTCTGAGAGTGAAAGTAAACGTCCTTCACTGTCCGCGGATTTTAAGATTCATTGGGCTGTGATGACAAATAGAAAATGGCAACCAGTTGTTGCAGAAATTGTTTTACGATTTGATAAACTGTTGTTTAATATCTTTCCTCAGGCGGATCGGGTAAACTTTACAGGCGACGTATTAATATATATCTGAGAAACACTTACGACAGCCAAAACTTGTACTTGTATGGCCATATATATCTGAGTCTTATTTAACTTTTCCTTTGCTATATTTGACCTTTTTAGCCAATTTCAAGAGAAATATTTCGCACGAGATACGAAATTTGAACCTTAGAATACATTAAATTTTCCATTCACTTATACTAGATAAGCTTTCATGAGGATATTTCGATTCTAATTGTTAGTCTAGTGGCGGATATGATTTTCCAAAACATCGCCAATAAAACAGAGAGCGAAGCAAAGATGTTTTAATAAATCTTCAGGTCGAAATCAGGTTTTTAACTCAACTTGTACACCATTTGCTAGAAAAAGGTTTGGAGAGAGAATGAGGCTCACTGTACGAGATGAGGAGTGAAGTCATTTTCTCTGAAGTGAAACACGCCAGTGCTGCACAATCAAAGAACAACACATTTTCAATACGAAGCGACAAAGATGAATATTAGTTTCATCCGTATTATCAAATTATTGAGATAAAGGTAAATGAAGATACTACATTTTACGCTATCTAAAGCCAAATGGAAGAAAATTTCGTTTTCAAGATACTGTAGGAGTTTGGGAGTAAACAAGGCAAATAATGTACATAGCCTGTCTGGAAATAATTATTGCGTTGTGTAATACATGCTACGTTTAATATTCAACATAAGTGAAAAACGAATGGTAAATTATTGGATTTTATATTATGTAGGAAATCATTTGTCGAAACTATTATACATATGAAAGGCTGTGCACATAATGAGAATTAAAAAAATCAGATGGTGACTGAAATGTTTTATTGGGTGAAATAAAATGTAATACATGCAAGAGAAACCTATTGAAAATATTACTATTTTTTTCTCAAGAATAGAAAATGTTCTGTTTACGAGACATTTCGGGACAGAATGAGTTAGAATCGGGGGACAAGTTTAGCTTGTACGTTATGTAGAGATGATGCTTAATTAAAAGTTTTGCGATTTCTTAAGGCTAAAGAGTTTATAGGTAATATAGTTTAAAGTTCGCAACCAGTTTGCTTAGAAACCTCTTTTTGAAAAATCAACGAGCCTCTCATTTCACATTTATTTTTAATAATTGACTGCATTAATCTGCCTCCCCGAATTCTAGCGAGTTTAGCATATCTATAAATAATGCACAATTTCCTGTGGATACAGTTTTGATGAGTTTTATGGGTGATTAATTATTTTCCATTTCGACAAGCAATTCAGGAAGGTAGTAAATTCAAAGTTCTGGTAAATTGGTCGGTTGCATTTCGAAATCAGCACGCTCTAGGAAGAAACAGATACTTATTCTATAATTTTATTCCATTTGTCGAACAAAAAACCGGTTATACCCAGGTGAAGATACCTTGTCTAATATGTCACTCGATTCTTCAAGCAAAAGGAAAGTGATTGGGAGCCATAAGTGGCTCGTGAGCCAAAGTGTTCCTAGCACTTGCTTTGAGCGATGGAAAAGCATCAGCGGCACCTCAGAGAGAATTTCTTCATCCGGAAACTCTTTCTCTTCTCGAAGACAGGTATCAGTTGCGAATGAACGACTTCCGGTCAAATGGTATCAAATCTGTGGAATGCCTTTCACGCGCCCGCATACCCCACTTCATCACCACTCTTTTTAAATTGCTTTCGAAAAAGTCGAAAATGTACAGGTAATTTTTTTGCTCTTCTGTCTTGAGATTTGTTTGGCAATAAAATGCACAGAAATCTCTCAATAAGAGTTTGGCACTTTAAATTATTTATATAATCTTTCATATTGGGAATTCACCGCGAATTTCCTATGGTGAATGAAGTCTTTATCTCAAGTATTCTATAGTTCAGATTTCAATTCTGATGTTTTAGATTTGGATTTATACCCGGCAAGCCGTCACTGGCGTATGGCAGGGTGTGTATTAACACCTAATCTACCCTATCAGCTTCTCAGATGCTATGCAGAAAGAACGAACAGAAGTAATATTTGTTTTAGTAATTACTTCCCTCTAATCCTTTGTTGTCGCCTGTCGAAGATCGCTCTCGTTTTTTTCCTGGAATTACAATGTCTTTCACTTCGCCTAAAAATTCTTGACCGATGAATTTTTCGAAAAGCTTTCGTCGGTAATCAGATCTTCTCTCTATTGTTTGCTAGTGTTCAATCATTTCCTCCGTAATAATTTTCGTTCCAAACAGAAAACCTCGGCAAAGGAAGAAATTTAACACTTCCAAAGAAATGAATATCTGATTATTTTAGCGAAGGCAATCAACGGGTCAAGACGAAATTATACTGAATTATTTGCGTGCTTAAGCGAAAGGCTCACGAAAACTTACAATAAAAATATTCCCGTTAAAGTGTACGGAGTAATATTCTCTTACACTATAATTTTTTTCGGAGTCGGAGTGGTCAATTCAATATCAGTATTAGATACATTTTATGCACTTTTAATCGCTAAAACAAATAGTTACTTCTGGTCATTATTTCCGCGTAGCATCAGAGAAGTTAATAGGGTAGATAAGGTAAGGTGTTAATATACCCCCTGCCATACGCCACTGGCGGCTCGCAAGGTACCAATCTAAATCTAAGCAAATATATTTTAAAAAGTTATTTCCCCCGAATTTGACTCTGAGGAGCTTTTATTTTTCATAAGACTATTTTATGAATGAAAGCGACTCTTCTGCAGAGAAATTGAAATTCTGTATAACTTCATTAGAGTAACAAACACCTTTTCAGGATATTTCTAAGGCGAGCACCGAAAATTTAGAAGTGTCAACTCTATGCAGTGATAGTTTTTATAATCCAGGCATAAGCTAGTTGCCAAAATCTTTTTCAGTAGATATAATGATGAGCATAAGTATTGTATGCAAGTCACGCACGAATCAATAATATCCTGGGTACAATCATGATTATTGGTCAGAGGGAGAAAACGCCCTGAGTAAGATGGCTGAGTCAGCCTCGGAGAAACGTCGGCTACCAAGAATCTAACCTGGTGGAGAACCCGAGAAGACTTCTCACAATAACAAAATAAAACAATTGAAAAAAACTTTGCATTTGCTCTTCAAGTGTCAATGATAGATGAATATAAGCAAATGCGTACGCCAACTTCGGGGTTATTTCTAAGAAATCAAGCATTGGCGAAATGCGCCCGATATTTTTGAAACCGCACGAATGCGAGAATGATATTTGATATCAATAGCACGCGGTGGAGCGAGCATTTCGAGTTGCTTTTCCATCAACTTATCCTCACCTCACTTTCCACACCTCTCATCCTTCGGAATCCGCTCGCTACGCCATCTGCTGTTTCGCGTCGCTGCCCATTTCTTCCTTCTTCACTCCCACACGCGCATCAACTGTAATCCACTTTCATACCACAATGGGGATTCGCTTTCACTTTTTCTTCCTTCAATTGTCTCAGCGACTCGCCTTTTCGTGGTCTATTTTATCTCTTTTTATGTTTTATGTAGTTATCACCAAGAAGAAATCCAATCACTCCTGTCTTAAAAAACCCCTTAAGCCCTGGCCCTTAAGATTGGGCAGTGAACGATCGATCTTCAATCTTAAATTCTTTAACATTCCACCCCGAAAACAACCAAATGAGCTTCTCGGATTCGCTGATCATCATCTAAATACGATACAGCATGTAATAATGACATGTTTTATTAAATTACAGATGAAATATATACAGTGATAAGTAAAATAGTAAAAGTAAAATATACTACTACAACCAAATTATTAATTAATTTGCGAGGATAATATTGAGCTACATTTCACTAATTTCCCATGTGACGCTATTTGTTTGTAATTACCAAATTTCGGGTAATGATTTCTTGCGATTATACCTTGCGTTAACCAAATAATTTAAACTAGGTGTCATTAGGCAGTAAATTACAGTGAAATCAATGACAGTTAGCGTTACTTTGTGTAAGGTAGAAAACGGTTTGATTTAAAACATTATGGAACTATAGGAATCGGCAGTAACAGAAAAAAATCAAGTTAAGATAGTCCAATATTGTTCCGTAAACTATTGTTAAACTCTTTCTTTCCCCTAAGAATTCATAATTTGATTAACTTGTAGCTTAATTTCTACATTTCTTTTTGCCACAATGTTTATACATTTATGTTTGTTTGAATAAAAACTAATTTTAACTACGTACAGGTACCATTTTAAACTCAATTTGTTGAAAAGAATTTGTAATTGTCCACTGAATGGTTTCTGCCGGCGTAGTTAAATTTTGTTTTCAATTAACCAAATATGAATTAATTCCACCAAATATAGCCCGAATTAGTTAATTCATACATCTAATGAAGAAAATATGCTTCAAGTCCATTTTCAGCTGAAAAATTCACCATCTTGAATCGTTAATGATGAGAGCATTTTGATCGCAATCTCTAAATTTCAGATTTTCAAATCTTTTTTCTCAAATGTTTATCACGAATAGATTTTATTTTTAAAAAGTTTGCTATTCGCTGACTTCAATTCATCCAGTTCGAATGACTTAAAAAACCGTGAAGTATAACTTTTTATACGAAGTGAAATTCTGAAAGTATCGTAACAGAATGATCCCAAACAGCAGTGAAACATATCGCAAAATCATTTTAATAATTGGATGTTGCATTAAAGATATTTGAGCTATCAGAAATTAATCTTTTAAAATCAAGATCTTCCCCGAGGTACATTGGTTGGAAAGCTCCGATCTAAATAACTGTCATATTTTGGTAATTAATTCACCTTCATTGTTGAAGAAACAAACATTCAACCCATAAATTAATGAACTTTAGCAATGTTTGCGTACTAATGATGACCGCAATTATCTAAGCTGAATGGAACTTCTGCTGCCCTAGATTGCCTTCTCCTCGCTTACTATCGATTTTGTTATTAACTCTCTTCCCCTTTTGGAGATCACCCACCTTCATCTCTTCCTGCATCTCTCCGTCCGCCATTCATCTTTGTCTGACATGCGATTCAAACAAGCGAAACACAACAACCGACGGATATTTAAGAAAACTGTATTGCCATCTTCATTCAAACAATTGCACTGATTGATAGTAGTAGTATTGTTAAAAGTGCTTCGGCAGCTTAGGTCATTTCGCACGTAGGCTCCCACCGCACTGATTGATGTTTTCGTTTAGAATATACTTGGGATTTCAGACGTAAAACATAAAAAAGCAGACCGAGGAAAACCTCAAGGCCGCTAAATGTATAAATAAATGAAACATGATTTTTTCACGCATAATAAAATACCCAAAATTTTGCCAATTGAACACCACATTAGTAGAATTAACTCTTACATAGCTGTAGTATATCTTCTCTTAATTGAAAACTTTTACGAGATTTTTCATAACTACCTTAAAATATGGGAAAAAACTAGATATTACGATTCTGAAAACAATTTTCAGGATTCTCTCACAAACAAAGAAGACGAAGATTCTACATCTACATAAATACCCTGCAAGCCGCCTTTCGACTTGTGGCAGGGGGTGTAATGAGTTGGAATTACCTCTTTAATTTATTGTTATCGCGTATCGTTCGCGGAAAGAATGAGTCCTTAAAGTGACTTGTCCTCGCATCTATTTCTCTTATTTTCGCTCATTGTCGGATCGGCCGAAGTAGCAAGGGATCAGTGTATATACATATTATAATAATCAGTGTACATTTCCGAATTGTTTACTGATTATTAAACGAACGGTACTCACTAGAATCATAATTTTTATTTACTAGATATTCTCGATATATTTAAATTGAATCCGAAACTGTTTGACTTTCATTGCACTATAGTTATTTTAAGGTTTGTTATGTTATGCTGTTTGATATCTAACGTCCTTTTTCAAATATTATTTATGTTCTTCGTATGAGTAATTTTCATATAATTTAATATTCTTTTTGAAGTTTTTAAATATTTTATTGTGTATTACTTTTGCGATATTCTACTGTTTTTTGGGGGTTTATTTCCCCTCTTCTCTGTGGGGGTTCTAAATAAGTTTTTTTTTATGTCAACCTTCAGTTACAAAAATTATTTCCCAGAATCTTGGATTAATTGATATTTTAGTGAAGCAATTCCTTCTCAATCTATTTTCCTCTGAAAAAAAACTTTGCAACCAATGTGCCGATGTACATATATTACTGGGCTGTAAGGAATCACTGAAAATTGACTCTGCAAACTTTTTGCAACGACAATTTTATTCATTATCCACAAATAACAAATTTATTTCTTCATTTTTAGTCTGGACTTGTCAAACTCTGGACTCAGATATATAACAAAGTGGTGGAATGTTATTCAAAAATATTTGGAAAAAGGCAGATTGTTATTCATTGGAAGTTACGTCGTTTAAATGATCATTTAGCCGTGGCAAATTTAAATTTAACATCTACAAAAATAATGCATAAATACAGAGTGATCATTGTGTTGAATCTGAGAAAATTGTTGTCGGGTGTTCCGCAAGGTAATCGTTAAACATTTAGTGCGTCATCAGGGGATAATGGTCGGAAATCACTGCTCTAGAACAAACAAACATTGCAGAAGCTTTTTAAGGTTAAACATGCAAAGCAAAAGCTTGCATGTTTAACCTTATAATAATTGCTCTCAGCTCCAATCCGTATTCATAGAGAAGATTAACGCTGAGTTCATAATGGATCAACATTCATTCCAACCCCATCAGAAGCAAAGAGCATCATGTAATGCACGAGCATCTATCCGTCTAAGTTAACAACAATAGGGAATTCTATAAATCATTAGGCACACCAAGGATATTGTTACATCTTAGTGGTTATATATAACAGTAAATCAAGTGTTCGATTTGATGCCACTTTAGCTATCTCAACTATTAAATACGACTTTCACACTCGTGATGTAAAACAACGGTTGCGGATTAAACATTAGGTTGCTCAATAGTAAACGAATCAATCACAATGAGGAAATCGGCTGTTGCAGATAGGATATATGTAAGATATTGTACTCGTCAGATTGTACGTTTTGTTACCCAGAAATTCTAGTTCCATTACATTTTCCACTCGTTGGTATCGTTTACGAGAAACCAGGAATTTCCTGCTTCTATTAGGGACGGAGGTTTTTTGTGAGGAAAAATAAAAATTTCTGACATTTAGGTTTGTTTTGGCGGCATTACTTATGTAATGAATGTTCCCCAGAGTTGGGCTGCATATGGCTAAAGAGCACAATATCTTATGCATCTTATCAATAATGTTTGCAAATAGTTGCCGATAAAACAGTTCGTAGACTGATTCGCACACGAAATTGAAATGGATGTTTTGAGAGATGAGAAATGCGATATGAAACGTACTAATGAAGTTTTCGATCCATTGAGGGTTCTCAGCAATCTAATGGAAGATGATAAGAATCTTCGGTGGGGATCGATTCCGCACGAATTAAATCTCCCATTCATCCGAAGCTATTCGACACACACAATGGCCACGTGTGTTAATTACTCCTCGCGAGTGCCACCGGAGGTTCATAGAGCACTCCATCAAGAACCGCACCACGGATTTCCTCCAACCCAACGGCCCTCTTCAAAACTCATTTCGCACTTCCTTACTGTCAACCGCGGTCACTCAAACGCTAAGCAAACTGACCGGAAAATTTAGCCAAGCATACAGAAAAATTTTTTTCGGGAACAACTTTTCGGAAGAGAGCATTTGAATTTAGTTAAACATGAGAAGATAGAGCTCATATACATCTATATCTGTACTTTGCAAACCGCCTTTCGGCGTATGGCAGGGGGTGCATGCACCATGACTCTACTACCCTAATCAATTACTTTTGCGTATTGTTCATGGAAAAAATGAATTCTTGAAACGACTTGTTCTTGGCATCTACTTGTCTGATTTTTCTCTCAGAATCAGAACGACCTATGTAACAGGGAGGACGCATAATATCGGCTACATCTTCTACGAAAGTTCCTTCTCTGAAGTTATTTAGTAAATCAAACCTTCGTTTAAATCTTCTACCCTCTAGAGATTCTTATCCCACGCCCTGAAGCATTTGAGTAACGCTCACTGATTTCTCGGAACAATTTTTTATGAAGCGTACCGCCTTACGCTGCACTTTTTCTAATTCTCAAATACAGCACTTTTCTGCAAGATCAAATACACTACACGCATGTTCAAGGTGAGGCCTGACCAACGCAATGTAACATCGCTCACGGACTTTTTCTTCGCTTATTCTCTTAACGAACCGAGTTTTTTAAGCGCTCGTCCACATACATTACGTAATTGGGTTCCCAATGCTAAGTTGTATGCGAGGGTTACACCAATATGTTTCACCAATTCTACCGTTGATAAAGTTCTGTATTGGATGGTAAGCGAATGATCATTGACATTACTTTTTCCTTTCAAAGAAGTTAACTACATTTGTCTATACTGAGCTCTAATTGCAAATCACTGCACCACTTCATAATTGTATCTAAATGGTTCGCCAGAGTTAATCTATCCTCTGAACTTCCTATTTCGCTATAAATTACCGTGTTGCTCTGAAATATTCTAATTTTACTGTCAATGTATAGCAACGAATGTGGTAAAATATATATTAAATCATTTTGTACACACCATTGAAAAATTTAAACGCGAATCCTGGTTTTTATACTTATATCTATTAGCTCGTAATAATCTAATACTGATACTGACACGTAAACTGATAAAAGTAACTTGTTTCCAATATTCTTCTTCTTCATTCAAATGAAAGAGAATTAAAATCCAGAGGAACTTAGAAACGAATAAATTTTGAGAGGAAGTATAGCTTGGAAATTTCCAAATACTTAATTGATTTGTTATTAATGTTTGATAAGATGCCACCATATTGTCAGTCGATTAACAGTCTTTACCTTACCTTTAGTTTCTATTTCAAAAGAGCATACCTTTGAAATGTAATACAAGCAATTTCCAGTCTTAAATATTAGATTCGAGTTTTCAAGTTTTAGTGAAGGTACTTAAGTGCTTACACCTTTCTTCGAAGTACTGAGCCACAAGCACGGTTGGAACCTCATCCCCTACACCATTAACTATAGAGTTAGGGGAAGGGAATGAGGGCTTACTATGGGAGATAAGTTTGAGCGTAGAAAAATGTGTAGCAATGAGTATGACCCGCTCCCAGAGCCGTAAATTCAGCCAAACCCCTATCACATTAGTGGCTAGAATTTGTAAGTCAGTGTAAATATTAAGGAGTCCTTCTCAGTATTAAAATATTGTTTAAAATGCAAATTCAAGATAAAGTGGAATCAGTTGATATGACTTTGAGGCTACGTAACCGCGTTCTCAGGGGTAGTCAATCGAGTGTCAAAGAGGTAGCTTATTTCTCGCTCGTTCGTCCATTACTTGAGTACTTGCGGAGTATGGAATCCACGCGAGAAGTGTCTGATCTTGTAGTTAGAGCGCCTACAACGCAGAGCGGCTCGTTAAAGAGATTATAGTTTCGATAACTGTGAATCAGATATGATCAAAACCTAGGCTGGGAATATCTTAAGGATAGCAGAAGTGACTATGGACACAAGTTATTCCAGAAATATTTCCAGAAATATGAGATACTCCCGTACTCAGCGAATGCGATTTCCGAGACGAAAGAGATTTCGCGAGATTATAGCGAGAACGGATACCTATTATTGGTCTCTTTTTCCTGATAGCATTAGAAATACCAATCAGGTATTAATTAATAGTTTTGGTGTTTTCACACTATCTGCAAAACTCCACACGTCAGTTTGGGGGGTACTAATGTAAATGAAAATTTAGGTGTAAATGAGTAGTGAGGAAGTCGGTAGATACGTACATACCTACGAGTTCCTTACAGCCACCGTAAGTCCATCAAACGCCAAGTAAACTTCGAATGGACAGCTAAATATCCGTCTAAATGATTTTTCGGAAGAGAGCATTATTACACGTAACCGCTGAAAACGTTTACCTTTTTGGAATGCATTGGTGTGGAACCGCACGAAATGTTGCAGGAGTTGATGAAGCGGTCAGCGGGCTGGTTACGGAAATTGGGTTGGACTGGGTTGGGTTGGGTTGATGAGGACGGATGTTTTAATGAAGGGAAATTAGAAGAGTGCTCTCAGCAAGAAACGCTTATCCGTGAACAAGCAAAGGCTATATTGAACGCCTGATTGGGTGAGACTCAAATTTCCGCGGTTTTCGGCCTCAATCAAGTTTGCCACCCATCGGAAAACCAAAGGAGATTGAAAGGAGGATTGGGCGGTTGCTTATCTTTAGCTGTCACTAGCAATGATAATACTAGATGATGTGCACGTTGATCCTAAACGGGGAAACTGGAGGTCGATTTAAATATAGTATACCTATTTGTACATAAGAGAAAATAACATCTCGCATCTTATTTTAGTTCAGTGGGGCAGATTATCAAAAACTGAATTTTCAATCTAATCAAAGTTCTCATATTCCGAAGCTGAAATCTACAATCAACAGTAAGAATGTGAATCTTTCTGGAATTTCCATCAATTTATTCGTAAAATATGTCATGAGTCCGAATTAATAGACAAAAATTACTCATCCATCTCCATTAATTCATTACGGTGCTACATATTCTGGTTCAAATCTAGCAGAGATATCGAATGAAAAGGTAACAGTACTTCATTCTGGATCTCCTAGAACACGTACGCAAAGTTTGACGCAAATCGGACAAATATTGTGAATTCCAATCTCAAACTATCATTCAAACAAACTCACACACTAACAAACTTACATACCCACAAAACCCACTTAGAAACCCACAAAATTTCTGCTTTATATATATATATATATATCACTAACAAACTTACATACCCACAAAACCCACTTAGAAACCCACAAAATTTCTGCTTTATATATATATANNNCATATATATATATATAGATGGATATGTAATTATTTCTTCGTTTCGGTGTTACATAAACTCGTAATGAAGGTTTCATCAGAACTAGAGACAGTTTCATCGAATTCGGCAAAATGAATAGTGGATGCAAAGAACAAATATTTAATTCCTGAAAGGGTGAGAGAAATTAATAGAAAAATAGAAAAAAGCGCAATAAGATAAAAATATAACATCGGGTTCTAATTTAAAATCGTTATTTAGTAAGTTAACTCTCCAAATTTTTACCTTTGATGATAAAGCAGTTTTCAGTAGCTACCGTAAAAATATGTAATCCGAAGACCTCTCATAATAAGACACCGATTACTATGCCAATAATAAACAATGCACACCTTCTAAAGAACCTAAAAATGTCACTATGTTGATTGTGCGAAAACGCGTCTTTCAACATTAAATATGGTTTAGCATTATGTGCTTAAATGTATTATTTTGTACTTTATGATAACATGAATCGAAATTCATCTTGAAGAAATCGAAAACATCTTTGTGCAAACAAATAAAACCTGTTCTGCTAAACTACCATCACATTTCAGTTGCACTTCCTTTGCCCCTTTTGAGTCTGATTTGTAGATTGTATGGATACGTACGTTAAATTAGTATTTCTATCTATATAGCCGAGATTTTTATAATAAAAAATTTTTTTAAGATAACTCGCGGGTTATCTGCAATTATAAACGGTATATCCTCGAATATTATGATGATGAAATGAAATTCACCAACTTTATGAAGCTCAGAAGATTTATTTTTAGCAAGTTTATGGTGATTTATTCGCCGGTTAATGAGTCGATAACCAAAACAGGAAAGTAGAGCGAAATCCTCGTAAACCCATGGCTTTGAAAGAAAATATTCGCTGAATCGATGCCTAATCTAACCCAAAAAAAGGACATTAATTTAAGTCATCAGAAGAATTTAGTAAAAGTACGTAACATTGCATAATTGGCCCCTCTCTCCATTTCCATCAGAAGCGTGGACACTCTCTCGCAGAGTAGAGCCGTCCTCGCCGCACCCCTCATGGACCTTTCCGGGGAATGATTCAGCCGGAGGCGGCGCCGAAACCGCCGCCCCACCGCCCCCCCGTCCCGTCCCCTTTGCCATCCCTTTTCCTCCTCCTGCTGCTGCTCGCACATTCCCTCTCCCGGTCCCTGGTCGGAGATGAGCGGGAGGATTACAACTCCCAAGGGGCCCCCGGGGGAGAGGAGGCCCAGCGCCGCCCTCCGCGGGAGGCGAACCTCATAAGAATAGCAGTTCTTGCTCCTGGAGACCCCGACCACGAGCAATCTCTGGCGAAGGTGCTCGGTCCGGTGATGCTGGCGGTTCAGAGGCTGGCCACCGCCTCCGCAGACCCAGCCTCCCCCGTGCCCACGCTCATCCCTCTCTCCTCCCGACGGCGACCCCTCACCGACCTCCCTATGCCCGTGACCCTTCCGGGAAAGAGGTTTCAGGTCATCTCTAGGGACTCGCGATGTTCCTCCACATATGGACCCCTAGCGGCCTTCGAATTACACGTACAGCGGAGCGCAGGTAAAATGATTCTCAGCTCAATCAATGGCTTCCTTTCGCTTTTATGCTTCTGCGCACCTTAAAAGTGATGTAGTGCATGCAAAAATAGAGACGGAATGTATTTCTATTTTACGCCAATTAATAGATTAAAAATGGTTTACCTATTTTCTATGGGTTTTAATGGAGCGACCGGTTTCGGCCTAAACGGTCATTATCAAATACAGTTACCGGAAACAGAACATATGTACCCTGCAAACCGCGAGAGAGGTATGAAAGGGGATGTGTTAGGTATTTATTAAGGCGAATTTGAGACTAAAAAGTCTCTTCTTCCAACTAACGTCAATGTTATTAATAAAACATGAATAAATGTGTTAATAGAAACAGAAAGATAAACTTAAGAAGAACTTGTGGATGTAAAAATACCTAATTAGTAACTTTGGAAAAAATATGTCCACAGCTGGAAAACACCCACTGAAAACCTGCGCAAAGCTACTGACAGTACAAGCTAAAATATGTGTAGGAAACTGCGTATATGAAAATCACTTTAACACTACTGTAACAATAATATACCAAAACTAATGCACTAAAGCAATAACTAATCATTAAAATATTCTTTTAAACAAAATATCTAAAATTAAATTCTTTTAAAAATATAAGTAATAGTATTTGATATAAAAATTACTTGTATAAATGTTCACAAACATTCCTCTTTAATTCTGTCTGTTACCTTCGCTAATGTTCCGCAGATAAAACGATCAGAAGTTACAAAAGTATTAAATGGGAAACCTATTTGTTTCAGCAATTATTTCCTCATAACGCTTTGTCGACTTCTTTTGGGGATCGCCCTCTTTTCATTGCCGGAATCATAACGGCGTTTATCATACGTGTATTAAAATCTAGTGAACTGTTTAGAAAGTTTAAAAACGGATGAGAATCCACTCCTCTGATTGATTGCTCTTCAAGTGAAACACGACAACAACCAAACTTCCTTGAAACACGAAAGAATGTGGAATAACTCATACGCATCTTCCAGCCCCGATTACAACTCTAAATTAAATTCCGCACTTAACTTGAGGAATTTAGTCCACAAAAGTGCCATTCTTCAGCGATCCTCTTTGACGTATCAATTGCAGCAGCATTCCAACTCGCATAGTGTTGTCCGCATTCGCTTTCGCAGACGCGACGGGGCTTAGCAGACATAAATTAACGGCGGAAAACCGATCGATAAAACCACCAAAACGATGAATTTGCCTCAAGTCCATTGAGCCCACATCATCTGCTCCTAAATACGTGAACGCGCTTCAGAATGGATTTGCCATTCCAATTCACGTGCGGACTCATTTGGGCCCCCTCTCGCGTTAGAACAGCGAAATTGTCGATTACTAATTATTGCTCCCGGGCTTAGAATCCAATGTGTGGATGAATACACAAACTCCTTCTCATGATTACTCGAGGGGAACAAAGCGCGAAATCTAATATTCCTTAAAGGATGACGGAGTGCACATGTTCCACTGTGGTCAATACACTGAAAACGCGCCTGGGGATGTTCTAAGTTAATTTTATCAAAGAAAACTACCTCAAAAAATTACCTACACAGTTTTTGGAAAGTCTTTTACGGGAGAATTTCAATTATTTATCAAAGGTCATTCAAATGTCAACAAATACTTATTTTTATGATAATTTAGTTATTAAAATATTATAATAATATATTTAGTTAACTCATTCTCAAAAATTACGAAACTTACGGTTCAGAGGCAGTTGGTCGAAGGACAGCCGGTCGATGGGACTTAAGTCTCTAGACTTTTCGTCGCGAGACTTATCGTCGTTGAGACAACTCGTCGAAGGACTATCCGTCGCTAATAATCTTATAAAATTTTACCAAGCGCTATGCAATACATTTACTTTGTACTTCTCATTTTTGCTAAAAATGAACAAGTCACACGCTATTTATGCTACTTCTTGACGCTTGGTAACTGTTTATCAGTTTTTACTGTAACTGTTTATCACAGCGTAGTAATCTAGAACTGGCTCTGAATTTCACAAATTAAAAAAAGGCAGGTAGAAATAAAGTCAAAGCTGACGTCCCTAATCTCAAAATACCATGTGATATTTAATCATAGTTCTATGAAGCAGAGCGCCGAAAAGCATGGACTTAATTAGTACCAATAGAGGATCTGACCATGACAAATATTTTATTTTATGTAAAATAATTTGCTAATTAGTAAACTGTCTTAGCTAATTAATTGATTTAATTATTAATATAACTGCCTCGAATGGAATTATATTTGAAATTATATCGATAAAGTAATAAAAATTTTGGAGGAAAACGGTGGCCCACCGTTTTTGGCTCCAAAATTGCATGAAATCTTAAATTATATATAATATCAAGCTGTGATAGAAAGTAACAAGCAGATTCCTTTTTCACCAATATTAAAATAAACATCATCTTTCATGCTTAAAAAGATGTGACTTGGAAGAATAGCAAAGAGTGACATGGTTCACAATTTAAATTTTGCCGGAAAGGGAGCAGTAAATGAAAGATTGGACAAAATAAATACTTATCTGGAATATAAAACATATCCTATGTCCGAAGGCAATGTCCTTATATATATCATCATAAAACTTCTGTGGGTGCAGAACACTTAAATTTTATGAAATAATCATAAGTCGGACGACGAATCACCAAATATTAAGTTCCTTAATCATATTTCAATTGATTTGCAGTTTAAACGAAAGATACATTATTTAAAAAATTGCATGAAAATTAACGATGCTATTTAGCAATGCTTGACAGTGCGATTACTGCATGGATATTTATGATCGATACATTTGCATGAAAGTTTTTTATTTTTGATTTCCTGGCACAAAAGAGCAATAATTCACTACTACCTCATTCACTTCGCGGATCATAAATATCTCACCATCGGTGATAATATGAAAATATTGAGTATTAAATTTGCTGAACAAATAAAATGTAAGACGTAGTATATTCTCTCGTGGCATCTTCAATATTCATAGAATGGCGGATGAAAAGTTACAGTTTATACGCATTGGCATAAAATAATATGCACAGCAAGTATTTATCGCTGACAAATCTTGTGCAGATTGCACATTCTGCTCCATTGCTAGAAATTATTAGTTACGAACGAAAGAGGTAAACACAGCATTGAAAAATCTATACGTAATTCCAGGCTTCTGTATTAAAATCTGTTGGTTTTTGATCAAACTAACATATTTCCGATATTACACTTTTTCAATAAAATTTAAAAAGTAATACATTTATCAAGCAATTAAATTATTAATTTTATATTTTTATCTACTAAATTAAATATTATTATGGCGAGATAAGGTAAGATTTTTGGGGGACAATTAGACAATTTGCGACAGTACAAAATATTTTAAGCATCGTTATGCTTGGCGGAGTTAATTAGTCCCATTAAATTCACATGACTCACTTCCTGGTTCTCAGATTGTACTTCATTGACATTCGATTTAAAGGCGACGCCTTCACGGATGTGAGGAATTTTATGATGGGATCGGAAGGTGCGTGGACGGACGAAGTTGGTGAAATGCCAGCTGACGACTTCCAAAACATATGAATTCGTTTCCAAAGAAATACATGAGATAGCCTCGATCTAAAATGTATTCCAAGCAAACAGACGGATACACAAATGCCCCCGAGCGGCGAAATCACAAAAAAACTTTTTTTGGCTCAGAATCATACGGTTGGCACGTATGTGGGTAATTTTTATTTTCGAGTCACCTCAAGGGAAAGGAAGAAAGGTAAAATAGAGTCTCCCTCTCAATCATTCTGAAGTTTACGCTTGTGCTGCGAAAGAAATAATTCCTCTGGAGAGAAAAGGAGCGCTCTTATCCACAGTCGTATGGGGCACATCTCACACACACACATGTACCTAACCTCACATCTCTCCTTTCTTTACTCCTTTACTCTTGGGGAATGAGAGGAAACAAGTCGCCAAAACGAGGGTGAAAATGGAGGGAAAATGAAATAGGCGAAAGGAAATAAGGGATGAATGAGTGAGATGGAAACCATTAACGACCAAAGGAAAACAAGTCTCGGAAATCAATTAATGAATTACAGCATTACACAATTGTTGAACATTGATTTCATTACTTATCCCATATAAATGCACGGGGATAATCAGTTAATATACTATACCATAAGAAATTTACGTAAAATAGGTTTTCGTTACCTGCAGAGGTTTTTTCTTTTACAAAATTAAATTAGAAACAATCGCAGTAACTATAACAGTAACTTTAACTGAATCGACCATAGGACGCACACAGCTACAAGTCAGTGAACTGGGAATAGGATACATAATGTAAATTCACTGTCATAATAATATACTGTGCCATTTCATAACACTTTGTGAATTGCATATAAAGTAAGAATTTGGAAACAAAATTGAATGATTCTTATTGATAATTACAGATTGTTATCAACCGCGGCTAAGTTATAAACATTGGCTACATGGTACAAGTCATATGATGTGTGGTAATATAAATCTAGCCTTTACTTAAGAGGAAATTAATTAAGTTGAAAGTTTAATAGTTAGAAATTCCTTACCCTACAAAGGAGAAAAAATGGAGAATAGTAAAAATGGACAAAAGATATCGGAGATGAAAAACGTACAATGAAATACGATACGAGACAAAACGAGGAATAGAGGATGACGAACATTTAGCAAGTCAATGAGGGGAGAAGAAAATACAGAATATTAAGATGAGTCATATACTAAAGACACATAAATCATATATATAAAAAGCAAATGTCTGTCTGTCCGTCCGTCCGTCTGTCCATCCCCCTATTTATCTCAGAAACGGTTTGCCTTAGCGATCTGAAAAAAACTGCATTGTGTTTCTACGATGCTGAAACCCCGAGGAAAATTATTCCATCCCTCTAAAGACCCGGGTTCGAACCCAGGAGCACAAAATACGTTCCCATAATAGGTGAACGTAAATTACGTTTTCATGACCTACAGAGGTTGTTTCTTTTACAAAATTAAATTAGAAACAATGGTCCTACGAAAGGAAATTAGTCATAGAATTATATTTTAGTCGTGAATCATTCATATAATTTCAAAGTTGTGAGAAAGTTGATAAAATAGACGTAAAATTAGTAAACATTTTCGGAAATAAACAACGCATCGCTCTGACGACCAAGGCATTTGTTGAACATTGATTTCATTACTTATCCCATATATAAATGCACGGGATAATCAGTTAATATACTTTTCCATAAGAAAAACGGCAAATATTTGGAATAACTCATGAACTCAGATGAGACAAGAGTTTAATGCAATGGATTTGGATAATATTCAATATAATGGCTTAAATATAGAGATTCTCAGAGAGTGGCAGTATTTGAAAAGTTTTTTAAGATAAAATATTGCATCATATGGCAATTCTGGAGATATTTTATTTCGAAGCAAGTGTCAAATTTAAAATTAAGAAATGTCAGGAAAACAAAAGGGGAAATTCCGAGCCGAATCCCCATTTCAAGTGTTTCTAATCTGTTATTTAATATTTGAGATATAACGATCTCAAATCAGCTCTGAGGTACCTTTGAAGTAAAACCAAGTTTTTTTCGCGGAGGATTTCATAAAGTTTTTATTGAAAATGCATTGAAATTTAACTTTAGGTATTAAATTGATATGAGACGAAAAATTGGTTCAAAACTAAATACAAAATTAGGAAACTCAATGCTGAAAACAGATGAACATAAAAAAACTGAAAAAGATGGAGTGATGGATAGCCAAGGATTTCCGGTGAATATATGAATGAGCAAGAAAAGATTATTCAGTGAGATTTTTCTATTGTATTTCTCTTTGAAAAAGGATAGAGGAGAATCGGGATAAGAGGTAGCGAGAAAGATTAGAGAAATAACATTCAGCAGTCGGAAGCGATAGAGAAGAATGCAATATGGATGGAACTATTTCCTCCTCGGGGAAAAAGGGAAGAAATAAAAGAACTTCAAAAGCTGTCCAGTCCGGCGATCGGAGAGTAAGAAAGACAATATCTGAGGAAAAATAAATTTTCGATCGGTTCCAATCGGATGCTATCCAGACTTGGACGTTTTTCTCTGTTTTTGTTTACGATATGTTTCCACGGTAACTACATCTGCCAACTCGGGTTCGCCATCGATATCATTCCCTATCTTGTACTTTCTTTCACGTTATATTTTTTAAATAACATCCACGATTTTTGTCTTTCTGTTTGAAAGCCTCCAAATCAGTCGTATTCCGATATATTAGATTTTTTTGAAGATCAAATTCTTTCTCCGCAAGAGAAGATCCCTTAGAAATTCAAACTAAGAAAAAGGATGATTTTCGGAAAATTGAATATTAAATAATGCTGTTTTCCGCCCTGTGAAGAATTACTGGCCAATAATTTTTTCGGCTTCATTTAAAAGTATCCGAGCTTTACGTTAAGGAAAGATAAGTTAGCAATGTACAGATACTGAATTCAGATGCAGTATACGTACGCAGGAAAGCGTTTCTATTGTGAATTCAACGGACATCAGTCCAAAATATTCCCGAAGAAGTTAGAAAATAAATATCTGAAGGACGTGGAGCTTTACAACGCTCCGTATCATAGTTCTAGAAAAGAGAAAACGTTGCGGTAAACGCCTAAAGCAAACAATTTAGGCATCCATATGAAACAACAACAATTTACGTACGTCTGTGCTACATCTGCTCCAATATTGTTTTAGAAGAAAAGCAGGACGGAGNATTGCTCAGGAATCCAGCATTCGTCGTGCACGGCAAACATTCCTCATTCAAAACTAATCCTTTCGAAAATCTCGTTTGTGAAAAACTCGCTTCCGCCAAATTCGAAACCCGCCGTATCTCCGCCTCCAGACCACTTAGATACCTATTTAGTATTAGAGATGTGAACCAATGAAGATGCTAAATACACATGAACATACGCTCTTGGAGGAATCCACGAAAAGTAGGCGAACCGAGGGAAATAACACTATATAAAGCAAAATAATTAACAAACTACTTGACAAAACAACCACGAAGTGGTAACTAGTTTACAGAGAAAGCCAATTTGTAGAATAAAGTATTCTGAGTAGTTAGTACGGCGAATTCTAAAGTCCACAAATACCTCTCAAATCTAATCTAATCTCTAATCGTTTCGTAATTTGGATTATACGGCGAATTGAACTATAAATAAGTATGGGATCCAGTTTAGAATAAATTATTTCATTTTGGAATGAAATACCCAATTGTATTTCGAAAGTATATGCGATCTAATATTTCCCTAATTAGGTCTTTTTCATGATAAAGCTCTAAGAATAACTCACTTAGATAATTATATGCAACGGAGTCAACCATGTTCATCAACTCTCTAATTTAATATAAAAATACTTAGAAATTCCATCTCATCTACGAATGTAAAAAAATAGATTTTCTGGAGGTATGAAAGATCAAGACCAGATTGATCAAAGACAGTATATGGGAAGAACATTAACATCTTCAAATTTTAAAACTGAACTACAAACTGCAAAGACACATTAACTCTATAAATCTGTCAGTCGACTACACTCTGGAAAACAAGCATTTGTTAAACTCAAGTGCTGCAAATCATTGCTACCGTTGTCCATTTCATTTTTGTTCACAATCTGACATTAAAGATTCTGATATTACTTTCTTTATAGGAAATATTTGGTAGTGGAAATGATTAAGCTTCGATCGTCTCTTCAGATTGTAACTTCATTCAAAGAGTTCGATAACAGAATTTAATTATTAGAATGCTTTTGCCAGCAAATACGATATCATCGCGAGTATAATTAAACTATACACTCAGGCCGAGTCAGTGTGGATATCCGATCTTTGTTCTCGTGCTTTTCGATTTCCCATTCGCCATTCCAATTCTGGGACTCAAAGAAATAACCTAAAGGGAAAATATTATCAAAGAATATGTTTTTCTCTCTTTGCCATAAGAATTCCAATCACGAGACGTACTGAATGAAAGTACTTTTTTTTACTTTGAACTCGGAGGCAAATAAATCTTTGAGATACGTTGACAATACGTTAAAACAAGCACGAAGGGGAAATTGTAAGAGCTAGGCTTGGTAAAAAATATAGCAACGTTTCTTTTTTGTTCGTCTTACGACATTTAAAGCTCCTATTTCATACCAAATATAATTATAACGCATTTTAGAGGGTTTAGAACGAAGGCAACGATAAAAAACATTTATCAGTCACATAATGTCATTCTTGTGCAAGGAAAATTTCGAACATTGATCACTAATATCGATTTTAAAAGCTAAAATTATTTTTTTGCTATTGCATGCGCACGTATTTAACATTTTAAATGGCTTTTCGCTGCATGAACACCTTTCTGCTTGCTCCCTTTGCTGTGTGTGTTTGTTATCGCTTTGCGCGCTTTCATTCCAATTAATTTTTTCGAAAACGAGATTTTCGAGAGTTTTTCATAAGCCAAAGCAATTCTTCTGAAATTTCAATTTATCTACGCCCAAATACATTCGGGTTTTTACTTTTAGATGGAAAAGGTTTTCGGACGAATGATTAACTTAGAAATGTTTGCACATCTTTGTGATTGTCAAGGTGGTAACTCGAAGCGGGGATTGTACTCCATTATAATTGAAATTGGGGAAGAGGCTGATCCTCATCTACCATTACCCCATACTGTGCAGAAATTTTACATCTTGTTTTAACTTCGGCATAAACCATTTCATCGTTCTTGCCATGGTAAGATACATATTTTTTCTTGAGATATTTTTGGATGATTTCTGCTCCACATATTACTTCTTTAAAAACTAGCAATTTCAAGAAATCGCTTACTTTGTTCAGATAAAACAGAGAATTAATTTTCCCAATTATCAATGGAGGATAAGTATGGTTAGTTAATATATGCTTATAAATGCACAATAATGCTTTAGAGTGATAATTAATAATTATAAAGAGACGTTTAAATTTCCAAAAATTAAAAAAGGTATTTACGGAACATAGTTAACGTGTGTAAGAATTTTGTTGTACTTCAGTCGGTGTTTCGGTCTGGGAAGGGAAAGTACGAGGAAATTCAAGTCTTGAATTGATGCACGTGAATACAGGAGGAAAGGGAGCGGTGAAAAATATAGAGGAATATTAGGAATTCCAAATATGCTTTCTATTCGTTAATAGAAGTAATTGAAAGCGAGTTTAACTTAAGATGAAACAAAGAAAAGTAGCATTAATATTTCAAAGCTGCAGTGAAATAGTCTTCCATATGATGAGTACGTGGTAAATCTGCAAGATTATCTCATGTCAAAATATAAACCTCGCATCTTCCAAACTGCGGAGGAGTTTTTCATAAAATATCGAAGAGTTAAGACACCTTCACGATTGTATCTTAGGACTCAAACTATCATCAATTTTAAAGGTGTATATGTCAAAGGGGACTGAGGCGTAATAAAAATTGAGAAAGAAACATTGAACGATCTTAATATGATATTGACGAAAAATTACCCGCGTACTGATCTTGAAACTTATTCCGAATGTATCAGCCCAAGTATTTGCTTTCGTTAAGTTATTGCAAAATAAGCTACAAAAGTATCTTTTTAGAGCGGCTCAAGTAAAACTGCTCGCCTAACAGTAATTGCTCAGGAATCCAGTATTCGTCGTGCACGGCAAACATTCCTCATTCAAAACTAATCCTTTCGAAAATCTCGTTTGTGAAAATCTCGCTTCCGCCAAATTCGAAAACCGCCGTATCTCCGCCTCCAGACCTCTTCCTCGGCCCCGTGTGCGAGTACGCCTTAGCCCCCGTCGCCCGCTACGCCTCCGCATGGCGACTTCCGGTGGTGACCGCAGGGGGCCGAGCCGACGCCTTCCGCCACAAGGCGCCCTCTTACTCCACACTCACTCGAATCGCTGGGCCCTACTCCGGAGTGGGCAACGCCATGAGGGTCATCCTGGCAGAGCGCTTCGGATGGAAGAGAGCCGCGCTGCTGTACCACAACAACGCCAGGGAGGCTGTGTCTTCATCCACGGCGGCCCCCGGAAACTCGAGGTGTCACTTCGCCCTGGGGGCCGTGTACGAGGCGATGGGCAGAGTAGGGCCCCACCAATCGTTCGACGAGGCCCGGGTCAAGAGGGAGGAGCTGAGGGCCCTCCTGCTGTCCGTGTCCCTGTCTGCAAGGAGTAAGTGCCCAACTGTTTGCGCCACCGCAATGTTTGCCCTTTGTGATTGCACAGTGGACTTGCACGAATCTGCTGCTCCAATTGTCCTCGAGAAGCTCGTTTAATTCAGGTGTTTATCGACTGCTTCGATAGCAGAAATGAGACAGTTGAATATATTTGCATCCACTGACCATGATTATATTATATTTATTATAATATATTATCCACTGACCATGATAATTTATAAATTTGTCTTCTTTTGGCAAAGAGAAAATTAAGATCGACGCTAAGGTAAAGGAGCTCTGCCATTCTTACCAAGAAAGTAAACAGATTGGAAAATTATAATTGACTAGTTTAAGACAAAAATAACTATATACGTCGTTACCATACCTCTGAGAAACGGCGTTTGAAAATTTAGGGCAGCATTTATAACAATAATTTAAATAATGAAAACGACGACAACCACTTTATCGTGCGAATATAATAATAAGAGGCTTATAATTATCCTTCTAAGTCTTGCTACTGGTTTCATAACAATCATATATATGAAAAGAAAATGTCTGTCCGTCGGTCCGTCCCCCTATTTATCTCGGAAACGGCTCCACTTAGAGATTTTAAACTAACTCCATTGTGTTTCTACGATGCTGAAACCCCCAGAAAACTATTCTCATATCTGTAAAGGCCCGGGTTCAAACCCAGGAGCCTAAAATACGTTTCCATAAGAGATGAACGTAAAGTACATTTTCTTGATTTGCAGAAGTTGTTTCTTTTATAAAATTAAATTACA
>KZ308202.1:1481333-1507339 GCA_000376725.2 Ladona fulva | reverse complement strand
ATCAGCCATTTTCAATCCGACGTCGGATGTAGGCCTCTCCAAGCGCTTTCCAATTCTCTCTATTCTGAGCTTCTCGTTGCCGTAGATTGAAAATGTAAAAAGAAACATTTGTTTACAAGGCTAAATAAAATCACATGAAATAAATAGTATCACTTGGTGCCATGCAGAAGAGACAATTCTCGACCACTATCTTCCAATTTAGATCTACAACAAGATATTTCAATAAAAAGAGAAGCTCTTAATGCGTAAAAAGTAAGAGAGCATATCTCTTATCGAGTTTTCCGTTTCAAGGAGTTCTAGTTGCGTTTCTAGATCCTAGATGTTTCTCTGAAGAAATAGATTGATAAAGCAAGTGGAATACCCGTCATATACCTACAGAAGGAACGAACATTAAGAAAATGAAAAGATTTACACGTTACAAATTATCAATCGTACAAATTGAATAATGTAAAATATACACCGTCAAATTTAAGCAACATATAATTAATTTCCAGAGACGAAAGTTTGCGACTGCGGAAATACCCGAATCCAATTCCCCGAAAAGCATGACCTTATCGCAAAAGCCTATCACAAGGTTTCATTCCCATCTCAATGTTGTCCGCTTCGAATGTTCTCAATAGGAAAATCTGAAATACCTAAGTTGATTTACTATTTGCTTTCACAACCGACCAAGCGTGAATGTAACCGGCAACCTTCCTTTGGCAAGCGATTGATTGAAAGGCACAGAGAGGGAAGGGAAGTTGATTGGTTAGCGTCTAAGGTTAAGAGAGGCAAAGGAAGTTCAATTATTGACCAAAGAGAAAGCGAGGGAGAGAAAGAAGGAACATTGTATGGGAAGAAGAGGCAGCTCACTTTGCAGTTGCCGAGGAAACATCTTATAGCGTCACTCAAAGCCACCAAGCACAAACACGCTAGAGCACACCTCTTCATTATCCCAACTTCCTTTCGTTCGTTGCTTTTAACCCTAAATCCAATTCCTTTTCTTTCTTCTTTTCACCCTTTCCTTTATTTAAGCTTCTGTATCTCCTTTTCCCAGCAGACAATGGTTAAGGGAGATGGAAATTCGCATCCATCTAACGCAACCTAATGGCGAAGGAGTGGAATTAAATTGAATTAACGCGACGGAATACTTTAACGCAATTTCTCAACAAATGCACTCGTGTTTTTAGTCACATAAACATTCTCGCAACGGTTCGTTTTCTTACCCCCAAATTTCCCATAATTTTATACCAACATCCGGAAGTACCCGGCTTCATTCTAAACTGAAGACCATATCTGTCGAAATACATATTTGTGCGTTTCACTTCGCAATAATGTTCCCCTTTTGTTTTTCCAATCTTTTATCTCCATTTTTGAATAGCACCACGGTAGCAGTTTATCTCACAACCACATTCTTCATCCACACCACAAGGATTTAGTTTATCACCACAGTCTTATTGTTTCATAACGTTTGCGTCGAATTGCTTTTGTATTGTCTTGCGGTCATCATTTTATGCGAAAATCTAATAAAGAAACAAACAAGCAGTCCGGCTTAATGAATCTAATTTTACTCATCTATGATAGCCATTTATCCATACACAATCTTTTAAAGTATGAGGGTTAGCCAAAAGGTAACGCTCGACATATATTTTTCAAAATCAATATATTCTACAAAAATAAAATATATACGTACGAAAGAATGATGTTTTTTCTCAAACTATTTTCCCCAAAATTTTCTTCAAGTTTTATTGCCTTCCTCCAGCGATTCACTGGGGCATATACGCAATGTCGGTACCAGTCCTCGCTCTCGTCATGGACCCAGTTTTTCTCTGTCTTCTGATTCACTCACCCTCCATGCCCAACTGTACTCCTATTGACTGCAGATGTTTCGCAGGCTTTGTCCATACGTTTGCGAATATTTCATTCAGCTTCTTTCCCTACGCAAGGAAATTCAATCACAGCACGTTGTCTGTAACTTGTGTCACGGTCAGACTCCGCCTTGAAAGATTCCTACAGTTATACTATCTGCACGAGAAAACCGAACCCATCCACATACATGAGGAAAAAGTCAGAGAATTTGAACCTTGCAATTCTGAATTACTAAGATTGGGTTTGACTGGAAAAATATGTTGGGCAGTACGTTCTGACCGACCCCAGTACGAGTCTTTACAGGAATTGTTTTCTGGTCAACGATTGCTTTTTGTCACTTTCCTAATGTAATTAATTAGGGTTGGATTCGGTATTATATCCTTGAATTACAAAACTGTCTTAATATGAAAATATAGACAGAGCACTCTTTCATGACTGTGTATTTATTTATTTCACCCTTACGGCGAGGCTAGGCCCAATGGGCCTCTCTTACACCTAACCTCTGATTCATAGATATAAAAAATTACCGTAATGAATAAATTAAAATCACTCCCTTACGTACATTATACAAAGAATGCTAACGCCGCTCACACTTCATGAGCCAAACTAATAGGAATGTGCTTTTGTCCCATAATTTTGTCCCTCCGCATTCAATTAGATCTTCTTTTATTAACTTTCATCCCCTCAGATGTGGTCCTTTAAAAATGGCCTTCTTTCCTTAATAGAGGAATTCTCAGTAACTACTCAGAGGAAAACATTTCTGTGTCGCATATTTTGATAAAATATGAAATGTATTCTCAAAGAGGAAATTTCACGATGATTATCAATTTTCTCTTGAGTTTCTCTTGAAAGTTTAACATTAAAAGTTCTGCATAGAAAAACCTTTGATGTCACATGATCATCTTACTAATGTACGCCCAAAGACGCAATTTCCTTTAGAAGAGGACTTTTTCTGGAAAATTTTACCGACATAATTCCAGACACTGCTTCCTTTGCGAACGCACATAATCCATAAAGGAGTTGATTATCATTTTGAAAGAAGTCTTATCATCTAACCTCTGATTTTACATCTATGAGCACGATATTATATTAAATTATTAAACATTTTTGAAAAATATTACAAGAAAAAAATATTCTACCGAGAGTCGACAAATTAATTCCTATTCTCGGATCGAATGTGTCACTTTCAAACTTATTCAGCGGAATTCAGCGGAAATGTTCATAATGGCAATCGTTTGTAGTAGATAAAATTAAAAATAAACAGTTTATAGAATTTGCAAATTCATTCGCATTTTTATTTGCCTTCATATCTTATACGTGCAGATTATGTAAACCTCCTTTCTCCGCGAAATTTGTATGATCTGATTATTTAGGCATTAGTACCATTAAACGTTTAAATTTACTGCTGAGGTTCTCATAAGTTACACATCGAGACGTTTCATTGCACTTAACTGTACTTAAGTATGGCTCTAGATAAAATTCTTTCTTTTCTTGCCTTTCGTTACAAAGAACCAATCTAATTTCTTCCCCACTTTTTTTGCACTTTCTTTTTTACCTCGCCTCTTTCTCTGCTATCTCGACGAAAGCGTTTCGTTTGATACTCGAGACTCTTGAAAAATTAATTAACCCTAAATTACTAACTCGGTAATTTCTAAAGTGTAGACCGAGACGTGGTGTTTTACACCCGGGGAAAACGAACTATTAAAGTTTATAACGAAACTACAGGTGCTCGTAAATTCTATCTCTAGAGGAGATCTTTTTTTAAGCAAGAAAGAGATGCCGTTCGAAAATCTCTCTTTTGGCGCTGCTCTTAAATTCCTCAACGTTTTCCTCGTCAAAATGAGTAACCATGGAAACAGCGCAGAGTCCTCGCTTCTTCACAAAAGAGCGATGGACAATTCAATCAATATCGCGTTAAATTACTTAATGCGTCGCCAAGAAACAATGTCATCCTCAGTTAACATTGACGAGAGCGAAATCTAAAGGGAATGAATATATTTCTGGCTGAAAAGCCGAAAAGATTTAAGGGTACCCCTAAAAAGGATTCCCTGGAGTAGTTTACACCTAAACCACTCTCACGCTCAACAATCTATGGATAGAATTCTGATATATGTGTGTAATCGAAATATATCCCAACTGAATCCTTAAGCAACATTTTATTGCAATTGAATTGTGAAATTAATGAAACTCAAAAAGGATTTGGACCCTTTACAAAGAGTTACTAAAAGAAAAAGAAATTCAAAGATCTTTTATCTACATTTTCGTTTACAATTAAACAATTCGTACATTCGGCATGTGCGACTATTAAAAAAAGCATATCTTTCAAACAGGAATCTTAGGGAATTTCAAAGATGGCCACAAAATTGACCTTTTTTGCGGAAGATATTGCAAATCGCAATACAAAAATGAAAATATATTTTTGTTTGATTTTTCTCTGAGAAAATTTGGAATAATTTCTTAAAGACTGGTAGACATTTCTCCAAAGAATCGCTTAATCCTATTCTACTACCCTACTCTCGGTATTATGACGTATACTTAAAATGAATTTTAACTAATGCCCACTTTCAGGAACATTAGCTCAAGTTCGTTAGGAACGATTGTATTATAAGGGTTGAATTGAAGTTTATCTTTAACTAGAAAACGCCCCGCCATGCATGACGGAACTTATTTTACAAATATATCTGCTATTGTATACATTTGGTCTTCTTAAGCTAGAAAGTGTCTTTTGTTATTATTTAAAAATATAATTATGACTGGTAGATTGTTTGATCGATGAGAGATATATTTGTTATATATTTACCCGTAATTAAATATATGAAGGACTATTTTGTCAATTGTTATTACGATGTCAACATTCATAAATCTTTTGTATACTTAATATATACAAATTTAGGCCATGGAATTTGCAAGAAAAAATGCTATCATCTCATAACCGTAAATGCTCTTAAAATCCAAGCGTATTCTTCTATAATAAAAAATTTAGCTCGGTATCGATAATCGTGTGTGGTAAATACCCCCGACAATCAGGATGGAAGTAGGATAACTGGATACCCAACTTAGTCTTACCAAAATTTTTTATAGATAATACTCAGGATAGAGTTTAAATTTAGAATATTTGCGGAGTTCCGAAAATTTACAAACCCGATTTCGTCGAACACAACACATCTCGTGGGATTTAAATAAGCTCACAGTTTTAATATCTCTCTTGCGTCCAAATTTCGTTCGTCTACCAATAAACTTCCCTTTTTCTCACCATAATATATCTTCGTCGTATTGAACGCGTCAAATCATCTTATAAATACCCTTTGGTGAATCGGGTTGATTAAGAAACCCTCCCACATGCTGTATGTTACTCCCTGCGATTTTTACCCAGGGTAGTATTTGTACACACTTAGAATACGCTGGAATCTAAACAAATTGTCCCCTCTGCATAAAGTCTGTCGTTAGTTCCTACCATTAATTCTGTATGGCCCTACAGTCCCCGTGTATTTACTCGTGAAGTCATGGAGTCGAATTCAAGAATCGCCTTGGTATGAGTTGCTTATTTCTGAAAAATTTTACAAATTTCCCGTATATTTGATCAAACTTCCCGCAATTGTGTACCTTTATCAGTATTTTACGACTGGTATAAGAACCTATAATTATTTTTATTTCTTTTGGCACTGGTCTCGATTTCGTAGGACTACTATTTCTAATTTAATTTTGCAAAAGAAACAAACCCTGAAAGTCATAAAAACGTACATACTTTACTCACGTTTCTAATAGAAACGTATTATGGGTTCGAACTCGAGCCTTCTGAGAGGAGTGAATAGTTTTCGTGGGCCTTTCAACCTCAAGCCGTTTCTGAAATAGAAAGGACATACGGACAGACAAATGAAAAACTTATTTCTAGTTCTCCAAATTTTGAAATCACGGATAGATTCATATTCAAGGAAAGGACACAAGTTAACTGATTCTTAAGAAAAGAATTAAATAAAGTATTAAATACTTGGAAATAAGTAGGTAAAGCAATATTTTAGCGAAGTAATATAAGAATAAAAATAAAAAATGAAAAGGTAGTGTCTATTTTCCTATGAAACAAGCGAGTTTTTCAATCTCTATCATAAAACTTGCTTCTTCCTCTAATTAATTCAAACACTACACTGAGCGCTCGCTATTAAAAACTATTAAGATTATGTGAAGAAAGTTTGAAAAATGCCATTTAATTATTTAAATTGGATATAAAACACTTTTTGTGGAAATTTCAAGGCGTGTTTCTCTTAAGAGGGACGCAGAAGACGAATGGAACGATCGGACATGCCTCGAATAAACTTTAGTGGGTGAGAGTGGAGAGTGTAAACTGTGAAAAGCAATTAAGAGGAGGCAAGTTGGAATAAAGGTCGGGAGAGGATGAAGGAAGGAGGCTGTAGGAGGGATGCTGTAGGAGGGATGCTGTAGGAGGGATGCTGTAGAATGGATGATCTAGGAGGAATGCTAAGGAAATGCATTGATGGAGGTGTACGCGAGGAGAGAGTGAATTGCATTAAACACTGACCGACAAATTCTGAATGAAAAATCGAGTGAGGCTGAATTACTAGAACATGAATAATTCTAAAAGGAAAAGCTGCTTCTCTTCCGCTTTCGTCACGGAATAAAATGAATTTTAAAGGAGCATTTTGTTTATGTACTTTTCAAGTTCGGTGTTGCGTCATGCAGAAATCCTGGATGTTTTCATAAGGAAACGGCTATCAAAATATGGCTATTTAAAAGAGCTCCCGTTAAAATTATTATTCGATCTTTCAAATTGTTTCCTTATCTCTTTGAAACACTGCCGTTGTTCTTCTCGTTATCTCTCCCAATCTCGTGTCCACAACTTAATACCAGAACATAAACCCTTCCATTTTGTAAAAGAATAACAGGAGTGATTTAAATTATTAAATTACGTTTTTACATCTATAAATGTACGCGGAAATCCGCATTTCGTCCTGTGGCAGATGCTAAGTAATTCGAGATTATTGAAAAGGGATGTAACATTGGAGGTGCCATCAATTCCTAGAGGAGATGTTAATATCATGTCGACCTGAATTCAAGAATATAATAATGATTAGGATGTATTAAAATATACTCTCCTTATGACTGAAAAGGGGAAAGATATTTAATTAAGTAAATGTATAAGTAAATACATTTTTCCAATTACTTAATTAACGTTTAACTCTTACTTATTATATCGACTCGTGCAACTCGGAAAGGATAATCGGCAATAATGTAAATTAACATAATCTGCTGGCAGTGAACGTGATAACTCTGAAATTAATTAATTCCAGTTAACGATACTTAATCAACATTTCTAGGTAGAAAAGGACTTGCAGCATTACTTTTACACTGTAACTATGACACAAGTAGACTATGTGTTGGACGTACCAATCTGAACGTGAGGTAGACTGTGAAATAAAGTTGACAGAATTTCATCTAATTTCAATTCCTGTCGCACGGGCCCTCCACTTCACAGTTGACGTGACATGACGTGGTTAATTGACTTAATGCTCCGGTACTCTCGTTCAATCGCTTTTAGCAATAATTACGCAACCTTTTTCTGGAGCACTCATCTCTACTTCGGTTATAATGGAGGAAGAATTGTTAGCAATGTTCTCGCCGCTTGTAGCATGAAAATCATTATTCTATCAAGCGAGGTCTTTAAAGCATTGCAGCAAACTAATCTTGCGGATTAAATGAAACGCATGTCAAAGTAAGATGGACGCAATCTCATTATTCCCAAATGCTCTTCTTCTGGGATGAGTTTTCCGCTATTGGACGTCCCTCAAAACGGATCCGCAGCAATTTAGATGACGCAAATCAAATTAAGAGCGTGAATTTGACACGATAAAAGTCGAATGCATTAAAAACATCTTTGAAACGAAAACAGAGCACTTTTTCCCGAAGCTGAACTGCTTTTTGAAAGCACTCCCTTTCTGCGATCGATATACTCGAGGATTAGTTTGCTGAATGTCAGCCACGATTAGCGTGAATAAATATACTTTTGCCCCTCCTAAATTGATAGTACGCAAATTAGTTATAAAGATTGGTGATTTTCACCAATTTGATATTCATATCGTTACTTTTATTTGAACTTTGCATTTCTTTTGAGACCAAAAATGTGTTGCCAAAGTGAACAGCAAGTCTTCGTAATGTACTCGCGCTTTACCACCATGATGCTAGCATAAGAATATTATTGCTATCTGAATTAACCCCTTAAAGAGTAAAAGAGTGCTAAATTTACAAAAGTCAATCAAAGCGTCCATTACTACAATTGATGGTAGAATCAAATAGAATAGGTCTTTATTTAGTGCGAGATTGAGACTAAAAACGTCTCCTCTTATAAATTGCCCGTCGACATTTGGAAAGTGGGTTAAGTTGGAGAAAAAACAGCAACAAAGTAGAAAAGGAAGAAACTACAGAGCAGTCCTGTACGCACTTAGGAAAAAATGTCAACTGCAGGAGAAACCCCACAAGAAGAGGGTGTGAAAAACCTGTAAAACCTACGGATACTGATAACTAAATTTTAGATTAAAAATTCAAAGAATATTATTTTCTGTAACCTGAAAAAAACATTAACAACAAAAGTTAAAAAGGGTACATTTACGAAAATTATAGAAGTAAGAGAATGTTAGCAAATTAAATTAATGAATTACCATAATTAAAGGATATGAATTCTCCTACATAAAACAAGCAATAAATTGAGTATCTGAAGGAGAGGAAATATAAAGACTCGAAAGGAAAGTTCATAAAAGTCCACTTATTTCCTTAGTCCTCTCGTACTTGGCGTGAAACATACCAGCAGTTGAGTTTGTTTGGAGTTTCCAAGAGATTATCCACTTGTTTTATCTTCTCATCTTATAAACAGCCCACTGTGAACTTACACCAAATCCTCTTCCCTGATTCGCTTCATCCACTCCTTATCTCTCTAATTCGCTTTTTATTTTAACGCTGATATGGAGCTTCCGCTTTTACTAGGAGAGAGTTTTATCTCTAGGATAATCCTCGATCCTCTTTTCATCCCATCCTATTTATATATCCTCAACCAGTGCTCTTTTTCTGCTTCGTTTGTTTTCATAGAACGCCTTTCATCCCTCATTTCATCTCGACAGTTTGTCTTTTGTTTCTATAAAGACGTTTCTCTCCGTTCAGACGGAAAATTATGGTACAAATGGCTGAAGTTTCTCTTTTCTTCGGCTCGATAAATGACAGCCATTTATAAACTCCTCTGCTCGATGAAAACGAGAGAAATTCTAATTTCAATGAACGTACCTCAATTTATCAATATTAAAATAGGGCCTAATTTCGTATTTAATCTCCGTCTAAACTCCGACAGCTTCCAAATGAAAAAGTTTCCACCAATGATGTCAAATGGCGTAATAAAGTTTACATTTTCGTTAACATTAATTTTTGGGGCATGAGAAGTTTACCTTTTAATGGTAAAAAGCATTGAAGAAATGTGATAATTTCTTAATTTTAGCAAGGTATAGTTTCAACCTCAAATAGCAAAACCTTGATAAAATACATAGATTTATTGTTAACCTTATAAAGCAAATTTTGGTTGCTACAAGAGTTGCGCTACACAAGTTGCTCTTCCACAAAATTAATCTGTAAAGCATGACTTCGTGGAATTTCAAACGCGTCTTAAAGGGGAGAACACTTCGTAATTTCCATAGCAGATTTTTATTGACTAGTTTCAGGTGGTGACCTGAAGATGTCAACTCATAGACGAAACCGGTCAATAAAAATCTGCTGTTACGATGTGTACTTTCTTTTAAGAAGTAATCTCTACCAGTTTATTTACATCGATCGATGAATCGTAAAACGTAACGGTATGCCCAGTAATTACGGAAACATGTAAGAAATAAATAAAGTCCCGTTTCTGGTTAGGAAAAACAGTTAACTTTCGATAATATCCAATAGCAAAATAGAGAAAATTTACATTTTCTCCTAGTTGTAAACTGAGAGAGTGCAACTATATGGTGAAGTTAAAACCTAACAAAGAGGGAAATATTTTTGCTTGATGAGGATTGCTACATTTTACAATACTTTCACGTTGAGGTTGCAGTGAAAATTGTGAGCTTTCAAAATGGACGCTCTCAAATTGAAAAGGTAAAAACCTTTCAAATGTGTCAATTCCCTGTTCTGAAAAGTTCATTTCAGTGGAGGAACCAGAAGTAACCTTTCCCTGGTTAATGTAAAATTTTCGTCAATAAAATGGAATTATTAAAATTTTCGTGCAGACTAAATGAGCAAATCTTTTTCCATTTTATTCCGCTTTACTAATGGTAATTTGTCGTTTTGAACTAAAGAGATGCATTCAGCCTATAAAAAGCAATAACTTCGTAATAATAGACAAAATTAATGATATTTAAGATCGTAAAATGCACAAAATCGCAACAATAAAATAGAAAACATTTTAGAAGTCGAATATATCGAGTGGTCTCTGCTCTTATTTATGTATTTTCAAGATCGGAATAATTACAACTCCAAAAAAATCTCATTTAAGCTTAGGAGCAATTCTCATTAGCTTCTCACGTGTTACTAAAGGTGGCAATAATTGTCTGGAATTTTCTTAAACTTAGCAATATAACAGTTTAGTTAATTCGAAATGCTACCCTCATTCTCACGGCAAGGGCAGCCACTATTAAACAAAAATTTGAATTGTAACTATATTTAAAACTCCTAAAAGCATCAAACAAAGGTTTGAAAGGTACTTACTTTGAGTTTTTAATATTGTTACTATTATAGCCGTCAGTGGCCCTACTGCTATTGTTGAAGCATTAGAATAATGATTAGTTAAACTAAAATATCACGGTGTAAGAAGTACCTGGATTCAAACTCATTACTTATAGATAGATGATTATGCATATTGACTAAAGCATTTTTGTCAGCAATGTATAAAACCGTTGGTCTTCGAGGAACATCTCCACAATTTATTTCTCTCACTCCCCATAATCCCCCGTAATCACGAATCGTCAAATCCATACGCGATATTTTTACATTTCCTCCTCTCAAGCGAAGAATTGGTTTAACGAAAGCTTGTCATTCAAAAACTGCTTTCGGAAATTTCCCTTTCCCTGAGCTCCCAGGCTATCTAACTACCTTTCCAAAATTAACCCTTGTCACATTTGCCCTTTACACCCCTGTCCTGTAACGGGGCATTCATCCCTCGAGGCGATGTGAGGGACAGTTTCGGGTCACCAGATGAGGGAATTTTGTGGAAGGTAAGCAAACCGGAAAATTAAGATTGGGAATAAAAGTAGGAGACCCAAACTACTGAATTTCGGCTTTTCATTTATCTTCAGACGTGTCGTTTTGCTAACAAAATAGAATCGATCGAAAGCAGCAATTGCGAAGATCTCGTCAGGGCCGACTTAACTGCATTCTGGGCCGCTCGGCAGCTGGGGCCCCCACTAAAAACCACTCACACTCAAGTAAAATCAATTTACTGTCTGAGAACATCGAAAAATAAACCCCGTTTTATTTAGCATAGAATTCGTTTAAGTGTCAGATGTATATTTATTAATTGCAATACAGATAAGTATGGGGCCCCTAGGCTCGTGCCCCCCCCCGCAAGGGAGGGCCCATGCGCATCGCACTTCGGAAGGATAAAGAAATTTGACTCCCTTAAATTGTAAGTCACGGGCATTACATATGATTTTAAAGAAAACTCGAGTTTGATCCACAAAATATTCGATAGCATTTTCAATTTAATAATGGCAACATGTACCTGAAGGAAGTAAAACACCAAAACCATTAAAAACCATACCGTGGTTTTTGATGGTTTCATTTACAATTCAGGGACAAGATAACTTCCGCTAAAAATTGTACAGAAAAGGAAACAGATTTATATATAACCTGCGATTCGCCAGAGTCGCGTTCCAAGTGTAAATATTAGTGTAACGTTTTTGCTCTCCTTTTTCTGTAAATCATCGAATAAAAATCTTTTTCGTCGCAGAAGTTTAACTCTGAAACTAAAAGATAGGGTTGTAATGAAAAATTGTAATGTAATTGTACTCTGTTAATAAAAAAGATTTGTGGCAACACACAAGAAAAAGGGTAAAGGTAACTTTGGTCGTAAAGGCGTGCAAATAGGGAAAATCTCAAGCGGAAACGGACGTGATAAAGCGGAAGACTCCAGGTTCGAGTCCTGGTCGGTCTGTCTTTTCATTTCCGTTCTTCCTTGGGATTTGTGTTAAGTTTTGACTCCCCCACGTAGCTAAGCTAATACAAAGTTATACATTTTTACTTTTGAATGAATTATTCCATTGTTTTTAAGGGTAGAAATGTTAAAAATTATAATCACATTACAAAAAAATTAATATTGGAAAATATTCACCTAAAACGTCACATCATATATCCAACATGTGTATATTTAATTATCTTATGTCAGTAATTCCCAAAAGAAATGTATTGGAAACAAATTGAAAACATGATTTACTTCAGTCTCCGATTACTCAGGGGTAGGGAATAGATTATAAGAGGGACTAAATTACAAAAGTATCGTGGTTTATCACCCAGATTATTCGAAAGTTCTTCTATCAGAATAATGTTTTTATCTTTTTAAGTTTTAATTCTCGCGCAAGATTTTAATAGAAGTAATGGTCTTATGAAATTAAGCAAGTACTAAATGAAGGAAATGCACAAAACAGTCTTGTTTTGGTCGTGCAATATTGCTTCCGACTCGTAATTACGGGGAAATTAATTAAATAAACAGAAATTAAAAAAAATTGGAGTTATAAACGACCGCTACAACGAAAGTGGTTGCTGAATCCAAGTTCAAGTACTACAACATTTGGAAAACATTTTGACTTTAAGTCCAGGTAAAATCAGTGGTAGAATGGTGATAGTCCTTTAAAAGATGAAGGAAATCCCAGTAAATCCAGCAATTCCAATTGCGATGCACAACACACAGGGACTAAATTTGGATCAAGTAGAAGTATTTCATAATCGTGCTAAAGGGGAGGGCGGTGGTTCAAACCTACATAAATATTCTGCAATATCCTGCTGGACTCTAAACAAATGCCCTGCATTACATTTTAGTAGCCTTTTCGGAGACTTTAAGGAATTTTATTATGAATTACTCATTTGAATATGATTAAAAGTTTGATCAATTGACTTAATTTTCAAATAACAGAATTTTACTGACTTTTCTAAATGTTTCCATTTCAATAAAGTTTGTCATTAGAAATTATGTATACCAACTGCATCGCAGTGAGGAATTTCCGGAAATTAATTCTGCTCATTCCATACGACATTTACTGTGGAATTTGAAATTCCGACGAACGAAAACGTTCATTGCTGTTGTTACATTTAATTAAACTTGATTTTCCATCATATATATAAAAAGCAAATGATTGTCCGTCTGTCTGTCCCGTCTACTTATCTCGGAAACGGCTTGAAATAGAGATCTGAAACGAACTGCATTGTGTTTCTACGATGCTGAAACTCCCAGAAAAACTATCTTCATCTTTGCAAAGGCTCGGGTTCGAACTCAGGAGCACATAATACGTTTCCATAATAGATGAACGTAAAATACGTTTCCATGATTTGCAGAGGCCGTCTTTTACAAAATTCAATTAGAAACAATGGTCCTACGAAATTGAGAAAAGTGACACAAGAAATAAAAACGTTCATTGAATCTTATATTATTCGTGAAACATTTTTATTATTTTGAAATTGCGAGAGCTTTGATAAAATACACGGAAAATTCGCAAAATATTTGGAAATAAACAACCGCTCAACCCTGGTTGGGCAAAAATCGACCAATCAGGCAAAAGACCCAGATTGACACGTTTCCATAAGAGATGAACGTAAAGTACGTTTACATGACTTGCAGAGGTCGTTTCCTTTACAAAATCAAATTAGAAACAATGGTCTTACAAAATTGAGACAATGGTCACAAGAAATGAAAATGATCGTAGAATCTTTTTTTAGTCGTGAAACATTCATGTATACAGGCCTCCAACAAGTTGATTATATATTTAAAAATAAAATTTCTGATGATCATTGGTCTCATATTCTATAAATAACAGTAATTTATTCCTTCATCTTGGAAATAATTGAAGATTTTCAGATTAGTATCAGTTTCTTTTTTGTTACCACAGTTTTGTATTCGTGACAACGATTTAAAGAAAAAGACCAATTTCAATGCACTTCATCCTCTAATGATGCATTATAGAGTTTAATCATGGCGTACGCCGTGGAATCACTTCTTGTCGGCGACGTGGAAACACTTACAATATACGTGCATTCGAATCAGGCACCGTTAGGTTTCGCGCATGCGCTTTGAGGGTTTCAGAATATATCGATAAACCGTTAAGCCCCTGCTAAAACTCTCTGTTAATTAGATGCTTGGCCTTTAATGCAAATCGAGGAAATTTAAGCTTAATATCAGAATTAATTTCGGAATAAATTACTGATGATAACTTTGCGGAATCCCGCTATAAACATAATAAACGGAGGAATCGAATTTTCACCAGGACACTGTTTTGATAACCTTTGCTAAAATCTACGGAATGAAGATTTGCAACGAACTTGGAGCTGGAGAATAGCGGTCACAGAAGCTAGTCGCTGTTTTGTCTTTTAAAACAATATAATTTCCAGATGAAAATTTCAAATCTGTACATTCTTTTCGTTTTAGCATCTCATTTTCAGGTGGATTTCGATTTGTTATCACCGAGAGCAATAGCGGAAATGCGAGTTTGTAACCTGGCATTGTTCCGAATTCCTTGTTGCGAAAAGGTTTCCTTAGAGATAACAGATTAGTCAGTAAATCCACACCTTATCTGATTTCCCTCTTCGTTTGTTTTTTCATTCTCATTCCCCCCCATTCCATTGCTCTGCTTTACAGCCCTTATTCCCAATCTTCCATTACATTCTCTCCGTCCTTCCACATTTTTCTAATCATCGCTTTCTCTCCCGAGATATCGGTTGACCTCTTATTTTCTCACCCTCCCGTTCGTCCCATTTCCTTATCTTAGTATCGCTCCAGCACATCTCGTCTATTGCTTCACTTCCGCTTCAATTACAGCACTTTTTGTTTCCATCTCTACCTCATCTATTTTTACCCCGACCTCCATCTCCACCCGGAGGTTGCCAAGCATTGAGAATTTTAAAAAATCAGATGAAAGCAGCTACTAAATGAACTTCTCCATGCTGCTTTCACGGAGCACCACTTGATTTAACCTCTTAAACGTGTCGACCTTTTTTACCGCAAGCAATTTCAAAGGAAAAAAGGAAAGAATAACCCTTTCCTTTCCCAACGGTACTCGCATGATGAACTAGTACTAGTATGATAAATTCCATTCTTGATTTACGATAAGGATGTAATTGGACATAGTTAAACATTAGGAAATCCGTCAATACGCTGCATTTCGTAATTTAGAGAAATTTCCTGCGCCACTGGACAGGACTCATTATACAACCAATCAATGAGAAATTACTTGCAACTTCTTACACATCCAAAAGTGTTCAATTTTATAATAATAAATATTGCGAGTTTCATATGGAATTCGAATATAATATATTCATATGGAATTCGAATATACGACTGTAATCCCAGAAGTGTACGACCAAACAAAGAAAACAAAACATCAGCGAAAAATATCTATATCTCTCAACTTAGTCTCCTTTCAGCTCAATACACAATTCCCAGCGATGTTCAATAGATGCAATACCCTGTTTATAGTGAGAACCGTCGAATTCCTAAAAAATAGCCAGTAACAGCAGACACCGCCTCTTTATTATTGGCAAATCTTTACTTATATGTGTGAACTGGTGATTGTTTTTTTCCTTTTAAAAGATAATCAATGAAAATTATCTCACCGCATCCCAAAAAACTGACGCCATAGCCTTATCAGCATTCGAAACTGTCTTTGACTTCTTTGGAGCCAATTCTCCACTTGCAGTCCATTGTTTTTACTGTTCCTTCATTTCAAGAGTGAAGTCATGGACGCATGTTTCATGTATGGTTATTCATCAACGCAAAAATCGTGTTTCTGCTTTGACTATTTTTCTAATTGAATCCGAACCGTTCGCTGAATACCACTTCCCCCGATTTCTTTCTTTTCCTTTCCTTTGGTTTTCCTCTTTCTGAATTCCATCGCTTCCTACATTCCGTCTGTTCTTCTTCTTCGTACACTTTCTTGGAGCTCTTTACTTTAACATCTTCTCATCTTGAGTCTTTATAGGCGCAGCAATTAAGTGGATCTTAAAGACGACTCTCCCGTAAGAGGTCCTCTCTAATGTGTGTAATTCCGAACTGTAATCACTCTCTATTTTGAGCCGTGCAAATGGCCGTTCAAGGATTTCTCCAAATGATTCACCTTTGAGCAGTAATTGGGCTAAGTTGGCGATCATTTCTCTCTCCAAACTCCAATCACTAAACTCTTTGGACGCTTTAACCAGAAGATTTTTCAGGGGAAACCTTCTGTTTATTTAAGTCCAATCGCCGATGACTCTCAGCCTTTGACAGTGACGATGACAATTCCAAACGGGAAATTTTACCCGACTGGGCATTCCTTTGCTTTACTGACTAACCCTTAAACGTTGAAAGTCTGCATCTTAAATCTCATTCATACTCTTCTGGTTATTTTCGCTCGACAGGTTAAAGGAACGTTTTCTCAAATTTGGAGAAATTATCAAGAGACGATTGATAAATAAAGAGAATAAAATAATATATAATAATAAATAAAGATAAAAGAGAAATCATCTCTTTCGTGTGGTAATGGGACTGATCCAAGGGACAAAAAAGTGTATTTTTCTTGCAAGCCTATTTTGCATTTTCAAAAGTAAAACTTGGTGAGAAAGATAAGTCCCAGTCCAGTCCAGTCAATTCCATTCCTTGCACAAAGTAAGCAAGGAATGTGTGGAGAGTTAATGGATGTGACGAAGGGAACGCATGATAAATTGCCATTTGGTTTGTCTGAGAGTTGTATGTATCTTGAGAGTCCAGAGATCATTCTAGTGACTGCTACTTTACAGATACAGAAGTGAAATACAAATGCAATATTAAACCAATAATCTCACTGAGTTTCCCTTTGCTCGTAACAAGTGTGTTCGGTCAAATAGAAGAGATAGAAGAGTTGTGGATTTTTAGAATAGCCGATAGTAACTTAATGAATATTGAGAGGGTTTACCTCTCGCTTTCGGTTGAAGCGGTGCCGGGTTCGATTAGCGGAGAATGTTGATGGCGTTGATGCAGCATCGGGAAAAATCGGTAAGCTACGTGAATCAGTCGGTAGAAGGCCCGCACTGTCTAGAAAAGCCAATAAGACGCCGATGCGCTGACCACGTGACACCCACGTTGAATGAAAGTTTAGCCAAAGTAGGAAATTCAAGCTGTGGACTTTACTTAAATTATTATGTGGCAACTTCAAGTGTAAAACCGCGAAGAAAAATTTGCTGCGTCGTGGTGGAGATATGGAAAAGAGAGGGTGGAGAAAAATTTAAATAGGACGAGAAAAAGCTATGGAATGCTCGGAAGAAAGACCCTAATCATACCTATAATTTTATCGGAGACAAATAGAGAGGCTCGAATGACATCGCAACGTCACATAATAGAAGGGAAAACGTAAGGGGAACGCGGAGGGACTGAGTTAATTAATGAAGACGGAGAGAGTGGGAATGGGGAGTGGAGCACTAGAGAGAGGAAAATGAGCGACTGAATAATGGGTTGAAGATGCTTGGAATGACTCATGCAATAAGGAATGGATGAGGTGCCTACGAAGGATGGAAGTACTCTATATACACGTACCCTGCAAGCCGCCTTTCAGAGAGAGAGAGAGAGTAGTGTTTTTAAAAGGGCTTCGACAGTTTAATATTATTATTAAAAAGCTATAATATGGAACATACTCCATGGTGGTAATCGTATAATTAATTATATATCATTTATCGATCATAATTGAGCAACAGTAACCCCAAAATAACCCAATACATACAATACAGGTACAATTATAAAATAGTAGTCAGAATCAACTTATGAGAGGGGGAGAAGTATTCTTTCTGCCTGGTATTCACACTAGTCGGAAGGAAAACTACTCCAAAACCTCCCGAAGGCAGTTCATCGCACAATTTCACAATTGCAAACACAAAGATATATGCATTAATTACAATAGCTAACCATATCATCATAATCGCACCTTACTATACACACTAGTTAATCACAGATATATTATAATGGCTTATTTTTACATTATATTTACCATCGATTTACGAGGTTATTTTTCTTATTCGATTTACGGAGACGCCACGGAGTTGAGGTTCGAGAACTTCCTTAGGTAAACTGTTCCTCTAATTTACTGTTCAATTTAAGATGGAATACTTGCAAATGCCTATCCTCTGTTTTAGCAAAGATATTTTGTACTTGTGCAAGTAATCTGGTTCTCGTAGCCTGATCTTGAGTTCCCTAAGTCACGGATTCCCTAATTTGATAGAAATTACTGAGCCGTTTTATTTTACGTTTGTCCTTCAGTTTATCCTACCCTCACTCCTTAATTAACCGTTCCTGAAACACTCTTACCATATGATCATTTCGCAGGAGGTATCTCACTGGGAACACTTTTTGAACTTTTTCTGATTCAACTAAGGGTTGATGATGCCATTAGTATTTACGCAGGTGAGCTGAAGATTGGATAAACGAGCGGATGAAAGTATCCGGTGTGTTGTCGGAATTGATGAAAATAGGTAAAATCGGAGAATCGAAAAAAATCAATTGAAAGATAAATGAAAAGAATGAGCGAAAGTTTTATTTTATATTTTATAAATTCGTTAGTAGCGCATTCGATGGCGGATGCCGGCGACGGCTTCATCACGTAATTGAATTAGGGGAGGAGCGGAACTCCTTTACCTCATCCGGTCTGTTTCAGGTCTTAATAGCATCCTCTCCACGCTCGCAGATTCTCTTGGGCGTTCCGCCCTAGTTTGACGCGAACTATGCAACGAGATGAAACATCAATTCGCGCTTACTTGTTGATGGTTCTGCTGGAGAGAACATATCACCACCTGACGTCAAATCTTCAGGCGAAATAAACTTGTGTCAAAAGTAGGTGTGGTAGAGCAAGGGTGTGATGTAAGAAAGTAGTTGTGTTCTTGAGTAATACATTGTTCTGACGCCTAAATATGCTTCCAGAAAAGAAAAATGAAATCCGTATTTTCTTCTACAAAAGTAATCCCCTCCACATAAGTCTTCTACATAAGAAATCCCCCCCACCAAGGAAGTATACTTATAAGTCAGTTATTTGGAAAACAAGGAATTGTTAATAATTTAAGGACGAACTAAAGATTAAAAGTGGTTATTCTGTGATTCGTGTAAACAACTGTCCAGAGCTAACCTGCGCAAAGTACGGCCCGCGTTTCCCTCTCGTCCAATTCCAAATCCCAAAAAAAGGAAAATATTTATCTTATAAAATGTGAAAAAGAAAAAGACTTTTATTCGAAAGTACTCTCAATTCCATTATTTTTCTATCAATATCACCGGAACATTTTCAATGTGATATTCTTTTACTGATGTATTTTTTGGTAAATAAATAGTTTTAGTTAATTTTCTCAAGCGATATTTGGTGGAATTCCATATTAACGATGTAAATAAATGCTACTCAATAGAATACATTTCGTTAGCGATCAATGATTTCGAAATTTTAGTTCATCTTCAGGTACAGGAAATGAGAAGCGAAGAAAAGAGCAACTATGAAACTAAAAAAGAGGGAGAAGGGTCTTTGGGGATAATTACTAACCATAGGTGACATTATGGGAGAGGGGAGCAAGAGATGCTCATTTGATAGAGATTATGAATGATTGGGGGATAAAGAATGTGGAATTTCTTTATGGTGTCTAGGTTAAAGCTTTTGGGTAAGAACGGAGGATAGAAGAAGTAAAGTCTGAAGTATGTACAAAGCGATGACAGGCAAAAATTGGATCTCAAGGAGACCCTCCTAATGAAAGCCATCTTAAAGCCCGCAATTTATAGAATTCACTGCAATGATTGCAACAATATTTACATCGGATTAATTCACAGAAGCACACTTATAAGATGCCAATAGCGTCATAAGGCCTTCCCTCAACAAAGCTCCATTTTCCACTTTCCCAATTTGCAGTACAATTTAACGAGAAACACGAGAAAATGAGAACACTCGACTTTCCCGAGTGTATCAGTCGTCAAGGCAACGCCCTTTGAGATGATCAAGCAACATTTTATATTCTGGTGTGAATGAATGAAATGCAACGGCAAGTATTCACTTTTTGAATGAATTGTTAATAAATAATGCAATTAACACGGATGAAAGTAGATCCTGACAAATTTAACGAATAATATAAATACATCTCAAACATTCCGGAGCGACAGTTCCAGGAAGTCCTGCGTCAAAATTAAAATTCCATTTTCTCGGTTCTCTCTAATTTGTTGCAGAAAAAGCCAAAGGTATTTATTTCTAGATCTTAAGTCAAAGATGATAAAAATATAATACCTCTTGCAATTATAGAGAGTAAAACTGCAGTTTTAATATATCACTTTCTTAATGATAAAATGATACAGAGATTTGATATTTTCCTGGTGGATAGTTTGTGTAAATATTTCTCGGATTAACACCCAGGTAAGTTCAGGAGACCATGAAGTCGCCAACGTTTCAATGGCTAACTCTGCCATCTTCTTTAGGACTTTGAGCTGCTGAAATGAATGAATCATTCATCCATAAAAAGCAAAATTTTGAGGACATTTTATGGAAGCTCTAGGAAACCTTCAAGTGATAACTTCTGAATGTATCCCTACATCGACATTCATGTGATATTTAATTATTGCAAGAAATAATGGAAATGCATTTTCTCTTGATTTGTAATCATTTTTACATCTTCTGTTCTTCTCTTGTGGGTGTTGATGATGTTCAGCAGGTTAAAGCCCTGAAGAAGATGGCAGAGTTAGCCATTGAAACGTTGGCGACTTCATGATCACTTGAACTTACCAGGGTGTTTAGAAAAATTTACACAAAAACATATGTTTATATTATAACACAAAATACATGTAATTTCCTTTTATACTTAAGCTAGGTGATTCTCAAATTGTTACTAAAATTTTGTCCATTCTTTGTTATTGGTTTGGACTACTCGTTTGGTTACGTTAGAAGGTTTGAATTGAAAGTGAATACAACATAATTTTGTCTGAATCGTAGCTTTTCCCTGATATAGCCCAAGTAATAGTGTTAAATGTTGATAAGTTGAAGTATTTAACTAGCTTCTGGTTCTTGAGTCCTAATCAAAGTCTACGATCATTACATTCTCTTTTATTCTCACTCCTGTGCTCCACAGCTTTTTCACCATTCAATGTTTCCATTTGATTTAAAACACTCCTTTTCTTAACCTTTCACCTTTCAGGTCAAATAAAGACGCTCCTCCAATTGTTGATAACGAATACCTCAGACAGATGATGGTATCGTATTCATTTCCTCCTCAACGGTACGAAAAATCTCTTCGCAGTCAAAAAGAAAGATATTCGTGCATGAAATCTGAAGGCCGTCATTTCATAAAAAAAAACGGAAGCTTTCAAAATTTGTCTTATCACAACCCTCACGAAAAAGATACATATTCCTCATTTCTTAATTGGAAGAACTTCGCTGTTATATTCTCTTTGTTCGTAATGTTATTTGGCTTTTTCGCTTTCGTTTGCAGATATTTCTTCTCCTTTTTGTTTCAGCTAGGAAATAAAGAGATTCCTTTTCCCTCGCAGATATATCTTCTCTTTCTTTAACAAGCAAAATTTTTCTTTTGATACAACGATACTCTATTTTTAACGATTAATTATATAAATAATTTAATATAATTTTCTGCCTTGATACGTTTAGCATTTGTTCCTTCATTTACAAAAATTTTAGGGAAGCTCCTTTACACGAGCAAAACTGTCCATGGAACCCTACAGTGCCCACGAGACGCTTCTCCTACAAACTAATTTTGGTTGGTTTTAGTAACAAAATTGATCCCAAACGCCTTATTTTTGAGGTTATTTTGATACATCGACCTATCAGGGACTGTAGCGACGTGTAGCGCAAGCTACTTAGCAATTTAACTTAGTATTTGCCATACGATTATTGAGAGGAAAATACTAATTGTAAGTTCAATTTTCTCATTTATTAAATGGCATTCCATGAAGTAAGGTCTAATCATATTGATTATAAACTCTTTAGGGTTATAAGTATTTGAATTTAACAAATCGGGAAAAGGCACACTGAGCTGGAATCAAAAAAAGATGACCAAAAAAACAAAAGTGGTGTTTTTGAGTGAAGACTTTGAAACTTCGCACGGCTACTTTAGAATAAATTTTGCATACAATTATGCAAGTCAAGGTGGTCAAACTTGACAAAGTTTTGCGAAAACTGCCGGTCTTCGATTTGTCGCGAAATTCTTCAACTTCAAGCTAATGCTGAACCCAAACGAGGAAAATCATCGGGTAAAACATAATGTCATACTATTAATGTGTCCTTTATCCTTTATTGTAGGCGATTTTAATGACCACGGTGGAGTATTTGTATACTTTATGTAGCAAAGTGGCGGACCCTTATTTTAGAGCAAATGTTTAATGAGCAAACGGCCTTTTTAAAGCTTTCTGAAGAGGAATCTGGAAGAAAATCTTGCGACCGTTTGCGAAAGGGAGATTCAGCTCTCCCCTTGCCCACGTTGTCTTTAGTGTTGTAACGGAAAAATCACCAGGTAAAAGCAGCGACAAAACAACAAACAAACTCTCTTTGGCACCAAATTATACTCCCAAACACAACATAATCCTTCCACAAACACCACTAATCGCCAAACATGTGACCCTCCTTTGACACGACTCGGTCCGCTCGAAATTCTTCCCTTTCACTTTCTCGATCTCCATTTTTGTACGTTATTTTAATAAGCGAGGCCCTCCCTCGAAGCATCCGTTTATTTTGCGGAGTGAGGGTATGGAAAAGGAAGCCTTCGACGGATCTGCAGCTGTTTCGATGTTCCATAATTAGGTTGTTAGTTCGTTAACCATTCCTTAATACAAGGGGGTTCGGGGAAGGAAGGGGGAGGCAGATATCGATGGAGTAAGGCAGTGGAGGGAGGGAGATATCGCAATTACCGAGGGATCGGGTAGGAGGCTACAAGGAGGATGTAACTGAATTTATTAGGTGAGGAGAGGAATTCGAAATATTGAGCGTGAGTTGGATGGAATTAGGGAGTCAATGAAAAGTGGAAATGAGTGACGAGAATGGGGAGAAAAATCTAAGGAAAAATGGAAATTTAAAATTGGAAGCTTATTTAAGGTAGAAATGAAGGTGGGGCTCGTGAGATGTAGAAAATAATTACTTAACGATAAACGGATAATTCGGTGAGTGATCTGTTTAGGACATTATTATAATTAGTATACACTGAATGTAGCTCAACATTATTGCTACAAAATATCTGAACCGATGTTTTCATTCACACAAATGCATTTCCATTAAATTAGGGAGAAGTGGTAATCTTTCTCCTTACGATTGCTAAACACGCTAATTTATTGAAAACCCAGAAATCCCAAATACATTAATCGTACCTTTCCGTTGCTCTCTATTGGTGCTAAATTTATTAAAGAAAATTTTAAATTAGAAAAACTAAACAACCGATAATCGCACAGGAATAAGGTTTCAATTCAACGCAAGTCCTAATCGAAAGCTAAATTTCATCGAATAGTTATTCTCTCATCGTTCGGTAGTTCGATGACAATCTCATCTTCAAGGAATATTGAAGTAAATGGTCAGAGTATATTTGTGAAACACTAAATAATTCATTACAGTATTTCCTACAGATATGAAAGAGAACGAAGGAACTTCTGCAAGAACGAGAACGTTTATATCCAAACCTTTTTTTGAATATCAACATTGCATCTGAAAAGGAGAACTCAATTTTCCTCTTTCCAATTCATTATATATTTACTCAAATATTTTCTACAAAAACTTCTCTTCTTTACAAATCGATTTCAAATTCTAAAATTGTCATAATGCATGAGTTTGGTTTTAAATAAAAAAAATATTTCTTAATTGTTGAAAAGACTCACAGCCTAAGCAATCTCAATGTGCTTTATGTTTCGTTACGGAGAGGAAAAGCGAGATATTCCTGCTGAATACAGTGTGCAAGAGACGGAAACGGAAAGGTTATTTTGAGGGTTAAGCGTTAACTATTCAAATGACAATTGTAAAAATCAAATTAATGCTGGAACGCTGTGGAACATCTTTGGTACGGTATTTTGCTGAACATTTTATGAACATTTTTGCAGCATTCCAATTTGCAGTTTTCGTTACTATTAAATCTGTATAAGGTTGTACTACAGATATTAAGGAATACTTAAACACCGAGATATGGATTTTAATTTCTGGTCAAGTGCTTTATTGTCTGCTCGACTGCCCGCGGTGAATCATTCCTCTGTTAACTAGAATAGAAATAGAAACTCAACATAGAATTTTATTCCTTCGTGAATATCCTATTCATTCATTCATGAATATCCTTTCTTGAATAGAGTTTCAATGCGAGGAGTTAAGAGCATCCGTTTCTCCAAGATTCTCTCAAAACAAAGTCAGAGTAAAGAGGAACCAAGTTGGTATTAATATTTTCCGAAATATCCAATGACTGTAACACACAGAAAATGATGAAATGGTGTAGAGGTATTTTTAAACTCTAAGGTTCTTCGATTGACCCTTGTGTCAATGTAGACATTGAGCAAGCTTTTCTCGTCTTATATTTTCTCTAGACTCTCTCTCTTTGTTTTTCTACAGCCCATTCCTTTGAGGGAAGTTTTCGCAAAGTGTGCTTTCTCTTTTCAACATTCGTGCAGAATGATTTTTCCCTGTAACCACTTCGTTCTTTATGCTAAAACTGTGTGTAAAACAATACTGAAGAGCCAATTCGCCAACAGAGAAGAAAATTCGCCTAAATATCTAATGTACTACAGTATCTCTAATAAAATCGCGTGTTGTGTTATGGTTCTCCGAAAATAAATAAACATTATACATGTCTTACGTATTTATCAGTGGTCCGATGCTTAAGTTATCCCATTTCTTTTACTAACATCAGTCTCTGAATCGCTGGCGACAGTGGCGATTGAAAAAGAAATATTCGGTAAATTTCAATGCGAATGGCTAATTAGTGACATTTTCGACACAAAACTGCAGAAAAGTTTCAATAATAAGATGTGTCATCGTTTAAACCATCAAATTGAAATCCGTTCCAATTCACGTAGCTAGACGAACGAAAGAGTGCTCGAACTTCGGTAAATCGCGTGTTATGTTACGGTAACTTATTTGTCCTCCCAGAGATGAAAATAGTTTCTCTAAAGCTTTCTAACACTTATAAATCTACCACAGTTTACTGCAAAAGAAACTTTGCCGCCATTTTTGACGGCGCGAGAAGTTTATATTAGATCCATGTTAAACTTCTACAATTGCACACTAAGCTGTTGGCACCACCTGTCCTCTGCAATTTCTCCTTTGAAGTTTCTCCTCATCCATCCCTGCGTATCATCGATTTCTGTGTAATCGTCACCTCGTTACCTAAGACTTAAAACTTCTCCCGCAAAAAAAACAGCTGGCCATCTTGGGCCCCGAATGGATTTAAGGAGAGAAGAAGGGAGAAAATGATGATTGCGCAGAAAGCGACGGCAGATGGTCGCTGTGAGAAACTGAGAGAAGAAGACGCTGTCTCGCGGCTGAAACGAAAGTCTGGCGAAGTGCCAATGGTGGAGATGAGCGCGTGGAAAGGTGAAGAGGGGCGGTTTAAAGGATTCGTGGCGTGCGGTGAAGTGGGAGCGTGGACGCGCATCTCAATTACGTCCTTCACTTGTTTTACTCAATTAAGTGGGGCCCTACCATAGATGCCTCCTTAGATGTAACGCCTCCACCTGCTCTACTTTTGCTGTGTGAGATCCACAGAATTGCCTCTTCGAGTCTTCACGTTGGCCGTTTCGTCAATTCGAAACAATTTAGATAAATAAGATGACGCTGACGGTAAAATAAGCAAACCTCGACCTGAAAAATCCAAATACTGTGAACGTATTTTCGATACAGATATCGTAGATAGTGTAAATTTCAAAATATTTAAATGAACCCAAGTTTACAGGTAACTCGATAGGCAATTTCCTTTCTTTAAATCTAAACATTATATAT
>KZ308202.1:1468522-1480051 GCA_000376725.2 Ladona fulva | reverse complement strand
ATCCCTCGGCTGGAACTCTCTTGACGATAGAAGACTCGAGTTTAGGCACAGATTGTTCGAGAAATTCCTGAGTAGTGACTTACATGACGAAATACGCGACATAGTGATTCCTGCGCTTAGCGAACTTAATTTTCGAGACCAGACGTCGAAAAAATTTCGTGAGATTATTGCACGAACGGATAGTTATTATTGGTCTCTTTTTCCCGATAGTATTAGACGCGTAAATAGGATGAATAATTAGGGACTTTCGTGTACGAACACCCCATGCCATACGCCATACGGCAGTTTGCGTGGTATTTATGTAAATGTATAGCGTAGAAGTGTTGTTCTATTTATCTTCATTTTCATAGTTTATAGTGTTATACTTGTTTCAAAGGATGTAAAATCTAAATGGTTATTTTTAACCAAATTTTAATACGACCAAATTTTACTTTCTAATGATTGAAAATACAGAAATCTGGGATATATTTTAAAAGATTATTCATTCATATTTGTAATATATGTTCTGCGCGGGTTACTCTTAAAAATAATTCGAGGTGTTAACAATCTGAACAACGAAAAGCCCCAAATATTATACCTACGGTGAGGTGTTCGGGGATATTATATATGCAACAGCGTATATGATTTTAGAAAAGTTATTTCAAGGGATGTCTGTAAGAAATTTTACATACGCACATATGCATATAAACGCAAAATTGCCTTCGATCGAAAATCGAGAAGTGGCAAAATTTATCGTGAAATGTAATCAAAATTGTAACGTTTATATATACGTATGTACCCTGTGAGTTACCGTAATGTGTAAAAATTGTACAAACGAAAAATCTCTCACTCTCCCGGCTACACCACTGCTATGTGGTGTGTGTTTCATGTATTTATGAATGCAGTATTGTAGCCAATTAAATGCTTTTGACTAATGATAAACATAGTAGGCTTTTTTATGCAGTAAATTAAAAGAACGACAGGATTTAGTTCACGTCTAAATTTTGGGTAAAATACGACTATAACACCTTCTTAATATAGCATTGGTTAAGAGAAATTCTGCGTGTAGAGACTACTCTTACTATTAGAAATGTTGTTACTCCACTGGGATTGCGCAAAGAGAAAATGTATTTAAAGGAATTTCACAATTTCTAGAAGTTGTTGGTATCAAAATTAGATTGGACCTCCTCTTAGCGAATGGCGGATTATAAGAAAAAGTTAGTCGTATATATTTCCCTTAAAACTGACGGAAAATATACATTTTCGAGAATTATATGAATATATTAAATCATGACTTTTCATGTATCATGTTAAAGGATATCCTAACGGAAGAATCGTAACGGGTAAATTTCAGAAATAAAGTAATTTACCTTGAAGTGCTGTAAAGCAGTTTATGGTAAATGTAGGCTCAAAAATTGTGCCATTGTATATTACAGGGGGGGAACCTGCGGCTCGCGAGCCACATGCGGCTCTTTGAAGGATTATTTGTGGCTCTCGATAAATGTACCCGAGTTCCCTTTTCATATTTGTGCCATTATATTAAAAAAAATTATTATCGTTCCGTATGTGTTTCAAAATGTCTTTTAAATTACTGACGACAAATATGAAATACTAAGTGCAACGTAACAAATTTCATTTCCGTCCAAGTTAAGAATGATATGACTCATCGAAAGTTGTTTCGCAAATTCCCATCTCGATACACACAACCGAACGACGAATAACTGCAATTAATACATCTCTTGAATATAATTTTAAAAATTATTTGAAGAACTGTATTGCATTCAGCTTAGCCCTTGACGAATCGACAGATATCACAGATCTTCCGCAATTGGCAGTTTCCATACGTTTTGTTTCACCTGACTTCGTTGTTAAAGAAGAATTATTAGATTTAGTAGCACTTCAAGAGTCAACCCGCGGTGTCGATATTAAAAATGCATTAGATTCCATAATTAAAACTTTTGATGTGCCTCTTAATAAACTTGTAAGCATTGCAACTGATGGAGTTCCGGCAATGCTGGGTAAAAAAATCGGTCTTATTGGGCTTTTAAGAGATGATTCTCAAATTCCACAATTCATACCGATTCACTGCATAATTCACCGAGAACATCTCGTTACAAAATATTTAAAATATCCTGATGTTATGAAAACAATGTTACACATTGTAAATTACATTCGCACCAATGCAAAAAATCATCGACAATTCAAAAATTTCCTTGAAGAATTAAAGGACGAAGAACTTCCAAATGACATTAATTTCTTTTGCATTGTTAGATGGTTATCTAGCTACAACGTATTAAATCGTTTTGTAGATTTGTTTGATCCGATAACTGCATTTCTAAAAGAAAAGGAAATAACCTATTCAGAATTAGACGATGACGAGTGGTTACAAGACTTGATGTTTTTGACTGATGTCATGGAACATTTGCAAACACTGAATTTACAATTGCAGGGGAAAGATAAAATAATATCTGACCTCTCACAGTGTATATTTAGTTTTCAAACTAATTTACAACTTTTTCAAAAGGACATTAAAAATAGAACATTTTGTCATTTTCCTCGAATTAAAAAAATTTGTTCCAATATTAAACAAGAAAAACTCAACGAGTATATAAAAAAGCTAGAAGGAATATTGACGGAATTCCAAAATAGATTTCAAGACTTGAAATATTTTAAATCGTCTCTTGATTTTTTTCTTAATCCATTTGAAATTGACACAATTCAAGGTGAGCTTTCCATTTCCAATATAATTATGACCCAAAAAGCATTATGGAGAGAGAGCATGGAGAATTAGAATTAATAGAGATGCAAGAAGATCAAGCTCTACAATTAAAATCTAAGTCGACGTCGATTACTGAATTTTGGAAATTTGTACCAGAATTGAAGTATCCTGAATTAAAAAAGGCTGCTTGTCGAATTATTTCAATATTCGGATCAACGTACTTATGTGAATCATTTTATTCCACTTTAAAATTCGTGAAATCCAAACACCGATCAGTATTAACTAACCAGCATCTCAAAGAATTACTGAGAAGTGCTGTCACCAATTATTCACCAAATTTTAAAGAATTATCAAGAGAAGTAAAATAAATGTGTTTAATTTTTAATATTTAAATTCAATACACATATTTTGTACTTTTATTTATGTTTTCAATAAATATAATTTCTGTAAAAAAATTTTTTTAATGCCTTTTTTGCATACCATTTAAATACGTATTTAATTGCGGCTCGCGAAAAATTTCAAATTTTGAAAAATGGCTCGGACTAACAAGGAGCTTGACCACCCCTGGTATACTATATTGCTTAAGAGTTGGAAATGAGAAGTAGGAAAGAAAAATATAAGTTCTTCTAATGTTACTCTATCAACCTCGGATCAATATCTTTACTAATTTTCCTAGGAAACAGGTTTTTGATAAGTCTGCGGCTTTATTCTCACTGTACATAAAAACCAAGATGAAGGCAAATCTGGAAGGTTGCATAATGTTTTTCCATCTTTTAACTATAAAATTATTAAATTAAATTATTAAATACGAAATGTATTATATCTACCATAGTTATCATTATCACTGCCCTCCAAATCATTCCACATCCAGTCAGACGCAGGTATTTGCTCTTTCAATTTTTACCCAAAGTTCCCCTTCATTCCGAGTCCATTCCCTTCTTCTAACTTTCTCTCCCTTAAAATCCCTTCGTTCTTTCATTTTTTCCAAATGCGACCAATTTCCAAACTGTTTTAGTTGCTTTTCCATTCTTTCTTCCATTGTTTTCCATTCGTCCTTTTATTCATTTGGTCCCATTCGATTCCGTCCACTCAATTTCTTTCCCCCGACAGCACCGTTTTCGTACACCACTTTGTGTTTTGATTCCCCCCTAAAAGTCCTCTTTCCGATGTTCTCTAAAACCCCGAAAAATCCCCCGCAATCATTGTTCCCTTCGGTTACTCACTTTCCCTTCCTCGGGCCCACTGCCTATTTGTCAGCCGCATCTTTAAATATTCATCTCTCCTTTCCTTACTTTTTCTGGACGTGCCATTCGCAACACGACCCCGCAACACCGCCATCTTGGTCATTCACTTTTATTATCCCTGGGACAAATGCCCTCACGGTTGTTGACTTTTAATGCATTCCATGTTTCAGTCCCTGTCTCTCTTTTGAAATTTCCCTTGTTTCTATTTGAGCACATTCGCATTCTTTTCGTTTAATTAAAAGTTATCTATCATTTTCTTATAACAATTTTCTGTAACGTAACATTTTGAGAATTAAATAAAAAATGCGTTGCGTGCCTTTATTAAATTAGTTATTTTTGTAAATCAATATTCATTGCATCACCTTTCCGTATTTTCCTATTACAAAGATAATATTACACAGTAGAAGAGGTACGGAAGAGTATATAGTCCATAGGGACCGGATCGGATAAGGCCCTGATAATGACTGAAGAAGAAACACTTCTGGGCTTTCAGAAACGCAAGTGGGAAATGCGTTGGCCTTTGGTGAAACCGGGTTCGATTCCCGGTGGTGGCCCACGTGTTGTCGAAGCACTTTTACAATAATACTACTAGGAACTTTCTACTTTGTCGTATCATAGAGTAATCTTACTCTATAGAGTAATAGATTACTCTAAGGTCCTATGTTTGTTGATTTGTTTAATGGAATTGGAAAATTTGGAATCCTAGAGAATTTCCTCATCATAGCATCGTGTTTGAGAATTGCCTCATCTCCGAACAGACGATCACCATCTTACCACTGATTTTACCATTGATTGGTGGGCTTAAATTCCATTTCCATGGGGGGATGCATCAAGTCGAATTCATCAATCGCGTTCTTTGTGTACACTTACATGTAAGTACACACATACACAGAAAAACGTAATGTATTCATAAAAATAAACGGCTCATAACCTACATTTCATACATTCCTTATCTCCTTGGTATCCTTAATCCGAGGTAGAATCGAGCTAAAATTGAAAACAATTACGAAATCGCAGCAAAATGAGTTTTTGAATCCCCAATAGAACAGTAAATTGCCGAAAAATAGAAAGGTTTCAGCGACACAATGCTGCGTAAGGAATAAAATTTCTCTAAGCTGTATTTTAATTTCAAATGTAAAGGTTTGTAGCATTTTAATTGCTTATTACGAAATACATCTTGCCAAAATATGAAATACTCTTAATTTAATGCATATAAATCTATATCAACAAGATTATTCACTTTAATTCTTTCTTTTCTTAACCCTTGTCCATCACTAATATCAAAATATCTGGAAACCCAAGCCATAATCTTCATTACGACGAAATGTGAACAAGAGTATGTTTAGAATGTAAGTACAGCGGTTTACTAAAAAATCGAACGGGTATATATTTTTGCCCCGTTATCTTATGCAGCCGTTGGTACAGAGAGTTCACAATCTGGCAATGCCGTAGGATTACCCCCCCCTAATCCAACCCAACCCTCGGAATAACTGTACATGGGCCCTCACACGAGAGGTTGGACGTTTTACGGAAGATATGCTGGAAAGGTTTCATACATGGAAAGAACCTTATTTAGAATTTAGAAAATTCTTCGCATTCCTCATCTATTGAAATTTCAACACTATTATTATCTACATCAGGACCGACGTAATACCTGAGGTTAAGATTTAGATTTCCCTTTACTTAATAGTCCTCCTTTATAACAAGATTAATAATTTTAAAATCTGAAATACTATGAAATAAATATTGCAATTACTTAACATTGGTAACATTCGAATAATACTTTTGAAAGTGTCTACAAATTTAAAAAATTACGGCTTACTTTCTCCTAAGGTGTAGATCAATATCAATGTTATACAGATTAGGATTGTTACTATCCTCATCAGAAAATATGAAAATCCAGGATATTGAGGGAGATGTTACTATGTGAAGGTAGATTTTTACCTGCTGGAGAATGAACTGATCTAGATAGAGAATCTTGACGATGGCGTATGTATGGTGAGTGCAGTGACACCTTACCATTATTGCTGCTGAGATTTATTCCTTCAATTCACTTTGAAGTTGCTGTTTGAGTGTACATACATTCGAGCCAACGCGATGGCTCTGATGACATTCGCTGTTTTTTCTTTACGCATCACGTGACCAATATCCCACGCTAGTCCAATCGGAGGGCTCAAAACAAAAAAAATCTAAAAACTTCCGCCGATTGGATCCATTATTTTGGCCCTGAGTGTCTCGTAATCGACTGATAATTGAAAGGTCGAGCAGCGACGTGAAGAGAGGCTGCCCTTTGCGTCACAAAAATAACAAAGGAACTGCGTTTAACGGGAATCGGTGACGTAATTCCAAACTTATGCGTCTGAAAATAAACAGAGAGGTAATTGCATACCACTGAGTGAAGGATTCAGAATAATTCTCAGTTTTTAAGCAAACGGAATCATTTGCTTGACCCTTGATTTTATTCAACATGTATTCTCAATTTAATAACGGTACGATTACCTGGTATAATTAAGATCGACTGGGTTACGAATCTAGGTATTCTTGCTTATTCTCTAAGTATTTGCTAAAATATATATAAATAACAACATTTGGAAGTTTGAAGAGACAGCGGACCTGCTATTCACGAAATGAAGGGAAGTTTACTCAGAATGAAGATCCTTTCTGCTTCATAGCGAAGTGCTAATATTTCTACTATAGAAGACTATTTTCGATTTCATTTCTGAAAGTAGTCACCGCAATGTTTAGACTTAAGTGAAAGTTGTCCATCTTTCAACATAACTAATGAATTCTTAATATAAAGAGAACTTAATAGAAGTCTAGTATCAAGGAACTTCAGCTTAGCCAATGGTTCACAATATCTTTTTCCCCATAGAAATTTTGAGAAAATTCTCACGCTTTGCAGGAAAATAAAAGTTCTCGTTGTAAACATCACACATGATGTTGAATATTAAGTTTAAAAAGATATCAACTTGTAGATAAAAAAGTACCGGATACCTCTGCCTTGCTAAATTCATTTTTATAATTATGACATTTATGTTTTAACCAAAAGAATTCAGTCATACAACGCTATACTTTAAACGTTAAGGAACCGTCCATATTGCAATACTTCCATAGGATAATTCTAGAGGCCCACTGGTTAAAAGAAACTCGAAATTAATGCTGGTTTTGATATTTTCGCAAGATTTTAAACCATATAAATAAATGAACTCTCCGATCGCCAAGTAGATAACGTGTTCGACTTCGGTGAAATCGGTCCCGGGTTCCATTTCCGGTGGGGGTCTACGTGCGACATGTCCTAAGCTGTAGAAGCACTTTCAACAACGCTATTACTACCACTACTGCTCATAAATAAAGCAATCAGGAGACTGGTACGAGGGTTGGTCAATAAGTAATGTCCCGCATTTTTTCCAGCCAAAACCAATGCTAGTAATTCGAAATTGTAGGTTCGAATTTTTTCACGTTTCCCGAATGTATGTGCATAGTTTTTTTCTCCTGCAGATAGCATAGCTGTGGGAAGCTTTCAAAGTGGATTCTGACCGTGATTTATTACAGATTTATTGAATTCCTGTGCGTATAGAAAGGAACGGTGAGGAATATTCACCAACGTTTGTGCAATGTCTATGGAGCATCTGCAGTTGATAGGAGTACAGTTGGTTCTGGATATGGAGTGAATCAGAAGGCGAAAGAAAGTGAAATCCTGGAATAACAAGAGCGAGGACTGGTACAGAGAGGGTAAACATGCCCTAGTGAATCGCTGGAGGAAGGCAATAGAACTTGAACGAGATTATGTGGAAAATGGATTGAGCAGATAAAACATCATTCTTCCATATATGTAAATTCATTCAATTCAGATTCGTGCTGCACCATTTATAAACTTTATCTACGAGTATACTTGATCTGCAAAGTGCATTGATAATCGTAATCAGTCGACGGTGTCCCTGTTATCTTGAATTTCGATTTACCTCCGAAACCTATCCTGAATTTTAAGTGCTCAAAAGGCTACAAATGGCACCCGGAATTTTGGTCCGCGGACCAAAGTTCCAGTTGCGCTACAAATAGTTCATTTTTGCAGAAAAACTTCGCTATTACGGCTCCTCGTAATTTTCCTGCCATTTCGCTTTCTCTATTAAGTCTTCAAGCGGAAATGCAATTAGCCCGAGTCCGCCTGAAAAGTAAAAATATCGTCCGTAATATCTAGAATGTATAAGCTCTGAAAAAACCACAGCATATTCTGGATCGTATGGGGATTTACCAATAATTCAATCTTGTGTGCTGCGTTCGTCAAGAATAAACACACAATCGTATCACCAGAGGGCTCTCTTTATGACCAACTACATCGTCCGCATCGTGAAAAGAGAACCCCATTACATAAGACCGAAAAATACATGGCTCGAATTCGTTTTCAAGCATCCTCTTCAACCGCCTTTTTTTCTCTTTCGCCACAGACTCTCGTCACTCAAACCACTCTTTCACTCAGAATTAAAAGAGATGTGGGATTTTTCCCTATCGCAACCGAATCACGATCATGAATTCCCTTCTGCTGTACATAGAATTGATCTAAGAGAGAGTTACAGAAATCTGTTTTCGTGATTTCGGTGATAAAATGCATATTTCCGAACGGTTCTCGTAGCCTTCTACTCAATATACACGGTGATGAAAGTGACTTACGTATGTGAAAATGTGAGTGATATTTAACGATAATACTAGTACTGTAATTTAGTTCCACTTAAGTGACAAATAAATTCCATAATTAAGTTATAGAGATGTACATACTCTCTAGCAAATGAGTATCCTATAAAAAGGTACTAAACTGGCGATTCGGAATTAGTGCTGAAAAGGTCGTGCATTAAACACGAAATAAGGGTACATTAAAGGATGCGTGATCGTGCGTAATTACTTGTGCGTATACTTTGAATGATCATCTTCTTATTACAATACTTTATTTAACTAACTAGAACTAAGTTTATTCGCTCATGAGCAGAAATTACGATATATTATGATTACGTACTTAATGTCTGACTTGCTGTAGAATTTCATGAAGATGTTCAATAAAAGTGTCCCACCAGTTCGTAAACTAAAATATATTACTGGAAATAGAGGTTTATGAAACTGATCGCTCATAGGGACGAGACTGATAGCAATGTGACGGTATTTGCGTATGACTCGGTGATATATAGGGAAATATCAAACCAGGAATATCTTGTTTCCCAATCAAACGATTTAGTTAACATTCAAAGATGGCACGAAATTGCTAGTAGATCGTAATTTAAGTAAATGCTCTGTAGTTAATTATTTCGAAAGTGAACAATTGTGTCAGAATTACACGTAGAAAATTAGTTGAATTAATATAGGAGTCGACACAGTTGAATATTGTTGTACTTGGAACATTTACCAACGGACACTATCAAAAGCCTTTTCCATGCCAAGAGAAGCAACTTGTATATTTTTATCTTTTTCTTTTGTTGGTGGGAGAAGTCTCACAAGCAGTATTTCACTGCCTATTTCCTTTTCTGTCCCGAATCCGAACTGATCTTTACTCAGATTCCAACATATTCTTTATTCTCCGCAGTATTATTATACTTAGGCTTTTAGAAGTATGGGATACCAAGTTAAGGGTACAGTAATCTACATATTTTGCCGCAACAGCCTTTTCTGTACAATTGTACATACTTTTCCCGTTGTCTCCTGATATTTCTCCCGATTCATATATAGTGCACATCAGATTATAGAATGTTTTTTGCAGTCTTCTTCCTGCTGATTTTACTGTCTCAACTGTGACCCCATCAAATCCTGGAGCCTTTCTCGTTATATATAAAAATGATAATATTAAATGGATATTATTACCACTGAAAACGCTCCAAAATATTTTAATTGTATTCATTTACCGTAAAAAATTCCAGAGTAATATTTTTCTCTGCCACCTCTAAGTAAGGTAAAATTGTTCGATATCTTTTCCATTTCTGTTCTACTTTTAGGGGATATGAAGTGAAGGAAAACCTACGCTTTCTGAACTAACTAATAATTGATGACGTTTTAGGATAAAAGAACTAAGACTAGCTATTCTGCCATCTGGATTCAAGTGATACTCGCACAATCCGTAAAAACTCTGCTGAGTGTATATTTACACACACTACGACGGATAGCGATTTAATCAAGCAAATGAGTCTTACGTACGAATCCTAGCTTTGGTTTATTCATCAATGCTTTCGAGCAATCAGTAGCATCCACGGAGGAGCAAATTAAACCGATTCCACTGCCTCTCGACAGTTTGACGTTTTGACACGTTTACCTTGCGAGCTTCGGCGAAACACCCGAAAACAAACAAGAATCGATGGCCACCCAATTTCCCTCCTCTGGACATTCCATAGCAAACCCTCACTTCGCTTCTTCCTTTAATCAATTTGCCCACTTGGTTGGAAACTCTCGCCTGCCGTAATTCTTTTTTCTGTGGCTCCGCGCCATCTTTCGACCCTTTTGATATCTTCCCGCTGACCTTTTCACTCCCTTTACCATACAATTCTCTGCTACTATTCCTCAACCAACTTCCCAGGGAATTCCAATCTCTCCTCAACTCTCTTCACCACTCCGGTTGCGAGGTTTCTTAGATGCTTAGAAAAGAGAAAATATCAGCTGTGTTGAATACTCCTATTTGAGTAAATAAATAAGATTACCTATCAACTGAACATCAGTCATGAAGAATACGAGTCGGGTTTCATTGTCTGATTAACCGACCTTTGAATGATCCAACCTGAGGCTGAAGAATCTACCTCTAGCATACATTCCAATTATACAAAATGATAATAGACCAATAATATATAAGCGCCAAGTACCCATTAAAAAAATCATATCATTATGTTTCGCTGTTTAAAGTAGAGAAGATCTCTGTCCGCCCGAAGAAGCCGAAGTTTTGCCTAAAATGTACGAGAATATTATATTTCTCCTTTAAATGGATGTTTAAATATTAACCGGAAAAATAATAAAAAGATTTCGTCAATAAAAATGATTTATAGCTGTCAATCTTTAATTTCCTCTCATAAGATATTCATGAGGTTGCCAAATGGTGGAGTAAACAGCAACGAAGTGAAGTGAATTAACGATTCTCCGCTTGAATATCAAGCGAGTTTATTAGTTTATTAGTTGCAGTCGCATGGAAACTACTATTTTCCTTTTTTGGTCCGTTAAAACCTACAAGAAAATAGAAGTTGTTTACCAAGAACATCACTTTTTCCTAATTATATCTATTGTCCTTTTTTTACTTTTTATGGTAAAACTAGTAAACGCCCCCGTCGTGCATGACGGAACTTAATTTAGTTTTAAAATATATCTAATATTGTATACAAATGGTCCTCCTAAGGCAGACACAGACGGTCGTAAGATCATAATAACTCGATATATTTCATACCGTCACTTATAATATTTATTCCACCGTTTTCAAGTCATGAAAGCCTACTTTACGTACATTTCTTATAGAAAAATATAAGAGCTGGTGATCCCCGTGTACTTATATGGGATAACTCATGAATTCAATGTTCAACAATTGCCTTAGTCGTCAAAGGGATGGGTTGTTTATTTCCCAAAAATTTAACG
>KZ308202.1:1420774-1463492 GCA_000376725.2 Ladona fulva | reverse complement strand
CTCGAAGACATTTTGAAAAAAAATTTGATTTATCAAAAAATTTATTTGTTAGAAAAGTTGCGGATTACTCATTATGTAAAGGCTTAATTTAAAAGTACTTTTAAATTTTAATCGAAAAAGCATATTTGTTGGTAATATAAAATAATTATTCGTCGAGATGGTAAGGAATTGTAAATCAACGGCGTAATAAACACGAAATTATCTTTCGAATAAAAGCAAAATAAAACAGCCACTCGAACTCAGGGCCTAATCAACACGGACCTCACGCCCTTTTTTGTGAGAATTTGCATGAACCAAGACCCATTAGAGAAAATGGCCAGGGCTAATGTCGAATATTTTCAAGAAAATTACATATCATAGCGGTTTCGAGAGAGTCCGTTTACCACAAACACGACCTTCCCCTCGAAAATTCTCACTGAAATTTTATCGAAACTATATGGGATACAGATGTCATTTACCATGTAAAGAGGCAGAAAAATACATATTTTAAAAAGATAGAGAAGAAACTTTGTCGTCCGTTAATTTAGCATATATGAAAGTAAAATAATTAGGGAAGACATCCACAATATTGCCGCTGGTATTCGTTTAACGGTCGTGCTTATCCTTTTTTAAATTTCTAATTAATTAAAACATAAAGGTAAAAAAAAGGCATGTAAAATTGATACGAAAATGTAAAATTGCTATGGCGTTCCCGTAGATACACTACATTTCAACTTAATTATGATATATTAGGAGACTGAGTTAATGTACATAGAATGCGAAAGTAACTTTGGTCGAAATGGTGAGGTAAAAATCATTTTTCCTGCATTCTCCTGCGGATGTCGAAGGCGAACGTCAAAGCCAAAACTATGAACTTTTCAACGAAAAGCATTTTTCCCCATGTTTGCGTCATCGATCCTACGGGACCCCTACTTCAACTTCCTGCTATTTCATAATGCGAACCAATTCGTACCCCAAACATCACCATATTCATTGAAGGCTACGGTTCGATTAATCATCGGTATTTATAACTGAACGGATTATTCTATCTTTCATACAAAATTCTGACGTCCAATTTCACCCATTGCCGGGATACTTCCGTCTTCATTAGCTAGAGAGATATTTACACAGCGAATTTAACTGCAAAAAAGCATTTCTCGATGCTACTTTCATTTCTTCTACTCATTTTAAAACTGGGAATATGAGTAGGTCTGTCATAGTAGGAACCTTGAAACAGTTCGTTCATATTTAGGACGCGATTTTGAAGTACACGGAAAGGATCTTTTACTTAATAGGGAAAATGGCACGGCAGCTTCGTCATCCTAATGGGGAAAAAATGACAGAGATGTTTAGCGGAAAAGTTGTGTAAATGTTTCCGAGGGAAACGGATGCCAGTAATGAGCAGGAAAGGGAACACGTACGGCCCAACATTTGCAAAACCACCGCCCGTTGATGTTCTTTTGTTTAGGGAAAGGGACGGAGCGGTTTTATATCTCTCCAAGGGCACATCGGGTTTTCAATACGTTAACTTACAACGGTTTCCGTTAATTTTCGTCTATGTCTTCTGAATAATCATGAACCACCCATTCCATTTGATGAGAAAATCTAACAGAAATAATTCTGTATAGAAATAATTGCGCATTTTCTTCTCTTTTTAAGAGTAATATTCTGACCGTTGCTACAACGACATAGCTGACTTCCTAAGTCTTAGCATGACTTCCTTTCAACCACTAGTTTATTGAATCGCAGCATGTTCGACAGTAAAAATCTGTAAATACTCAAATAATAAAGTGAAACTATACATTTGTATTCACTAGATACCGAATTCTGTGAATAATATTCGTATCTTTTATATTTGGAAACGTTTTCTGTGCCGATTTGTTTTATTTAACCCACATATTTTGTTCAACTACTCATTAAAAGTAATCGGATTGCATCAAATCTTTCTCGTACTGAGGTGCGTCAGAAGTATTGTTCAAGAACAAACGAAAGATGTTTCTTTACTACGGAAAATAAAACGCGGAAAAAGCTAAGCACCAAAGATACATTATGGAGATAAATAAGACGCTGGGTCGCATGCTATCCTAAAATCTTGAATGAAAATAAGCTTTTTTATATAACTTCATGATTATTCACAAACCAGTATTACCAGCAATATTTGGCGAAGTTTCCAGTCAATATTTTGTTTGATTTATTACTCCTTAAATAGATGGCGATGTGAGGGTATTTGCGGATGACTCGGCAATATATAGAGAAATATCAAGCGACGAAGATAGCATTTCACTATCATACGACTTCATTCATATTGAAAGTTGGTGCAAAAAATGGCATTTAGATCTTAAGGTAAATAAATTCTCTGTGGTAAATTTCATTGAAAGGAAACAATTGCAGCAGAACCACATTAATGGATTAAATCAATGGATTAAAATGTAGTCGACTCAGTTGAATATCTCGGAATCANAAAGTTGGTGCAAAAAATGGCATTTAGATCTTAAGGTAAATAAATTCTCTGTGGTAAATTTCATTGAAAGGAAACAATTGCAGCAGAACCACATTAATGGATTAAATCAATGGATTAAAATGTAGTCGACTCAGTTGAATATCTCGGAATCACCCTCACAAATCATTTTAACTAGAGCATACATATTCAAAAAATCTACTGTAAAGCAGCTAAAAATCTTGGTTTTATAAAGCGCATTGTAGGTAGATGCGATGAAGAGGTTAGAGAGCGATCTTATTTCCCCTTAGTTAGGCCCCACCTGGAATATGCGTCGAGTATATGGAAGCCAGCGGATGAAACGAATGCTCACGAACTCGAGAAAGTGCAGCGCAAGGCGATGATATTTGTTAAAAAGTGCTACGATAGAAATGTGAGCATTATACAAATGCTCTCAGACGCAGGCTGGGAATCTTTGAAAGAAAGGAGATTATGCTGCGATTTCTTGATAAGTTCAGAGAAAGTTCATTTGCGGAAGATGTAAGTGGTACTAAGCGACCCCCTTCTGCTACTTCGGCCGATCCTAACGTAAAATAAGAGAAATAGATGCGATGGACAAGTCGTTTTAGGGACTCATTCTTTCCGCAAACGATACGCGATAGCAATAAGTTTAAGAGGTAACTCGAACGCCTGGTGTTTTTACCCTCTGCCACACGCCGAAAGGCGGCTTGCAATGTATTTTTGTAGATGTACATGGCAAAGGATTAATTCAAGAAGAAATGCTTATACAAGCATCNTTAGACACTTGTCTCAATTTCTTAGGACCATTGTTTCTAATTTAATTTTGTAAAAGAAACAACCTCTACAGGTAACGAAACCCTACTTTACGTACATTTCTCATAAAATTATAAGAACTGAACTGATTATCCCTGTGCACTTATATGGTATAATTCACGAAATCGACATTCAACAATGGCCTTAGTCGTCAAAGGGATGATTTGTTTATTTCCCAAAAATGTTACAACTTTTCCGTGATTTTTATCAAAATTCTCGATATTTCGGATTTATATCAATATTTCACGACTAAAATCAGATTTTATGATAATTTTCCTTTCTTTTGACACTTCTCTTGATTTCGTAAGATCATAATTCCTAATTTAATTATCTAAAAGAAACAACCTCTGCAGATAACGAAAACCTACTTTACGTACATCTTTTATGGAAACATATTATGGGCATCCAAGGAGGTGCAGAAATTTTTGTAGTATGTACATACATACATGGCAGAGATGCCGTAATAAAAATGATAAAAATTCTCACTTCCCAAATGGAAGAAAACGATAAACCAAAGCGAGCTGTCGGGTGATAAGTTAAATGAAGTGCTTAACAACCTCAAACGAAAACCTTTGACACAAGAGGTTGTTCACTTAAATTCCTTCTTAGGTCTTCCTTTTGCAGTACTTATTCATAGGCGTCTGTAAATTAAACTATCAGTCGAGTTGGATCGATGCAAAATATTCCCTCTCCTTTTATATAGAAGTACATACAAAAAGTAGTATAGACTAATATGAACAAATGTTACGTATATATTCGGATAGTTCCTTAAACTAAACAGAGAAAAAGCTGAACAAGAATTGTTTAATAAATAAATATTAACCTAGATAAGATCTGTTCATTCTTCGGCCTGAACTGTGGTTTGAACCTGATCAATCCGCCACAAGCGACGAAAAGCCCTGGAACCCTGGCTGAGGCGATTAGGTAAAATGAGGAGTGAGGTAAGAACGAAAATGAAAAATATTCCTTTCATCAGGACATGGTGGCAAGTTAACAACCAAAATGACTTCCAAGAATACGCATCCTGCTTTAAATGTAGAGTCCTTCTTTTTTTCTGTCCCCATCCTTCACTACCTTCCTTTTTCTGGCTAATATTATTTTCTGTTTCCTCCAGGGCCTTCCTCTCTTTGTCCGCCTCTCTTATTTGCCCTCCATAACTTCCCATTTGCAGGTATTTTATATTTATTCCTTCCTTTTCTCTTCGTCTGAAAACAATTGAGGATATTTATTTCGCTGAACAATGTTTATAATCTTTCATAACTTCCGGCTAAACATAACGTGAAATTGTGAATAATTTTCCTCGTGAGCTGCTCTTCTAATCACGCATGGCTCCACCTATTTTCTTCGAGGAAATAACTCCTTTCCTGGAATTGCAAAGGTTAAGTTGGAGGCGAAACATAATATGTTTCAAAAACTGCTAACTCTAAACGACGAAAGTACGGCGGTAAATTTACGAAAAAGGAAACGGCAAACTTATTAATCTCAAGCTATTCCTCCAATAATAAAGATAAACGGGAGAAAAATATACAATGTTCCACAGAATTACGTAGCACTTTAAAACTATTCTTCTATATAAATTGTTTCTATAATTTTAATTTGAGAAACACTTTAATTTCGTGAAGTAAAGAAACAATCACAGGTAAATAGAGAAGGAAGTCAGAATATTTCTGTTTATTCTAATTTGATAAGTATATCGAACGTAATACGGAAAAGTAATTTTCATTAATTCTAAAAAGAAACGAAAATAGTGGGACGAGTCTCAGGAACAGAAACACAGCCAATAAAGACAGCATCTCAAGAAATGAGTGCAATTTGGAAGATAAAGAATAGTAATGGTGATAAGTATGAGTCTGAACGAATTACTTAGTGGAATGAGATCTTTAAGGGATGCTTTTTCTCCCAGCCAATTAGGGACTTCCCTGATATACAAAAGCATCTAAGAGTAGGATATCACCAAGAAGTAAAGGTTCTTTATTTATTTCAAATAACAAATATTCATCGGTTTAACGTACTTCTTAAATTATGAAACGTTGCATCGACGGAGCAAGGGACAGACGAACTTTTGCCGTGGTTGTCTCGCAATAGATGTTGTGGTTTGTAAAAGTTCGACTTCTCCTCGTTCTTTCATAGAGTCCACGGCCCAAACAACTGAAAAGCTAAACATCTTTAATAGGTGATTTCCAAGGTTGTCATTGGAACTGTGGAAATTCTACGTTAAATTTCGTGGAAAATCGAGTTAATTTTTTTACAAGTGAAGAGGAATATTTTCCAGGGATAGATAAAATCGCATCCTATTAAGAAATATTATGTAAAGGAAAATTGTACTTTCATAATAAGAAAGACATAGGAGTCTGGAAATGCGATGTTTAGAGTCACATCAGACTAACGTTGAAGGACGACGAACGACAAGCAAATTATGAATATTAAAGTGAACTGCAACAAAAGGTAACGATTTTCTGGAAGTGTTCAGAAAGGTTCGAAAGAAAGAATGGAAACAAAAGAAAGTGAGCTTAAAATGAACCTCATCAAAGACGGTTAATATTTTATTAAACATGGCGTATAACTATAATTGATATGGCCACAAAGTGGTCAATTAAGCCTTGCAAATTGAAAATAGCTTCAGTCATTTGGCAGGGCCATCACTCATAATCAGGCTACAAGATTACTTCCAGTATCATTATAAAATTTAACAATGACAACCATTTTGATATTCCGCAAAGAACGCCTTTGGGAATAAATGTAGAATATGAACTTTGATCTCCTGTCATAGGAGTCGTATTAGATGTTAGAACCATCCGGAAGTTCTGGAGACATGTTATTTAGGCTTTCCAAAACTAGAAAATCCCATAGTTTAACTCCTACTTTCTCCTGAGAGGGAAAGCAACATTTGATCTTTAGGTTCATACGCTCTGTTCTCGTGTCGAAAATTTTCTAATGTATCTAGTCGCATTTCAATAAATATTTCAAAATACTTGAAATTAATCCGCTTCTAAAAGGACTGCATCTGTCATTATTAGGAGAGCATCTTTTCATATTCAATAAGCCGCAAATAACCTTTACCTATATTTTTTAACACACATCTGCGACGTGAAGATATAAACTTTATTCACAGTTGTAAAGATAGCAATATTTTTTTATTTGAAATGGTTGCATTCGAAGACGTCAGTTATTTCCTGTGATAAATTCCTGCAATAAAAATCATTCTTAGCGAAAAACAACACGGTGAATCTCCCCGAGACATGGTTTAGTGTAGCTAATGATCGGATATTTTTCATGACATTGACATCCAACAAACGAACGACATTTAACACATTTGCATTCCGGATCAGATCGCTTAATCTTTTACGACATAAATAATCCTATGTATTTCGGCAGTCATGTTGCCATCTTTGGAAGTTGAAGATTGCGAACTTGTCTTTTAGGTAAGAAATGCGTATTTAAGTTTTATTCTGTCACTGAAGACTGCTACGTTTATGACAATAGAAACGTAAAGCAATTATGTTTCGAATACTGGAGAGGCCTTGTCCTGCATTCAGGTCTCTCTCTCTCTTTTATCAGAAATAGCTCTCGAGATATTCCTACTCATCAACATTTCATAAGGAAGGCATCTCTACTAATATAAAGCAAAGCCAAGTATCGACTTTTTGTTACTTTTTTGGAATTCATTGACAGGCTTTTTGTAATGAGTTCGATAGAAAAGAGAATTAAAAACCCTACGGCAATAACAGCTTGACTTATAAAGCGATCGAATGCAAATTGTAAACAGCGACACGTAATACAAGATTCGTCATACCCAACTGACCACTGAGCGTAAGTGATTATGTATTCCGCTCATGTAAAAGAAAGTTGTACTCCTTCGTTTCTTATTTTATTTGAGGGCTCTTCCCAATTCCCAAACAGCTCCCTTCCAATCCAATTTCCATTCCCAATTCCATACGACTCCTCTTTTCTCTGCTTCTAAACTCATCCTTTCTCATGTTAATCCCTTTTCTTCCAGACCTTTCTTGCTGACCCTCTCTCGCCCTCATATTCGCCACGCCCTCTTTCTTTTGTTCTTCGGGCGGCAGGTGTTCCTACGCCCAACTGGTTCTCCGGAGACCTTGGCTATTATGTGACTTGCTTGAACGCTCTCCCAATGCAATTCTTCGAACTTAAAACAATCACTTTGCGTCGGTAAATGTTCGTGCTTCTGAACCCATGTTATGCAATAAAAATTGGGCATTGGCTAAGAAACTTCCCTCTCGTATAAACCAGCCATCGAATTACAAATCAGAAACATGCTTCGTATTTTCCGCAACATTTATTAAACACGACCAGTTCCGACGATGTCGGTCATCTCCAGGCGATGTTAAATAACATTTGTGGAAAATAAGAAATACGTCTCTGCTTTTTTTGTTGTGCTAAAAAGTATTATTTACACCACTAATAAAAAAATACTATGAGGTAGGCATTTAAAATTTTGAGGCATTTTTGGTATAGTCTTAAGATATATAGGCTCGGATTATCAATGTCCATCCAACTTTTTTCTTAGTTTTATTCTGCGTGCCAGCCTCTTAGGTTTCGTACATACATTTGCCAGTAACAACCTAAAAGGCGTTAATAAGGTGGTCTGTAACCGGGCGCTTACGTAAGGGTAAACAAATCGAGAAAGCCCTCCTTGGCGAAATATTACCTTCGCCTTGAATATCTCCTCAAACGCGATATCTTACAAACCTAATAAGTAGCAAAGGAAATAGACCGGGGCTCTATTGATCGCCATCGGATAACTTTTCGTCCAATACCTTACTAATCATATTAGCGACGGAGAGACATGTCTGAGGATATATTGATCGCTTTGCGACTTTTCTAAAGTTCTATATCGGTTTCCTCGGAGGGGCCATAAAATTTTGTTGGCACCACAACTATCGCGAGAGCCCTAAACATAAATGGTGGAGGGATTTTAGTACCGATGCCCTTCCAAAAAACCGCAAGAGTATTTTAGGGTCCTTGTCCAACCAATGTCCATTCCACCTCTTAAGCCCTCTACCGGCTCAAATTGAAAACAGAATTCGAACGGCGTTTCGCTATCCAATGGCCTGAGTTGAACATTTTTAAAATCACGAAATTTCAGTTAAATATATTTGCAATTCTCAATGTCGTACAGTTGTATCTGTTACGTGTTAATACTCAAAAAACTCGGTTTTATCTTTTAATCTCGTTTCGGTCATGTCCTCGTAACTTTTTTGATTAAATTTCTGCTATTACTATTTAACTCGGTCTTACTGTGTACCAAGTCTAATTTTGTTTCACCTTCATTTGTACAATACATATACAAAACCATAAATAGAAAATGTACTTGAGTAAGTCTTGTATGTTTTATAGGTAGCGATGAGGCAGCGTTAATGTAATGTAAGCAAAAGGAGAGAAAACATGATGGAGGAAAGTACTCCAAAATCTCAAATGCAGGAAAAATATCTTAATATAATTAAATTCGTTTTACAACGAATTTTTTAAATTTATAATTAATATTTGGGAATAGTTTGTTGATAGAAAGAGTAAAACATCCAAATCAATATTCAGGATGTAGTAACCCCAATTATTTTACTGAGTTCTCACAGTCGTTTCCCCAAACAAAGCAATACTTGCAACGTTCGAATACGTCATTCCTATACATTTAATGGAAGGAGAATATTGATGACAGGAAACAATTTATCAAATGAATTTCTCTAAGGTTAAATCAGAGAAATGAAAATCAGATGATTGTCCTACGGTCCAAAGATAAAACTTATATTTGTGGTCATTACAGAAAAGAGTCAAAGGAATGAGTGAAAATGCTCTTTATACTGATGTTCATACATTAGATGTACGCTGCCAAGAGTGAGCAAATAATTTCTGAGGATTAGAATATAGGGAGATTTTTCATTTGAATTAATTCACAATCCACCCAGCAGCTCACAGTGAAAATTACATTTTAGAAAGTCATTTTCAGCACACAATTATCAGAGGTTTTGTAAATTTGTCCGATACAACCCCCGGTGGGAAATTTTGAGCTAAATAAATATTGAGGTTATATAAGTCTTTAATGTCACCACGATTTAATTTAAATGAAGTCTTAGGATGATCATGTAGTCATCCACAGTCCATGATTATACAAAAACTAAAAAGAGGTAGCTGTAGAATTGTGTCACACTTATTGGCTAGAATCATGTTTGTGATAAACAATAACACAGTCTTCTCTGGACGAGATTTTATCTAGAATCAACAGCTAGGCCGTGACTTCGTGGTAGAGCTCCATCAGGAACAAAAGTAAGAATAACTTTTACAAACCACAGAATATTAAATTGATTACGACCATGGTTTCAACTATATATATATATGTGTGTGTGTGTGTGTGTGTGTGGGTTGGGTTGGTTCCTGAGGTCCTAAGATTTTATTAATTTGCAGAAAACTCCTCTGAATCTCATAAAAATACACATATTAAAAAAATATTACAAAGTGCTCGAAGACATTTTGAAAAAAAATTTGATTTATCAAAAAATTTATTTGTTAGAAAAGTTGCGGATTACTCATTATGTAAAGGCTTAATTTAAAAGTACTTTTAAATTTTAATCGAAAAAGCATATTTGTTGGTAATATAAAATAATTATTCGTAGAGATGGTAAGGAATTGTAAATCAACGGCGTAATAAACACGAAATTATCTTTCGAATAAAAGCAAAATAAAACAGCCACTCGAACTCAGGGCCTAATCAACACGGACCTCACGCCCTTTTTTGTGAGAATTTGCATGAACCAAGACCCATTAGAGAAAATGGCCAGGGCTAATGTCGAATATTTTCAAGAAAATTACATATCATAGCGGTTTCGAGAGAGTCCGTTTACCACAAACACGACCTTCCCCTCGAAAATTCTCACTGAAATTTTATCGAAACTATATGGGATACAGATGTCATTTACCATGTAAAGAGGCAGAAAAATACATATTTTAAAAAGATAGAGAAGAAACTTTGTCGTCCGTTAATTTAGCATATATGAAAGTAAAATAATTAGGGAAGACATCCACAATATTGCCGCTGGTATTCGTTTAACGGTCGTGCTTATCCTTTTTTAAATTTCTAATTAATTAAAACATAAAGGTAAAAAAAGGCATGTAAAATTGATACGAAAATGTAAAATTGCTATGGCGTTCCCGTAGATACACTACATTTCAACTTAATTATGATATATTAGGAGACTGAGTTAATGTACATAGAATGCGAAAGTAACTTTGGTCGAAATGGTGAGGTAAAAATCATTTTTCCTGCATTCTCCTGCGGATGTCGAAGGCGAACGTCAAAGCCAAAACTATGAACTTTTCAACGAAAAGCATTTTCCCCCATGTTTGCACCATCGATCCTACGGGACCCCTACTTCAACTTCCTGCTATTTCATAATGCGAACCAATTCGTACCCCAAACATCACCATATTCATTGAAGGCTACGGTTCGATTAATCATCGGTATTTATAACTGAACGGATTATTCTATCTTTCATACAAAATTCTGACGTCCAATTTCACCCATTGCCGGGATACTTCCGTCTTCATTAGCTAGAGAGATATTTACACAGCGAATTTAACTGCAAAAAAGCATTTCTCGATGCTACTTTCATTTCTTCTACTCATTTTAAAACTGGGAATATGAGTAGGTCTGTCATAGTAGGAACCTTGAAACAGTTCGTTCATATTTAGGACGCGATTTTGAAGTACACGGAAAGGATCTTTTACTTAATAGGAAAATGGCACGGCAGCTTCGTCATCCTAATGGGGAAAAAATGACAGAGATGTTTAGCGGAAAAGTTGTGTAAATGTTTCCGAGGGAAACGGATGCCAGTAATAAGCAGGAAAGGGAACACGTACGGCCCAACATTTGCAAAACCACCGCCCGTTGATGTTCTTTTGTTTAGGGAAAGGGACGGAGCGGTTTTATATCTCTCCAAGGGCACATCGGGTTTTCAATACGTTAACTTACAACGGTTTCCGTTAATTTTCGTCTATGTCTTCTGAATAATCATGAACCACCCATTCCATTTGATGAGAAAATCTAACAGAAATAATTCTGTATAGAAATAATTGCGCATTTTCTTCTCTTTTTAAGAGTAATATTCTGACCGTTGCTACAACGACATAGCTGACTTCCTAAGTCTTAGCATGACTTCCTTTCAACCACTAGTTTATTGAATCGCAGCATGTTCGACAGTAAAAATCTGTAAATACTCAAATAATAGAGTGAAACTATACATTTGTATTCACTAGATACCGAATTCTGTGAATAATATTCGTATCTTTTATATTTGGAAACGTTTTCTGTGCCGATTTGTTTTATTTAACCCACATATTTTGTTCAACTACTCATTAAAAGTAATCGGATTGCATCAAATCTTTCTCGTACTGAGGTGCGTCAGAAGTATTGTTCAAGAACAAACGAAAGATGTTTCTTTACTACGGAAAATAAAACGCGGAAAAAGCTAAGCACCAAAGATACATTATGGAGATAAATAAGACGCTGGGTCGCATGCTATCCTAAAATCTTGAATGAAAATAAGCTTTTTTATATAACTTCATGATTATTCACAAACCAGTATTACCAGCAATATTTGGCGAAGTTTCCAGTCAATATTTTGTTTGATTTATTACTCCTTAAATAGATGGCGATGTGAGGGTATTTGCGGATGACTCGGCAATATATAGAGAAATATCAAGCGACGAAGATAGCATTTCACTATCATACGACTTCATTCATATTGAAAGTTGGTGCAAAAAATGGCATTTAGATCTTAAGGTAAATAAATTCTCTGTAGTAAATTTCATTGAAAGGAAACAATTGCAGCAGAACCACATTACAAAATCAATGGATTAAAATGTAGTCGACTCAGTTGAATATCTCGGAATCACCCTTACAAATCATTTTAACTAGAGCATACATATTCAAAAAATCTACTGTAAAGCAGCAGTATTAAACCAGTACCAGAACCAGTATTAAATACGCCAAGGCAGTCCTCGACATGTCTTTGGCGACGCGACCTAGAAAGGTGTGAAAACAGACCGCCAAAGGAGAGATTAACATGATTCCATAAACTGAAGCGCCAGTTCTTCCAAAGAAAGTTGGAGAGTAGGGCTATCGGGAGCCCCATTTCAGCCTCTGCTGTCCCGGCAGCCGCACCCTGGCTGCGGCTACTCTTAGGTTGCTAAGCAACCGCTTCCTCGGGTCGCCATGGAGCTGCCCCACCTCTTCCAGTGAATAACCACAGCTGCCATTCCGCCCTCACTCCCACACATTCCTCACTTCCTCTTCATCAATTCCCTCTCTACTAACGTGACACTTCCGATCTTTCCGCGTCTTTTTCACCGCTTCTTCGTTTTCTTTACGAAAGCGTTCTATTTATCTGCTTGTTAATAAAATTAAAAATTTATTTTCGTTGAAATGTTGAGTTCTAGTATAAGCTTATAACGCATTTCAGAAGACCGAGTGCAAAACCTCGTTATAAGCGGGATGGCGTTTTAACCGGAATATCACAACTTTTTATTTCTTACGCTCTAGAAAACAACAAGGAAAGTTAATNCTCGAAGACATTTTGAAAAAAAATTTGATTTATCAAAAAATTTATTTGTTAGAAAAGTTGCGGATTACTCATTATGTAAAGGCTTAATTTAAAAGTACTTTTAAATTTTAATCGAAAAAGCATATTTGTTGGTAATATAAAATAATTATTCGTCGAGATGGTAAGGAATTGTAAATCAACGGCGTAATAAACACGAAATTATCTTTCGAATAAAAGCAAAATAAAACAGCCACTCGAACTCAGGGCCTAATCAACACGGACCTCACGCCCTTTTTTGTGAGAATTTGCATGAACCAAGACCCATTAGAGAAAATGGCCAGGGCTAATGTCGAATATTTTCAAGAAAATTACATATCATAGCGGTTTCGAGAGAGTCCGTTTACCACAAACACGACCTTCCCCTCGAAAATTCTCACTGAAATTTTATCGAAACTATATGGGATACAGATGTCATTTACCATGTAAAGAGGCAGAAAAATACATATTTTAAAAAGATAGAGAAGAAACTTTGTCGTCCGTTAATTTAGCATATATGAAAGTAAAATAATTAGGGAAGACATCCACAATATTGCCGCTGGTATTCGTTTAACGGTCGTGCTTATCCTTTTTTAAATTTCTAATTAATTAAAACATAAAGGTAAAAAAAAGGCATGTAAAATTGATACGAAAATGTAAAATTGCTATGGCGTTCCCGTAGATACACTACATTTTAACTTAATTATGATATATTAGGAGACTGAGTTAATGTACATAGAATGCGAAAGTAACTTTGGTCGAAATGGTGAGGTAAAAATCATTTTTCCTGCATTCTCCTGCGGATGTCGAAGGCGAACGTCAAAGCCAAAACTATGAACTTTTCAACGAAAAGCATTTTTCCCCATGTTTGCGTCATCGATCCTACGGGACCCCTACTTCAACTTCCTGCTATTTCATAATGCGAACCAATTCGTACCCCAAACATCACCATATTCATTGAAGGCTACGGTTCGATTAATCATCGGTATTTATAACTGAACGGATTATTCTATCTTTCATACAAAATTCTGACGTCCAATTTCACCCATTGCCGGGATACTTCCGTCTTCATTAGCTAGAGAGATATTTACACAGCGAATTTAACTGCAAAAAAGCATTTCTCGATGCTACTTTCATTTCTTCTACTCATTTTAAAACTGGGAATATGAGTAGGTCTGTCATAGTAGGAACCTTGAAACAGTTCGTTCATATTTAGGACGCGATTTTGAAGTACACGGAAAGGATCTTTTACTTAATAGGAAAATGGCACGGCAGCTTCGTCATCCTAATGGGGAAAAAATGACAGAGATGTTTAGCGGAAAAGTTGTGTAAATGTTTCCGAGGGAAACGGATGCCAGTAATAAGCAGGAAAGGGAACACGTACGGCCCAACATTTGCAAAACCACCGCCCGTTGATGTTCTTTTGTTTAGGGAAAGGGACGGAGCGGTTTTATATCTCTCCAAGGGCACATCGGGTTTTCAATACGTTAACTTACAACGGTTTCCGTTAATTTTCGTCTATGTCTTCTGAATAATCATGAACCACCCATTCCATTTGATGAGAAAATCTAACAGAAATAATTCTGTATAGAAATAATTGCGCATTTTCTTCTCTTTTTAAGAGTAATATTCTGACCGTTGCTACAACGACATAGCTGACTTCCTAAGTCTTAGCATGACTTCCTTTCAACCACTAGTTTATTGAATCGCAGCATGTTCGACAGTAAAAATCTGTAAATACTCAAATAATAAAGTGAAACTATACATTTGTATTCACTAGATACCGAATTCTGTGAATAATATTCGTATCTTTTATATTTGGAAACGTTTTCTGTGCCGATTTGTTTTATTTAACCCACATATTTTGTTCAACTACTCATTAAAAGTAATCGGATTGCATCAAATCTTTCTCGTACTGAGGTGCGTCAGAAGTATTGTTCAAGAACAAACGAAAGATGTTTCTTTACTACGGAAAATAAAACGCGGAAAAAGCTAAGCACCAAAGATACATTATGGAGATAAATAAGACGCTGGGTCGCATGCTATCCTAAAATCTTGAATGAAAATAAGCTTTTTTATATAACTTCATGATTATTCACAAACCAGTATTACCAGCAATATTTGGCGAAGTTTCCAGTCAATATTTTGTTTGATTTATTACTCCTTAAATAGATGGCGATGTGAGGGTATTTGCGGATGACTCGGCAATATATAGAGAAATATCAAGCGACGAAGATAGCATTTCACTATCATACGACTTCATTCATATTGAAAGTTGGTGCAAAAAATGGCATTTAGATCTTAAGGTAAATAAATTCTCTGTAGTAAATTTCATTGAAAGGAAACAATTGCAGCAGAACCACATTACAAAATCAATGGATTAAAATGTAGTCGACTCAGTTGAATATCTCGGAATCACCCTTACAAATCATTTTAACTAGAGCATACATATTCAAAAAATCTACTGTAAAGCAGCAGTATTAAACCAGTACCAGAACCAGTATTAAATACGCCAAGGCAGTCCTCGACATGTCTTTGGCGACGCGACCTAGAAAGGTGTGAAAACAGACCGCCAAAGGAGAGATTAACATGATTCCAGAAACTGAAGCGCCAGTTCTTCCAAAGAAAGTTGGAGAGTAGGGCTATCGGGAGCCCCATTTCAGCCTCTGCTGTCCCGGCAGCCGCACCCTGGCTGCGGCTACTCTTAGGTTGCTAAGCAACCGCTTCCTCGGGTCGCCATGGAGCTGCCCCACCTCTTCCAGTGAATAACCACAGCTGCCATTCCGCCCTCACTCCCACACATTCCTCACTTCCTCTTCATCAATTCCCTCTCTACTAACGTGACACTTCCGATCTTTCCGCGTCTTTTTCACCGCTTCTTCGTTTTCTTTACGAAAGCGTTCTATTTATCTGCTTGTTAATAAAATTAAAAATTTATTTTCGTTGAAATGTTGAGTTCTAGTATAAGCTTATAACGCATTTCAGAAGACCGAGTGCAAAACCTCGTTATAAGCGGGATGGCGTTTTAACCGGAATATCACAACTTTTTATTTCTTACGCTCTAGAAAACAACAAGGAAAGTTAATAATTGCTAGTATAGTAGTATTGCTTAAAAGTGCTTCGACTGCTTTTGGTCATTTCGCACGTGGACCCCCACCGGGAATCGAACCCGGTACCGCTTTCACCGAAGTCGAACGCGTTGCCCACTTGGCTATCCGGGAGCCCAAATAATACTTGCTCTTCAGAGTTGAAACAAGTGCTTCACACTTTAAAACGTAAAGTATAATTCTTTAGTTTGTTTAATTTTCCATAGATATAGTTCTCTACATCTAAATAAATACCCTGCCGCCTTTCGGCGTGTGGCAGGGGGTGTCAATACCAAGCGATCGAGTTACCTCTTTAGCTTATTGATGTCGCGTATCGTTCGCGGAAAGAGTCCCTAAAACGACTCAAGTAGCAGAAGGGGGTGGCATAATACCAATTATTTTTTCTTTGAATAACTTGATAACTTTCTTTGAATTTATCAAGCAATCGCAGTCAAATCTCCTTTCTTTCGAGGACTCCCTCTTCCCTCTGGGAGCTTGCTTATCTATCGTAGACATTTTTAACAAATATTATCGCTTTGCACTGCATTTTCTCGAGTTCGCGAGCGCTCGTTTCATTCGTTAGGTCCCAGTTATTTGCTGGATATTCCAGGTGGGGCCTAACTAAGGTGAAATAAGATCGCTCTGTAACCTCTTCATCAAATCTACCTACAATGCGCTTTATAAAACCGAGATTTTTAGCTTCCTTACCACAGATTTTTTGGATATGTGTGCTCTAGTTTAATTTGTTTGTAAGAGAGATGTCGAAACATTCAACTGAGTCGACTACATTAAATGGGTATGTTACCTAAAGAATCTAAGTAAAAGTAGTCAATCAATTCAGCGCCCATTTATAATAAGAAACAGAATTTACAGCCCAACGGTTCAAAATACGTAATACCAACAGCAATAATATCTCCATTGAACACATATTTTAATTTTTAAATAAAGATAGTTCCTCTAATTCCAATAAAGTTTAAAGAAACAGGCGATGTTTTGTGGTATTCTATGACGTAGAATAAAGAATAGGCCTTGTTATTTTTCTGAAATTGTTCATTGAAACCGGTCGTATGCATTTGTGGGAAAGGCTTCTTTTTTATTCCACGATTTAATTGGTGTCTATTTTCATGAATTCCATAATCAACCTTTAATTGATGGGAATATGAATTTATAACCACCAGCGTTCAAAACTAGATCAACGAATATTTTTTTCTGAAAACGTGTACAAATAAATTGGCAACGAATCTCTTCGGGTAGCAGTTAAAACGGGGAGTTTCTTTCATTCAATATGAGGGATTTTTTTCTAAATTCAGTGCCTACGGTGAAATTTCCCCAATTATCCGTTATTTACCTTTGGAAAAATATGCCTATTAATATATTTCGTCAAAACTGTTTTCGAGGAAAAAATTTAAATGAATTACTACACTCATCCTTAAATTTATCGAACACGGGTAACTGATTTCGGAGGAGAAATAATGGGGACATAAAGTAATATGGGGATGATACAGTGAAAAGAAAAAAAAGCGTAACGAAAGAGTGAGGAAAGAGAAAGAATAAGTACGAAGGGAGAAAAAAGGGAGAAAGATGAAAGACATCTTGTCTATGGAGAGGAAAAAAGACCGATTTATATTGAAGGCATTTCATTTTGACAGGTTTTTTCCACTGGATTCGTACTATAAAAAACTAGTCTCACATATTTAGAAAGAGATGAATACGGGCTTGAGAGTATAAACGTCATAGATGCGAAATTCGACGGGATGATTGATCTACCGAAGGGGCCAAACAATGCTATGGAAATTCCAATGTCGCCCAAGAATTCACGTCCTACACGACGGTTTTCGTGTATCCTACGTCGTTCTACTAAATATTTCAGACTTGTCATTCAACTTTGATCTATTATGAAATGCCATCCCTATTCACTTGCGACAGGATTTCATGAGTGTTCCATAATAACGCCATGACCTACTTAGTGCTACGAAACCTATATCATAAACTCCGGCGGTATTGCAATAAGAGGCTCCAGTTGAAAAGATGAGTTCTTCGCCTTCTCGGAAATTTAAATTTTCAAGGAACTAAACAAGCATGTATAATGACTAATTTTAGCGTTTTTTACAGATGTACTTCATACGAATAGCAATATAAACTCAAATAAATGCTCGACAATCCAAATTGTCTGATAACCGTAATGTGGAAATATTTTTGCATTAGGAAAGCATTGAAACACCATGCATTTGAACACGAGACGGAATTGTACTTATAAAACCCTAAACATCTGAAAATATGACAAACTTTGCAAGAAGAGTTATCAACGTACAGTAAGAAAACGTCAATCTCCGTCTCAGCAAAGCAGAATATTATATTACCCATTAGATATGAATTTACTACTATATTACTCATTATGAGCTCAAAAACCATCGTTAGAAGTAATTGATTTACAATTAAACATTATATCCACCGTCAGGACTTGTTGATTTGGTCCTAAATTTCCATTTATAAGCGAGAAACTAAACAAGCCGCAAGGGATTTAGGAGCTAACTTAGCAAAAGTTACGCTTGACACTTCATATTCCAACTTTACATTAACATCAACTAGTCATTTCCTAATATGATACCTGAAAGTTCCTCAAAGCTTTGAAAGAAGACTTCATCGTAATAATTCACATAATCTCGCGCGTACTTTTTATCAAACTTAGATTTGCAGTTGCCAAATGAGAAATGAAACGGTAAGCATTTTTAAAAACACCTAAAACATAAAATAACGCAATAACGCCTTACAATGGAACCTGTCGATTGAATTCTATACGCACATAAAACACGCATATTTTAGTTCCGCGAATCACTTGCAGCAGTGTGAAGACAATGAATAATATATTTCTAAAAGTAAGAAATGAAAACCGAAGCTGTTTTTGTCCCAGATGAGACATGTGCTACGTAAGTCATTCAACAGAAAGTAAAGGAATATTACAATCATTTTATATCGAGTTTCACTTACACTGATAACAACGGCTTTAATATCAAGCTATAAAAGCCGAAAAAGTTGTTCAGTATTTTCTGTCATATGATCGGCCTAACGAGTAACCTCCATAAACCTTTCCTTTATCTCGCAAAATACTATTTAATTCATCACAAGAATCGTGATTCACACGCCAATTAATCGCACAACTTCCTCTGCATGGTTTTGCAGGAGTGCGTCCTCAAATAGAAACATTAATCGCTTAACTGATTGTATTTCTTGGCACTGTTTTCGGCCATTTTGAGCCCAAATCGTNTATATTTCTAAAAGTAAGAAATGAAAACCGAAGCTGTTTTTGTCCCAGATGAGACATTTTTTGGTTTTGCAGGAGTGCGTCCTCAAATAGAAACATTAATCGCTTAACTGATTGTATTTCTTGGCACTGTTTTCGGCCATTTTGAGCCCAAATCGTGAAAAGGGTCTAATAGTTCTATTTCTCCAATATTTGATCACCGGGAAGACAAATGTTCGCAGAATTACAACTTACACCTACAGTAAAACTAAACGTAAAGTAATCTAGCGAATAAAATTGTGCAAAATAAATAGTTATTGATGGCGATATATTTGATTCGCCGAGAAATATCGAACTATGTGAAAATGTGTATAATCATGTACGCAATCGTATGATATCTGTATATTATCCTAATGAACGTATTATATAGTTATATTAATATGCGTGTTCATATTCAGTAATAAACGAATATTTTATGAAAATGAGGTATTTAGTTTCAGAGACAGATACGCGTATTTGAGGAATAATAAAATCGTGACCTTTCCAAATTGAAAACATCGGAATTTCAAAAAATCCGAAGGCTTTATTTTCACTTTCTCTTCATCAAAATATAACGAGACATTTTAGTGAAGAAATCTCTAATTCCTTCAGACCAATACATCTCCAGCTTTCTGTTCGTTCCTTTGTTATCTTTTTTCTACTCATTTTTACCTTCCTTCTTCCTCCTGCACTCTCAATTCGGGCCCTCAGCACTGATTCGCAGATATTTCGTGGAAAGAATTTCCCTCCGCCGAAAGACCCGAATAATAGCCATGGCGAGCTTTAAAATGAGGGATGAAAAATTTATCAGACCTTCGCAGCTGTCACAGCGGCTCCGAGTAATTAATTCAGCTCTTTCTTGCGTGATTTAGTAACGAGCTGTCTCAAGACTCTTTAGCAGCGTAAATGTATGAGTATACCTTTTATACGGATCAGGGATATTCGCTTATTAATTATCTTGAAAGTATAAAAGATTATTGAAATGTGCAGCACGGGAAATACATTTCAGAGAATCCATCTAAATATATAAAGCAGAAATTCGGTGGGTTTGGTTGTGTTTGCTAGTGTTTCATAGGACGGGATAACGATATCTTACGAAAAAATTGAAATTAAATTGGTTGAAATTATGATGGAGCTACTCTATAGAAAATAGTAATTTTTATCATCTGTTTGAAGACTACGTTATGTGCACTAGATGTAGCTTAAAATTACAAGTTGCTTTTTCTAGGTTTCCGATATTTATATATTGGTCATAAGTAGTGGTTAATAAGTAATAGTAGTTAATAGCTGCAAGTTCATATATGTTTGATGAAAATATTTTAACTTTTTGCACAGAGAAGGCTGAATATAAACTACAAAGAGATAACTAAATAATAGTAATATATATCGCATTATACATTACGTGATTATTTGACACAAACTCGAACGAATTTACAATCATATTACTCTCTATTGACAAGAAGCTAAACACAGAACTGATTTAAGGTATCTAAAAAGAAAGGAAAAAGGAACACTCTTGATGTATTTCGAGTGAAACAAGTTCAAACATTTCCTGGCTTTATTTCTCATTCAGTCGCTTTAAGACTTGACTTACACATTAACCTGGAAGGAATCTATTGGAAACTAACCCGCAATAGTTTGGTAATAAATGGATTTCTCATCAAAATATTTTTATAAATCCTCGGTTAAATTTTTTCATCATATGGAGGAATAGATTTCCCTCTGAAATATATTTTTATTAACAGCAGAATTAAATATCGTATAATATAAATACATCCGAATTTCCAAATCAGTCATTAGATAGATTATCATCAAGCAGTCAAAGTTTGCTCTAAATTTCAACGCATACTATACATTTTGCACATTTTATGATTGTTAGTATTACTGTTTATCGATTTATATTTTCGATGATTAATTCATTATTTATGTATGTAATGGCTGTACGTAATGCACTAGCTGAGTTAGAAAGTTATAACTTTCTCTTAAGGCTATACTATTGAGTTCCAATAACACACAGGAAATTTATCACAGTCTTAACTTGGGATAAAATTAATCCCAAGCATAGAATTCATAAATTGAGGACGCACAGTGGGCTAAAATCGGAAAAAGCTGGACAAAAGTCCAAAATTGCTTTTTTTGAGATACAGACCTGAAACTCTGCATATATATACACAAATGATTGCTGGTCATGGAATGTTAAGTCATTTGCCATATATCCCATCCGTTACGTAGCTACCGAGACACAAACATGACTACATTTCCAAAAAACACCCCCGATTTAATTTTCTTCGAAAATCTTATATGTTAAGTAGATGGTGGACTTGTGGAAGGAATTTAATGGAATAAAAATCATAATATTCTGGCAACATGGTACATTCCCTATATTTTCTATAAATTTCGAAGATCTTGGTCAATATTTCTGCGGTATTACGTCACAAAATGTCGGACGCTTTTTTCAGGCAAAAATTGACATAAAGTAGTCAATATCTTTTGTTTAAGAAATATGGTCTCCTGGAAATTGCATCAAAGTATTCATTAAAGACATTTTAAGAATATGCAGCAGAAATATTTCAAAAAAGTTTGCGACCACGAAAATGAACGCGATGGTTTGATCGCACTGCAGGACCCAGGTCCGCGTCCGCGACCTGGACCTGGTAGTAGGACGACTCCGTTGGATTGTTTAAGTTGTTTGGGCCTTAACTCTTCGAAATCGCAGTTTCTAAGCTATGTATGTTATTGCGGTGGTCCAGAAGTTCTATATTGAAGGTATTAAGAGGATATTTTCGTGCAAATAGGTCAATGGATGCGTTACTCTGGTAAATTCGGTTTGGTTTGGACAATTTACCGAATCATGCCTCAAATTAGGAATATCCTAGAGGAATAACTTACGAAATTACTCTTGAGAGTAAGATCGTACGTTATATTTCGTAATATTGCATGAAACCTTAATTGAAACTATTATTCAGCATCACTCATACATCAGTAGATTTCATATCATGAACAAGTCTGAAAGATAAAAGTAAAGAAAATATGCATTTTTCTCCATCCCGTTCAACTAGAAAGGAAAAATTGAGTTCAATTCAAACTAAAAGGGAAATTTTGAGCAAAACATGTTCCTGATGAGGGCTCCCTATTTTTTTTCAGCTGATTTATTATGCAAATTATAGCCTTTCTTTCCATTTACTTATTTCACCTCATCAAAAAAGGCTCACGAAAATATCACGGCCCCACTTCATTCTTTATTCTACGCTTTCCTCCTCACTTATATTGTTCCTCCTCCTAGATTCAAGGTTTCCTAAGCCAATACCACTTGTGAATGCGAGTGAACCTGGAAACGAAGTCAACCAAATAAAAGCCCTAAAGAAGGCACAAATATGTGAATAGGTTATCAAACGGTCCACCGGATTCCTCCCATCTAATCTCCAGGGAAGACTTTGTTTGTGATGCTTCGCTGAATCAGTTTAGAGGTGAAGGGAGGTCGAATCGATAAAAATATTCCAGATGTTTGAACAATCCGACCGTAAAAGGAAAAATCAATGATGCATTAGGCGCAGTTTTCGAGAGGAAATTGGTAAAAGTTACCAGCTGCTAGTAAATCGCTATTTTCACTCAGAATTTTCCCGAAATTATTCAAACGACCCTTAAGTTGCGTTTCTGATGACATCGTTTCCACTGCTTATTCTAGATTCAGCAAAATAAATCTGTTAAAATAATGAAAATTAAGTGAGGCCAAGAGAGGCCAGTGTGGCCATGTCAAATTCCAACCCAAGAATGGTTTACGAAGGTAGTCCCATAAGTACCCGACATGACATATAGATGGCTGTTGTTTTTTAAAAAATTACTATGGTCGAAATGACCAACCTTAAAAAAATAAGTTGGAAGTTTCAAGCTACCTTGTTTAGTGTTTGTTTGACAGCCGTCAATAGTGAACGCTCTCAGTGAATTTGTAAACATTTGTCATCGTTATGTAATACCATACTTTCATTTGAAAGGTCTCAGTCCAACTAATATCAAAGCCGAGCTAGATTCTACTCTGGGGAAGTCTACTCCTTCGTTTACAGTAACATAATTTTGGGTGTCAGAGTTTAAACGAGGCCTTACGAGCTGCCAAGACAAATGTCGCAGTGGTCAACCAAATGAGGTGGCCACAGCAGAAATGGTGAAGAAAGTTCACAAAAAAGTGTCGAATGACAGTCAACTCAAAGTGCGTAAGCTAGCAGACGTGGTAGACAATTCAATAACTGCTGTATATCACATATTGACTAAAAGAATTTGGATATGAGAAAGCTAGGCGCGAGATGGGTACCGCGATTGCTCACAATGGAACAAAAATATCGCCGTGAGTTTCAGTCGAGTGTTTGGCGATGTTTCACAGCAATAAAGCAATAAAGAGTTTTTGCGTCGGTTCATAACCGTAAATGAGACATGGGCCAATCACTTCACACCTGAGACAATGGAACAGTCAAAACAATGGACTTTAAGGGGAGAAAAGCGGCTCCAAAGCGGGTGGAGACAGTTCCATCTGCTGAAATGGGTATGGCGTCAGTTTCTTTAGGATGTGCACGGGATGATTTTCATTGATTATCTTCAAATAGGAAAACAATCAACGGCAATTGTTATGCAAACTTACTACAGTGTTTGATTGATGAAATCGAGAAAAAGCGGCGTTAGAAAAAGAAAGTCGTTTCATCAAGACAATGCATCAGTTCACACATTCGTTATCGCGATGGCCAAAATTAATGAGTTAAAGTTCGAATTGTTTCCTCATGCACCCTATTCACCCGATTTAGCCCCCTTGGATTATTTTATCTTCCCAATCTTGTATAAATGGCTCTGTAGTAAAGATTTGCCAACGATGAAGAGACGGCACATGCGGTCATTGGCTATTTTGAGGAGTTGGACAGTTCTTACTATAGAACATCGCTGGGGAAAGTGTATTGAGCAATAAGGAGACAATATTGAGAAATAAATATATTTTCCCCAAATTTTTTGTTTTCTTTCTTAGGAAGGGGAGGTACTTCTGGGACTACCCTCGTATTTGAAAAAGAGTGAGAAATCAGAAATTTCTCTGCCAGCAGGTGAAGGAACTTCGGATAAAACTTTCATATGAGTACTCCTGTTGACGGCAATACTTGCTCAGATTTATTCCTCTCTGCTTTCTTATTTTTGGATAATATTTATCCATTGGTTTCATTTAGAATGAACTATCTTTTAAATGAAAGCCAATTTCAGTATTTTATTTTGGTGCTTTCACACACAGACGCTTCTTGAGAGCGGGCCATGAGCAAAAGTCAGATTTTTTGCAAGTTACGTGGGAATCTTTGGTTCAGCAACCAATGGTGAAATATGCTTACTATTCTCCAGTTTGTATGAATTTGGAGGAACGAACATGTAGGAATTCGAACACGATGCAAATTTGAGAAAATATTGGAAGATATCCTCACCGGAAAACATCAAGGCGAAACTTGCACAAGCAGCAACTTAAGGTCCCACCTTTTGCCGTAACTTTCTTAATTGAGAGTCCTTTGAGGGCAGCGTAGTTTCAGTGGAAGACATCGTGTCTTCGTAAACCCTTTCGCTCTCCAAAGATATCGACGTCGTCCCAGTAAATGCTTCGCTAACTTTACGTTTTTCCTCGATCATTGCTTGACATACCTTTTCATTATCTTCCCTTTCCAATCTTTCAAACGGGTTCACGGATAACTTTCCTTATCCACATCTTAATGTCAAATTAACTTCAATGTAAAATTAATCGTAACAATGAAAGAATGTTTTGGTGTAGAACTTTTATTGAGAACTCAAAATGTCGTTTAGTATGACAAACTGAGTAATTTGGTGAACTTTCGAGGTAAAAATTTAATTTTCAGCAGAAATATTTGAAGTATGAGAAATTAAAAACGAAAGATCACAGTTAATTTAATCTTTCCATAAAAATAGATTCATCCAGTTTCTTATGGGGCATAAATTATCAAGAAGTTTAATTTTGGTTGTCTTCTTGAAATCGGTAATAACAGGGAAGAGTATTTCAACTCGACATCTTCTCTCAGACCCTTAAGTATAAGGCTCTTTTGTAATATCACTTATGAGAATCGATTGGCGAAATTGAAAGAGGGACATTTGGTTCTGAACACGCTGTACCCTCTTCTCGTTTTCCTATGTAAGTTGAGATTAAGGGATAGCAATGAATACGAACTATCCACATCTACATAAATACCCTCAAGCAATCTTTCGGCATGTGGCAGGGGGTGTAAACTCCAGGCGTTCAAGGTATCTCTTTAGCTTATTGCTGTCGCGTATCGTTCGCGAAAAGAATAAGTCCCTAAGACGACTTGCCCTCGCATCTATTTCTATTATTTTACGCTCATTGTCGGATCCTATCTCTCCAAAATATATCTTTTCATTCGTATTCAAGGATTTTTATTATTATATCAAAAAGTGAACAACTGTAGGAAGGAGAATATATTATCAAACACGTATTTCGAAATACTTTATGAAAGTTTAAATTTTAATAAAGAAATGTAAATAAATTCCATCATGTCAAGATTACTTGGAGTGCAGAATTAACGACGGAAAAACCAATACTTTCTTTGGATAGACACTCAGAAAGTGGTACTTTTTCCACGTTTTCCTAGTTTTTTAATTAACAAAAAACAAAACACAAATTTTAACGATTTATCGTCATCGTCTGGTAATTTGATGATTTGTTGTAGCCGGTCGTGCGCTGTTTTTTGTTAAATATAAAAAACTTGTAGAAAAAGTACCATTTTCTGAGTGTCTTTCCGTTATGGATTTCCGCAATACTTCTCCTGAGATGGTCAGATTAGATTAGCCAAAAATGACGGAGCAGTATTAACAGTACGTTTTAACAAGCAACAGTATACCAAACAATCCACTGAATTCGCATCACCGATACTTCAAATAACGAATCAGTGAAACGCTGCACACGCGTTTGAATTTCAGAGGCAGTATATTTTAATTGATGTGGCGACACGAACTGCCAAAACATCTCCCGAAGCGCAAAATTGGCAAAGAGACTAAATGAACGGCAAAGATAAATCTCTGCGGCATCGGACGTTCGCTTGTGATCAACTATTCTAATTGATGTGACAAATTCGAACACTGCCTCGACAAAGAGGGCAATAAATAAATCACGCACGTTCTCTTTCATCTCAAAAACTCGCCTTTTAATATTCCACTTCCTTCCTTTTACTCCATAGTTATCGTCATCTGTGCCAATACCAGCAAAGTGAGGGAGATACTGCTGGCGGCTGAGGAACTCAACATGGTCGCCAGTGGGGAATACGTCTTTTTCAACATCGAACTCTTCTCCAGGTTGGTTTCTTAGATATAAAATAATTCATTCAATAGGTCACAATGGTGCAACCACCAAACGATTAGAATCATAAGATATCGTTTACTTTGCATACATTTTTGGTCATTCATTTCTTTGCAATATATAGAATCATTAAATATGACGTCCATGCATTTTTGATACTAATCATCACCAGTAGATGTATCGCTTATCTTAAAATCCTTGTTTCTGATTAATTATTATAAATTGCAACTATAATTTATTTCACTGATAAGTAAATATTTCTGTTATATATCTAAAAACTAATGTTCTGTTCTATATCTAAAAACTGAAGTCTATCTGCCTTATGATCATACGTGACAATTCTAGGAAAGATAGTGAGATTATTTAATTTCCGATGTCAAATCACTGGAACATAGCTTCAATAAACAGAGAATTCCTTAAATAGGTATCATGGGAATAAGTAGCCATTCTCCAATAAAAAGTGTAAAATATTTTATAAGTGAGGCGTAAAAGGATACTGGTGAAAAAGATTCGAAACAGGTGTTAGTGACTGGAAAGTATTGCACCTTTTGAAGTTAAGTAATAATTGCGGATCTAAACTTCAAAGAAAACTTTTTCTGTTGCTGAAAGGAATTGAAATAAAATAAAACAGAATTTTACTGAAGCAAAGGAAAGATTGTAATCACCATATATGGCTAATATTTCACTCACTTCGCTTGAATTCATTCCTATAAACAATATGCAAATCGTTATATATTCCATAGATTCATTACGGCCCAAACTGAAAGCCGTTATCATCGGCAATTCACGAACAACATTTCCTCAGCAGAAAAAGCGGCACGAATTTCCTTTTTAGTTTCCCTTTTCCGTCACATGTGGCGCTTAATGGCGAAGACCCACGGTTTCGAGACACACTTCCGATGGAAAAATTTATAATGACGCACTTCGGTGGGTAATTTGATGAAAAAAGTTGCTCCTGTATATTGAATAGTATCATAGGCCTTGGAGATGAAAAGAGGGAAAATGAGCGAACAAATTGAATTTTCGGCTTTTTCCTTCCAACTAAAAGCTCTCGTTTATGAGAACAATCCTGCGCAGCTCTTTTGCGACCCGTAAAAACAGATTTTGGTTAAAATATTTATTCCGGGATTTCCTAAGATGAGAAATACGGTTCCATCGCTAGTAAGGAGTTAATCGAGGACATAAATAGTCGATGGCGTAACTTTATGAAAATTTGAAAACTTCAGAAGACTAACTTCGTAAAATACACCAACAAATATAATTTATTCGGTCTCTCATTTCCTTATGAACTAATATTATAAGAAATAGTAATATTAGTTCATGTGCTACGATAGCTAATGCCATTTGGCATATATGGGCTCCCACCGAGGGTCGAAACCGGAACTGCTTTCACCAAAGGCGAGAGCGCTACCCACTTGGCTAACCGCGAGTACTAAAATGTTAGTACGTAGCGAAACTAGTATAGCTGTGGATACAGTTTTAATTAATGAAATAAAAAATTTGTTTCTGGGACCAAAGGTAGGAACTTCCATGAAAAATACTACTACGCGACCACGGTTTTATTACATTGTAACCTTTTCAGGCAGACTCTCTTGTCATATATCTAACAACCGTACGTTTTTCCTGCACTGTGTTTAACAATCTGAAAATGTTCACTTTACTGGTAATCCTTCTTCTCTGGTAGTCCTCATATTTGACCTCCAAAAAGTTTAATTTGTGAAAGCACAGAAATGTGTTGGATTTATCCTCTCATTAATATAGTCCAGTATGTGATTTGCTCTCATTTATATACTCCAGTATATGTGAACACTAGACAAATTCATCGTTGAAAGCAAAAGTGACATCGAAAATGTGCGATGTATTTCCAATGTAAATAACATTGAAAGATTAGTTAGTGATAAAAACGACAATAATGTGATTTTCTGTTTTGGTAAGTCATACCACATTGGTAGTGCAAATGCCCATTCCAATAATACAGGGTGATCTACAAAGGAGATTACGGAATTTGGGAAAATGGGGGGATAACAGCAACGCAATGGATTGTGAAAGCTATACTACTCCTAGCCTTTGGAACTAGTTAAAAACTACTCGGTTGGAAACAAAAGAGTAAAACGGGAAATTTGGGGTTTAATTTACAACGAAAGGTAGTAAATAAATTCTTCGACTGCACTGCATGATTTTATAAATATTTTGAGTTGCTGCGGAGAGAGATAAAAAGTAGAATGCTACCGTACTCTGCCTATCCTTTTCTTGCAGCCTCCGTCCCAGCGACCGCCCTTGGTTTGACGCTCACGACACGGACGAGCGCAATTCAAGGGCCAAGAAGGCCTATGAGGCTCTGCTCACGGTGACGGCGCGCACTCCCAGGAATCCAGAATACAGGAGGTGAGAATGGCCCGTTCATAGGAATGCGTTACCCGCACTGAATAATTTTGCTCATCGCTTACATTTTTCGTACCCGACCTCATTAACTGATATGAGTTGGTTTCCGCGAACCGGACGAAATTAACAATGTTGTGATACGCTAAACTATTGAATGTTATCGTAAATTTAAAATGAGCACCATAATAATTTTTCGCATATCCCGCAATTTTCCTTCTGTATTGTGCTCCATTTCACTCATAAACGATTCATTATTGATGAATTCGTTTCTAATCACACATGGTAAAGATTTATAATAATAATAGAAGACTGCTCTTACTTAGTTTATTTCTTTGCTTGCACTTATTAAACGTTATATTTTATAAGGAGTTTCTTGCTTATTATTAGATTTACATAATATATACGATTAGGATGAGAATAATTGTACGGGAATTAATCACGAAGTATTGTTCAGTATCACAATTAATAATAATAATCGTCTTTATTCGGACGATATTGAGACAAAGTATCCTTTTCCAACTAAATCCTAATTAATTACTCGCGAAATTAACGCGAAGATTAAAATTTCCCTAGCTAAACATTACATTAGAAAGATAACTCAATTGAGAATATTGCAATTCCTTCTCTACGTCGCTGATTTTGGATTTAAGATAAGTGAAACTATTCCAAAATTTCTTTTTGAATATAAATGGCGAATATTTGCAAATATATTTGGCAACTTCCATCACAATATTGGCTACAGATTTTGTAAATGTCCTGGAATTTCCAGGCATTGCGTGTAATTAGTTGCAAATAAAACACAACGATTGAATTTACAAAGTTTCCTCATGTCCTCATGCAATAATGTCTTTCCTTTATGTCGATCTCATTGAACTCTTAGTCTAGAAAGTAATAAAAGCATCAATCATGTAACGAAAACGGAAGTCCTTAGAGAAACGTTGCCGAAACAGGTCTCGTTCTTGCCAACCCCAAAATCGCATGTAATCCGCTAATTAGTCTCTTCCGCGCCCTCAGCCGAAGACTTCCTTTTCTTCAGCGAGGGCCTTTCGTTCGGACCGATTCATCTTTCTTGGCTAACGGAAGCGCTTTTTGCCCTTTCCATTAGGTTCTCCAAGGAAGTGAATCTTATGGCGAAAGAACGGGCGGCGGAGATGGCGTTGGGGAGAATGGTAGACGCAGGCAGCGAGAGGAATTACTACAACATCACCATGGACGAAGAAGATGCAGCAGATGGACAGCGAAAGGCGACGGTAAGTGCCGAAAGTGACACCAGGTGTCACCCTTATCGACGCGGAACAAAAAGAGACGACTCGGTTCAGTCACAACTCAAACGAAGAGCCCTAAACTCTATTCGCATCAGACGGAATGAAAACTTACATTCGCTAAAGTATTTCGCCGTCAAGCGTGGAAAGAAGGGAATTTTAGACGCGTTTCTGAAGGACATCATTAGGGTTCATCGAGGGGAATTTTTGAGGCAGTGAGGGTTTCGGGAGAAGTTCCGCCCCAGAAACACCGCTCATGAGCGATAAATCCGAGAAAGCGAAAATGAGATTTGTGCTGGCTTTTGGAACGATAAAAACTTAGATCTCTTCGCAGGGGTTTAGTCTTTCCAAGAACGTTCGCGGAATTTATATCAGAAAACGGATAATACAAATATGGTTGAAAAAGATAGAAGATGAATTTCTACTAGGAAACGCCCCCGTCAACCATGACAGAACTCTATTTAACTTAAAAATATATCTGTTACCGTATATATCTGGTTCTCCTAAGCCAGAAATTGTCCGTCGTCAGACCATAGACTCAATATATTTATTACCGGTAGATGGTTTATTCATTCCTAGATAAATGTCGAATATATTTGCTAATAATTAAATGATTGTAGGGAATTGTATCAGAATTCCGAAAAGTTAAAAACTTGATTTCTATGAACACTGCGCTGTTCGTGGGATTCATATAAGGCCACAGCTTCAATATCTATTTTCCGTTCAAATTTCGTTCGTAACCCAATAATCTTCCTTTTTTCGCTGTAATATTTCTTCGTCGTATCGATCGCGACAAACCAATGTTAAATCTTTCTCAGGAAATCGGGTTAATTGAGAAATACTCTGCATTACCGTGTGCTTGTCCCTGCGGTTTGTACATCGTACATACTTAGCATATGCTGGAATCTCAAAAAATCTCTACGTAAAGTCTGTCGTTAGTTCCTACCATTCATTCTGTATGGACGGATGATCCCTGTATATTTATATGGGATAGTGCATGAGCTCGAATTCAACAATCGCCTCGGTCGCCAAGGAGATGAGTTGTGTATTGCGAAACAAATTTACCAATTTTCCGTATATTTTATCAAAATTCTCGCAATTTCTAATCAATATCAATATTTCACGAAGAAAATAAAAATTTATAATCATTTTCCTTTCTTTTGACACTTGTCTCGATTTCGTAGGACCATAATTTCTAATTATATTTAGAAGAAAGAAAGTCTCCAAGTCATGAAAACGTACTTTTCTTACATTTCTTATGGAAACGTATTATGGGGTCCTGGGTTAAATCCTTTATTATAGATCATTTTTTTCACGCCTCTACATCAAGCGGTTTCTGAGATAGATGGGGGACGGACGGACAGGCATTTTGCTTTTTATATATACGGTGTGTGAAATACATAATTAAAGGAAACGATGCGTCAATATCATTACTTTTTATTACGTCTTTTACATCACGGAAATGATTAAGTTTTTAGCTATGGATAATAGTAGATATAGTATTATCTTGTAGATAGTATTTCTATATGCTCAGATACCAGGCTAAGAAGAAAGAAAAGATAGATATCACATATTTTCAAGAAAACAGTGAAATTCGAAAGGACATTTCGGTGTTTCAAATTAATGTACGGTAATTTACATTTATGTTACGAGTTTATTCAAATTTCGATATGTTTATTAAAAAATCTGACTTTGAAAAACCATGGACTAGATCTAACCTTCCATTTTTTCTAGTCAGTAAAAAGATTATCCTTCTGTAGTAAACTGCGACATTTTGTTTGTCTATCTATAAAAATGCACTTAGTGCAAAACCCCTCTCTGATGTTGGTGTCCTTATTCACTTCTAAGAAAATTCGTTTTTCATTCAAAATTACGTCAAATTTTCATTATTAACCTAAAAATAATTCGGTGTAATAATCCCTCTTCTTAAAGAGACCTAAGGACAGGAAAATTAAGAGTATCCTTGCTATGCCCGGATGAGAATCATGTTCCTGAGTGAAGACAGAAAATTATTGCGAAATTGAAAATAAAAATCCTACAATACCGTGAATAACTAAGATTCCCTTCGTTAACTCCCTACTTAACATACTTCGCCCACAACTTTCGTGAAACTTTTTATAGCTTTCATCTCAGGATAGAAAACTTTTTCCGGCGTATGCCTAACAGGTATCTTGAATCCGTGAGCTCTTCTCTTATGGAGTCAGCTTTCGACTGCTCAAATTTTGGGCACTTTAAAACTTTTTTAATATCTTCCCTCAAACCCTTCTTCATTAATCTTCCGCTCTCATAAGTCGTTTTCTTTGGAAAATTCGACATTTGGAGAGTTGATTTTATGATTATTACCCCTCCCATTTGAAGCAAGAGCGCCATTCACGCACGGCCGATACATTTTTCAACTAATAACTCAAATCCAAACTTACGAATATTCCCATTCTAGAACGAGTTCATTTATTTGTTTTTTTTAAGGTGATAAATAATATCTATTTTATGACCTCAAATGTTTTGCCCAAGGAATGGAAATGAAACTTCGAAATAGTAAAATCATCTCTGAGTCGATGCGCTGTCTATGAAGCACGTCTTCCAAGACACTACTTTTCCTTCTGCTTTCAGAGAATTCTTCCGTCTCAAAATATCCGACACAAGATATTACAAATTGGAGCAATTCAAGAAATCCTTGCTTCAGGAGATCCGTTCGAAAAGCACGCCGACGGCCGAAGGAGTCAAGTTATTTCTCGTTCGCATTTGTTCAAGATTTGCTGCATTGAGCGTGGAACTTGCTCCGGAGTCACATCCTCGGCTGACAGCGACATATGGCTGACAGAGCTCTTAGCGAATTACGCATTCGCACGAAATACTACTTTTCAGAACGGACGGTGTAATGAATTAATTCCAAATCGCTAACGGAGATATTTGCAGGTAGACTACGCCCATCATTGTTGGCCGTACTTGGAATTTTACAGCAGAATACAGGCGCGTTGGCCAAAAAGTAATGCCTCACATTTTTTTTCCTCCAGCCAAAACTAATGCTAGTAATTGGAAATTGTAATTCGAATTATTTGACGTTTTCCCAACGTATGTGCATAGTTTAAATGCTCTCCTGCAGATGGCACAGCTGTAGGAGATTCTGAAAATACCGTACCGTATAACGTATAATATTTTTGTTTACACCAACGTAAATGCTCATGAATGAAGACGTGAAAGAAGACGGACTGGTATAAAAGTGTTACTTAAAATTGTATAATTTAATTCAAGAGATTTCCCGAGCACTGAGTACGTCTTAAATAATACCCTTTGAATTTCGTGGTACATTATATCTGTTTGTTTCATCGTTGTTGAAGTAAAAAATTCTCTAGAAAATTGCAAACCACCAACAATTCCTTAATACAACATATATGGGACTATACACCAACTGCACGTCGAAGAATGAAGAGGATCAAGGAACCCAAACAAATACTTACTCTGCTTGAGTCACACACCAAAAGGAAATGGGGGAGGAAAAAAAAGAGCTGTAAATAATTAGTTTTAGTTATACCTTCATTATCTAGTTAAGTTTAGGTTAGGTTAGGTTAAATTACTTCAAATATAATAGCCTATCTCCAATACTTCTTAAAGTAACAAACAATTCCATTAGCCTTATTCGGGGGTTATAACTGCCTTAGAGGGTTTCCACCGCTCATAATGACGCCAATGAGCAACAAAACGAAAGGGTCAGACCGACCACACAACTTTGACGAAAATGAAACACTGAATAAGAACATTGACGTATTCCTAATTTCGGTATTTCCTCTCTCAGAGGTATTGATCGGAAAGTAATCAAATGCCAGCGAATCTTGTTCATCTCATATCTGAATGAAGAGGTAAAGCGGTTTTGTTTTTCATTATCTACAAAAAAATCAGTCGAATAATTCTTATAACCTAATTGTATTTTACTTTCCACTTAGGACATAAATAAATGTGAGTTAAGTTGATGACTTTAAATCAAAACTAATTCTAAATGTTTTCATTGGGTAAAACGCTTTAATTCCAAGGTATTAAAATGTATGTGAATTTATATTAATGACTTTCACTATCTACGATACTGCTTTCGGAAAGTTTAAATTAAGAACTTTGTACGTCAGGGATTTCCAATCAATGTTTAGAATATTAACACATTCATTTAACTCGAGCGTCAAATATAGCATATTTAATCCATGCAACTTCTCCCCCGTATGGTTGTTTCCCATTTCCACATGATTATTAAATTTTTGTGATTATTGTGTACACCACTAAGTATTCCGTTAAAGGACTACTTACAAGCAAATCGATTAAGAATGCATTCGATGCACGAAGTAAATTATAGACGAAAAAGTAAAATTATTGTTTTTTTTATTAAAGTTCCAAAGAGTTGCATGTATTTTTTCTATGGATTTTGATCTATCACCAAAATGGAAATTCATTTACATGAATATGCAAAAACTGGAGAGTTGGTTTAATTTCCTCGGCGGAGTTGAGTCATTGAGACCCAATGTCCATATTGTGGTCCGCCACATTGTTGAGAGTGTCGAGAGTGCTTCTTGTTCGTATGAAAAATACCGAGATAAATTATTGACATAAACACGAAATTGAAGATTCTTGATGTTGGTGGAAAACGACGTGATTAAATGATCCTTTATTTATATTAAAGAATTCTAATAAAAATGATGAAATATTTCTTTATATGAGGATACTTTTATTAAAATGTTAAATAATCATATGCGTGTAAGTTGTTGCTGACATTAAATATACTATGCGCGTAAATATTTGAGTGGGGTCAGCTAGTTAAAATATTAACCAGTTACTAATACTACTAATTCCAATTCACAATTGAAACCCCTTATAGTCCAACATTTCGGCTCCAAAAGCCTTTGAAAACCCCTATCCTAATGTTGAGCTAATTCAATTTGAATTACAACACTTAAAACACTTTCCAATTATTCCTGGTCAAGCCCCAAAAATTAAGTATAATGTTGCGATATCCTTATGATTAGTAGAAATAGCCATCGTCGTATATCTTAAATATCATATTATGACCCCTTAATGTAATTTAGGTAAGATGATCGAGACTTTAGGTAATTTACTGTAAATCTATAGAATATATAGAAGAGATACCGGTTTATCGGTCTTATACTCAAACCATGATTTTAGACAGCAATTCTAAAAGTGTAAATATAGATTTTACTAAGACTTACAAGATACTTGTATAAGAATCTTGTAGTAATACAAGTATCTTTTACTTGTTGTACAAGATACTTGTATTACTTGTATGTTTAACCTTAAAGATTAACACAAGGCCTTGGTATAATATTAATCATGTAGTAACTGGAATTCCAATACTAGATAATATTATTGACAATCTAATTAGTTCGGTTGAAGACTTATTTATATTTCAATTGAATTCTTTATTTATAAATATGAATACAACCCGTGTATAAAAAATAAAGTTATTAAAGTTATCACTACTATAAATAATAATACGAAAACTGAGTGTTGTATAGCTAACCCCTGACTAATCATTTAGGTAAAATCCCTAAAAATGGAGCTAACACACCTTTGAAAGGAGCCTTTTTCTTGAGAAATTAAAAGGTACCACCTTTACAAACAAATCAAATAATGCTTCAGTTTCGCGGGTGATAAAAATAACTTAGAAGATTTTAAATATCCATAAGATTCGCATGATAGTGAAAATAACCATCCAGCTTAACCACATTAATTATAATAAATGATTAAAATTAAAGAATCCTCAATTAAATCAAGTAAATGCATTAATGATTAAGATTATGAATTTAGAAACATAATCTTCAAATAAGGCTGTAAGTAGAGCAAGGTACATCTCGCTTATAACAGGTTCCACATACAATAGTATTATTGCACATGTATTTCGAGGAACAATATCTTTTCTTTCTAATTTCAAAACCCCTTACAGTCAACAATTTTAGAGCAAGATCTTTCGCCGAGGAATTCGAAACTCGATCTTACTTTGTAAGGAACAGTAATTTAAGTCAAAACTCTCTAGTATGCTATTTTTATGGAGTGCCAGCCATTATTTATGCAACTAGGTTCCTTGCGCGAGATGAGATAGAGAAAAAAAGAAGAAAAGCCTTTAAATTTTGCCACTTAACACCAGGAATTAATTACGACTGAGATTTTCGAGTGCCTGCTTTCACGGACAAAAATATCCGAGTGCGCGGCAGGAAAGTGAATGCGATTCCCAAGAGAAACGTTCGTTAGTCGGGTAAACTTGCAAATTTTCTCACTTCGAAAACGTCCTGAAAAAGAGGAGACCAAGGTGTCATCCCTAGGGAACGAAACATTTGAAGCAGAAGGTGAATAAAAGGGAATTCTGAGAGCATTTCTGATTCGAGAAGTTTCTGCAGGTGATAATTATAGAGGATGAGAAGTGAAGAATCTGTGATCAGCTTCTGACGCTCGAAAATCAGAATTTGAGAGTGTTGCGCGAATAAAAAATGAGGAGAGTTAATATTTGCTTCGGAAAGAATATCGAGGCTGCTACTAACGATTACCACCTCTACGATTTTCACGCGGAGACTCCGGTTTTCTCGGATTATCCATAGGTCTCCAGTTTTTTTTGACCAATCTTCGGAATTTGGATGCTTCTAAGATTGATACCTCGAGCACCAATTACCCTTTTAAAAACTAAGTAACAACATCTATAAAACTACGAATGCCGAATTATACATTCCCTAACAGAAATATTCAGTGCGTGTAAATTGCACGTTTTTTGTAAAAAAAAGTTCTCCTTTAGTGATGTTACAACATCATACGCTATTATAATATATATTAACGCTAAGGATAAATTTATTGAATAAGTTCAGAGTGTCGTAGTGACATTGAAGATCGTTACTCTAAGTTGATCGAACGTTTATTGAGCTATTACAGTTACCAGAATATAAACGAAATAAGCGAGAGACCGGATAACATGGCCAACCGATTGAGGACCGAGCGGTCGCGGAGATAAGGTGCTCACTCTAAGGCATCGTTGGGCTGAAGGCNGAAGACGTCGCGGACATAATGCGCCCTCCCTGCTATATAGGCCGCTCCGATACAGCGAGGAAAATAAGAGAAATAGATGCGAAAACGAACCGATTCAAGAATTCGTTTTTTCCGCGAACGATACGCGAAAGTAATCGACTAGGTAAATAGAGTCTTGGTGCATGCACCCCCTGCCACACGCCGAAAGGTGGCAAGCAGGGTATACACATAGACATAGACATACTCGACCATCCTCTTTTAAAAAGTATCTTAGTGTACTTCATACCTTCCGTCGCTGCCGCACGAAATACTGCCCTTTCCCACAGTGTTTTCCCATTTACAGCTCTTAAACAGTTTCACTGATTGTGTTTCTTCTACATCTTATTTAAACAATACGTTACAATGATTAAATGTAAATTTAATTGTCCCAGCCCATCTTTCGCAATCCTTCCAAGGTCATAAACTCGGGTATTGGAACGTTTCCAGTGCAAAATTCTCCGGATTTTGGAGCCTTTGAAAGGTGCCAACACAGTTCCTATGGGAACCGAGTCAGGAAGCAAAAAGATGGATTTTTGCGGATTAAAACTCTTTGAGGAGTGGAGACAAGAAAAAGAGTTGATAATGCAAGGTGTGGAAGAGAGTAAGTAAAGGGGCGGCGAATGTCAGGCTGGGAGTGGGCGAAAGAATCCCGGGAGACGGCCGAGGTTTTGGCGGGAGTTGCGTTGTAGTTGGGCGGGAAAGGGGCGACATTGTGGCGGGAGAAGGTTGGCGCGAATGGAGGAAGAAGTTTAACAAATGCCATTAACGGTGGACGCGGTAGAGTTGGCTAGGGTAAGGGGAAAATTAAAAAAAGGAAGTCGTGAGAAAGGCGAGGATTTCACGCGCCGTAGGTAGAAACGGAGAGAATATAAAGAAAGAGATAAGGCAAGATTTACCGGGTGAGAGAGAGGTTAATTAGGTGCCTTCCTGTCAAACCACTTCTTCAAGGGGTTTTAACAAATGGTGCCATAAATTTTCCTCTTCTCGCTTCCAAGAGAGCCCACTGAACGACCCATCCATCCTTATGTTTTACATAATAGTTTTTTCACCGCTTTTGTTATTGTCTATATTGCAATGAGTACAGAAATTTGGACACGTTAGAAATAGAACAAGTAATAGAAGCTAAGAAATAACAGACACGCTACTTATATAGTACGTTACAAAAGGTAACGTTGCGACAATGTCGGAGGTTTAGATTCCTCTTGACCCAAATTTACTGCATTGACTCTTTCCACTGAATCGACTATTCTTTGATGTTCTCCAGAAAAGGCAACAACATTGAAAATCAGATTGGATAATATATAAATTTCGTACTCAAACGAGACATTACATGCAATTTTTAACTTTCGGCAGGTTCACTTGTCCTAGAGTATTCTAGTTAGCCCTCTTCCCCTGATTACCCCTATAAACTATATCCATGTGACTTTGTGTTTGTATTTCCGTCTTTTTCCTTCCATCCCGCCTAATCCATCCTACACCCCGCCGTTAACTGCTTCCTTTAGCAATTCATACTCAAAATATATGGTGCACCCATTTCTTATGCATTCACTTAGTTTCTTCGATAAACACTCTTTCATTTCCTCGCTCTTCTTTCTCTATCAAGAAAAATTATCTACTATACTATCTGTGAACTATAACCAGTGTATACTATAGCCTCTTCTCATAGAACTCCGTTAATATTCTCATTAATTAAGTTATGCTCTTCAAACGAAAGGAGTAAATTTTTAATATTTGAAGACCTTTGAAGAACTACTATAATTAGAGCTAAATCATACACAGTTAAAGTTCTACACAAAAATATCACCTTTGGTCTCAATTCACATATTTTTAATAAAAAAAAACATCTCCTTTTTCCACTCTTGGTTGGGCCTAAAATTATTTGTCAAGAAAGATTGAAAATATCGACGTTTCTCATATTTTCATGAGTAGTTTTAAATTCAATTACATAGAGACGACCGAAAGCTCCCTAAAAAAATAAAATGTATAGAAACAGGTCCTTTCTTACTCTCGTAAGATAAAATGTATGTCTTTCCTTTCTCTGGTAAGCAATCAATGCTCTTCAACAGTCTCTACTAAACTCGCAATACGGCAGATGGAGCGATAAACCAATATTCCACCAAGAAAGCAGGTGCAACATTAGATCGTCAACATAACATGAAGGGAGTGGAATTCTCGTTGTATATCCAGTTCTCTATCGAACCTGAATAAATAAATCATAGCTCTCAAACATTATAATTCTCGTTTACGACTTTGAAATGTACAAACTTATGATTAAATTTAAATCATCGTATCTCAGAGGTCGTGGTGTGTCTAGAAGAACACTACATTGAAATTGGCAGGTAGGATGGAATTATTACCGGCGTTGAGGAATTACTGGAGGTGAATGTAATACTTATAAGCTATGTGTTTTTACATTAAAAAACTGGAGCATCATTTATTTTATTTTAATGGGCTGTTCGCACCTAATTACAAGATACGCATGACAAAGACATTCGTCATTTATATTTACATTCATGCACCTAATTACTCTGAAAACAAATGCACGCGATTTTTTATATATTGGCGAGCCCTTACATCACCCGTCTTTCTCTCCACTACAATTACCATTTTATCTACATTAACACAAAGAAGAATTAAATTTCATCATAATATGTTGATAATGTTTACAGAAACGTTTTCACGATCCTGGATCACTTTACTGCCTTTATTCCCTTGTGCATGAAGCACGATTCGAACCATTTTCGAGCAGTGGTGGCAAATTCTCTTCACTGGGAATGAATTCGATCACGCGTGAAAGTATCTGGTTAAATCGCCACTTGTAGTAGTATTTTGCAAACACTTAAAAACCCCAACATCAAAATTTTACGCAAGAAAACGAATTTATTCGGAAAACGAACTAAAGATTGTCGTTTTCCATTTTATTTTAACTTACTGTTAGAATCGAGAGTGATTAAAAGTAATGTAGCTCTCTTTGGTCCTTTGATACTTGCATTTGAGAGAGTTTCAACTGGATAAAAGGAACATTTTCCAACCTGACGATAGCTAATCGTAGGAATGGTTCTAAAGCAGCAAAAGGAAGTTAGTGCATTCGGTTCATTCGTTGGAAAGAAATAAGAGCAAAGATCGCGAGAAGAACGGTGGATCAAAGAAAGCGCTTGAACCGAAACTATTGCGAAGGCTATGGAAATTCGATTGGAGGAGGAAGACAAAAACACATCTCAGAAACTATGATCCTGAATCTGCAACTCCAGAAGCCTTTCACTCACATCAACCAGAGGCATGCATGGGACAGACACGCCACTAAGGCTTGGATTATGGTGAAGGGCTTTCGGAGAGTTTTTTCTTATTCCGATCAAACGTTGCAATCTCCAATCGCTGAAGGGCTTCTGTCGTTTGTTCTCCGCGCAGGGAATCACGGGAAGTACCGTCGCCCATTGGCTCTATGACGAAGCGGTAATTCTGGTGGGAACAGAGCTCGCTATCGCAGCTTTTTGCGATGAAATGCGAAGGACGTCATTCATCACCGCTGAATAATGTTGCGTGAGATGCGAAGCCAGAAAAACAGCGCCAAGTTATGAGCCGTGGCCGGAGTCTGAACTTAATCAACTCCAATCCGAAAAGCGTAAAGAGTCCAGACCACTTGTTCCCGCTGACGGGTACAACTAAGCGCACAAATTTGCGAATGCTTTCATCAAATTGAGTTTTTTGGTTGATTTTCGGTACGAACTGTCTAACGGTCGGTATCACAACTAACTTTACTAATTTTTACAAACAAATGCACATTTGCTCACTGCATGTATGGTTTGTTGTTACCTGTTTCATAAACATTTCACATTTCTGTATAATTTTGTCAATTCGTATATTATGAAAATGAATGCCGTTTTTTAACTTTTTAGAACTTCTGTAACTAACATTACCAACCATTTTTTTGTGTCATAGATTAGAAATGAATGTATTTTGTCGAGTAATCTACCAACGATGCTATATTTTTCTGGTAATATTGTAAATCTTTCATTGTAATTAGTTAAATTTCCTATGTTCATGAACTTACTGTTTTCTTTACATATCTATGATTGTCCTCAAGTTATTAAATACTGTATGCGTCATTTATATGCTGATGACTTGGAGATTTATATCGATTCCACATTTGCTTGCTTCCCTGAATGTATGCAGCACGTGATCCACGACCTCGAGCAAATTAATAATTGGAGCTAGGACAAATTTTTTAATATAATTCCATCAAAATCACAAGCCATTGTCATCGGGTATCCAAAATTATTAAAACGACTTAGACAAGGTAATAATACAAAGCCTTGGACAGTTCGGAAATTCCACTCTGTTACTCTGTTAATAATCTCGGTGTTTGCATAAATAATAATCTTACTGGTCGGAACACGTCGTGAATGTATGTAAAGGTTTATTCTTTCATTCATTCTCTGAGATGCCTAGGAAGTTTCTGAACGCCTTCGATTAAATTGCAACTGTTAATTCATCGATCACGCCCTACTTTGACTACGGTGGCATTCTGTACCAAGATTTATCAAAAGAACTAGCTAATAAGTTGCAACGTGCCCAGAATGAGTCTGTTCAATTTATATTTAACTTAAGAAAATACGATCATACTTCCGATGCATTTAAGAAAATATCTTGGTTCAAATTCAAACCTCGTCGACGACTTCATGTTCTAACCTCAGCTTACGGTGTCTTGCGAGCACAAACTCCTGAATATACATTTTCTGAATTTTCAGTTTAAAATCCGACCATAATTGCAATGCTAGAGGGAAAAACAACCTACTCATTCCAAATCACAGAATGGAAATGTTTCACAAATTATTTGTAGTTACTGCTATTAAGTTATGGAACGCCGTTCCTCATAATATTAAAATCTCCATTTCTGTCCGCACTTTCCAGAAAAAATGTTTTTCTCATCTTCTAGAGTCTCTCAATTACTCCTCCTACCCTCACCACATCTACTCCTCACCACATCTACTCCTCACCATATCTACTCCTCACCACATCTACTCCTAACCATATCTACCTCAGAACAGATCAACACGAGGTCGGCAGTCTTTCCATGCTGCACTGAGCAACATTTCTCTACGCTAGTCCTGAAATATTTTCTGGTCTCTTGGTCCAAAAATTTCCATGCATAATTACTATTAATTTTCCTTTATTTTTATTCTTGTCAAATTGACTATACTGTTCAATGTTTTTATATATCTTACGCAGTGCTTTTAATTTCCTTAATGCTTCTTAAGTATGTAGCTGACATAATGCGCCCCCCATGTTACATTTGTCGTTCAGACACTGCGAGAAAGATCAGAGAAATAGATGCTAAAACGAATCGATACAAGAATTCATTTTTTCCGCGAACGATACGCGAAAGTAATAGATTAGCGAAGTAAATTCAGTAAATTCATGGTGCTTGCACCCCCTGCCACACGCCGAAAGGCGGCTTGCAGGGTACTAATGTAGATGTAGA
>KZ308202.1:1311667-1420632 GCA_000376725.2 Ladona fulva | reverse complement strand
TTTCCTGCTGTGGAGATTTTTTTCCTAAGTTACTACTTAGGTTTTTTACATCCTCAAATTCTTCTTAAGTTTTTCTCTCTATTTCTATTTACAAATTTATTCACGTTTTAATTAATTACATCGACGACAGGTTAGATGGAATAAGAGACTTTTTAGTGCCAATCTCGCCTTAATAAAAACCATACGTTCATAGTTTTCTTATTTAACCATTTTAGTTATATTTCAATATTTTTCTCCCTGCACTCTGTATTAAGGAGAACGAATTCACTCGATTATCAGAAAGTGATGTGAAATCAATTCAAAATTGCATATTACAGGCTGAACTTTAAATTTCATCCCAAGTATCTTAAAGGAATAACAAGTGTGAAAAATAGCGACACGACTGGGACTCGAACCCAGGTCTCCCACCTTCCTTTCCTTTACCCAAGTATCTTCTTTCGCAAATCTATCGATGTATTTAAAAGTTCTCATAAATGTCTTACATCAAAAAAGAATTATGGATTTAGTTAATGAAAAACACAGATTTAATTAGTTGAAATTATGATCGCATATTAATAAATCTTGTGGAATATAGAAAGAAACACCCGTGTGTTTCTTTCAAAGACTTAGCTATAATCGATAAAGTAAATTTCCTAGACCTAAATTTTCTTTGAGAAGTGAAATCATGGCTCTAAAATTGCATCTAAAATAACAGGGAAATGAAGCGCATGTCAGAGATGATCAACATGTTTCCTAGTCCTTATCTCTGGATTAAATGGAAAAAAAGCGAGCGAAGGTCTTATTGGAACACAACGAGTACGTCTTTCCATCGCGTTATAATACTTACTCATCGGTATGACTTCCGAAACTTAGGTAGGTACATCGTAGATTAGAAAATATAAGTAATTGTAAGGAACGGTTGGGAAAAATCCAGAGAAACACGATCAGATGGAGAAATTAGTGTTAAGTATCATGTAAAACAAATTGAATACAATTTATTCTGATTACTATCATACCATTGTCTGGACTATATTACTATTATATTATTTTCAATAAGGTTTAATAAATGTATTCAAAGTCTAATTCCTTTAGAATGTATAAAATCAATTCCGATTTAAAAACTGCACTCTTGGAAGTATCGAAGAGCAGATACAAAATACTTCCGAATTACATGCGCTTTATTGAGAATATTTGCCTTAATTAATTACTTTTCCAATTTCATAGAGGATGTATAAAAAATACTTGTGAGCCAGTGATGCTAGTAATACCTGCAATTAAAATTTAATTATTAACTTCAATCACATTCAGTCCATGAAACCAAAATGCGCAAACAAAACTGACGGAAAGCCGAAAATTCAACTCTTCCTTTATTCCATTTATTGCTGATTACTTCCAAATATTTCATGATATTCATTTTGGCAATTCTTGCCTCATTATTTGGATCTAAATTAGTTTATAATAAAAAAATAAACCTTTCTACCTTTTCATTTACCTTGTCCGTAGGTATTGAATTTCACACAATGGAAGTTACGTTATTTCAGGAGACAGCTCGTTAGCGCCAGGCGTGATCATTTGACCATAGCGGACGTATCAGCATTAAAAATTTTACACTTCGATTATTTAATCGATAAATGGTCGATATTTTAATTATTTAACGAACTGAGAGTTTTCAAAACTCTGGAAAAATTTATTTCTTCTTCGAAGTGTTCTATTAACACAGGTGAATCATTATATTTTTACTCGTCTACTATTAGAGAATATTTGTAACTTTTTCAGCTTTGTGAAGCAATCCTTGGATACATTATTTATTATCGCTATACACACATGTCAGTGAATTGAACTAAAATATTAAAATGAAATCTGAAATACAAATATCGTAAATAATTGGCCGTATGGTACTTTTTTATTAAGGAGAGGTATTTTTGTTGTGTTTTTTTATTTTCCCACATGTATCGCAGGTTTTTCTTGCGCTCAACTCTTTAAGCGCCTTCCTAATGAGTACACAGTTTACTAAGTACATTACCTCCGTCATTGAATTTTGCCAAACACTCTTTTCCCTACCATCTCATAAATACATTTCTATAACTAGATCATGTAAATCACTCCTCACTTTTATATGGTACCTACTGATAACTTAGGCCTTAAGATAGCCATGTGGTTAACGCGTTCTACTTCGGTAGATGTAGCTAGTAGTTAACTAGCGATACCGGGTTCGATCCCCGAAGGGTGCTTGCGTGCGAAATGAGCTAAGCTGTCGAAGCACTTTTAAAATTACTACTACTATAGATAACTTAGCACTCAGAATATTTGTCGTGCGTCTGAAGTAAGACGGGACTTCTCAATCTCCCAATTATGCCTTCAATAAATACGCCTCTGCACATGTACCCAGGGCCGCGCCGATGGGTGAGGCGGCAAGGACACGGCTCAGACTCCTGTCGCAGGGGACGCCAATTTGAATGTTTACGTCTTCATTTTCTTGATATTCGTTGTTTTACTGAGAATTTCAGTAAGGAAACCCCTATTAATCTCTATCTTTTGTTATTATTTTGACTTAAGTCAATTTTTTTGACTCAAGTCATTAGGACTTTTAGATTTGTATTAATTTACCATAGGTATATGTTAGTTGTAAGTTGAATTTATTTGAGTAATTTTTTATATCATTGACTCAGAGGTTAGGTGTAAGAGAGGCCCATTGGGCCTAACCTCGCCGTAAGGGTGAAATAAATAAATAAAGTCAAGGAATATGATTTGGAATTATAATAAAAGAGGGGGATGACTATAATCGATATGAAATGACCGGATTTTGTGGAATGCATACGAATAAATGAGACAACCGCGCTTCGCGTTATCCACAAGAACTTTACTATTCGACCGGTTTCGGCATTACAGCCATCATCAGGTACATACGGAAGAATACAATGAGAATTTATACTCTACCACTAACTTTTGAAGGTAAGGAGGGGAGAGGGGTTAGTGAAAATGATATCGTTGGTAAGATCAGTGGTTGCCGCCACTATTCCTACAATTTCCTGAAGGTGAGGGCAAAGAAACACCAATTATGCTATCTACTGGGGAATTCTTCCTCACCTTCGCGAACCACCTCCTGGGGTGCGACCACACTTTGCTCCTGCATAGACATTCCAAAGGGAAGAAGCTTGACTTTCTCAATATTGTAGAAATAGCGGCGGCAACCTCTGATCTTACCAACGACATCACCTTTGCCAACCCATCTCCCCTCCTTACCTTCAAAACTTGGTGCTAGAGTATAAATTCTCACTGTATTCTTCCGCATGTACCTGATGATGGCTGTAAGGCCGGAATTGGTCGAATATTTAAGTTCATGTGGAAAATACGAAATGCAGTTGTCTAATTTATTGAGGGGGCATCTCGCCTTATGCAACGAAATGGCTCTGCACAACCATATATCCATAAATACATTTATGTGTGTTTGGCAACTAATGACCTTTTCAAAAGCGAATTCACATTTATAAATACTGTGATTTGTGCCATCGAAGTATTCCCTTTAATAAAAAAGGCTGATTTTAGATTAAAAACATATGTCATTGTTCAGGAATCGCCGGAAGCAAAGGGAATAGAAGATGAAGAGGAAGCGCCGGTGTCCACATTCGTGACGGCTTTCTACGACGCCGTCATTCTGTACGCATTAGCACTGAACGAGACCCTGGCGAGCAAAGGCAGTGTAAGGGACGGCGAGGCCATCACCAAAAGGATGTGGAATAAAACGTTCACAGGTGAGTTGAATACCTAGTGACATATTTATAGCATTACGAGAGAAAGAATAAGTTCCCTTAATATGAAAAGGACGAAAAACGTAGAGAATGAATTGAATTTTTGCGTTCACCAAACATTAAAAGTTATTACATCATTTAATTCCGGCGAGTCAAATCCCTTCTGTATAAATCTAAGCTGTTTTTCCATGGAAGATGAATACACGGTAAATCATTAGTTCTACCTAATGTGTCCAAAATTCCCTTCTTATGCTTCTACTTTTAATTGTAGATAACTCATCCCTACTTTTATATAATCTAAAATCTTTTGTATTTCTCGCTGTCATTTTACTTGCCTCTTACTTCCATTCAATTATTCTTGCTATCTTTCCCTCCAAATATTTAACTAACCTACTACCCGCACCGTTACTATTCTAATGCATACAGCACCTCTCTTTTCTCATCATTTCTATCACTCTCGCGTATTTTTCCATCGAGTTATCCTAATATAACGCCTAGTTCATCATTTTGCTGCTAACATTCTATTTTATTTTTCGATAAATATTAGATGTATTGTGTATTTTTTGATAGAAAGCTAGATGAATTGCGATACTGATTTTGGTAACGAAACTTCACAAAATTCACGAAATCGTGTATATTAAATTTGTGAAAGAGTAGGATTACCAATCCAACGTTTTGTTGTATTCTTTTTCTTTTGCTAGAGTATGATCACATAAAAGCTGGCCGTACCTAAAAAAGCAACAGGGACGATGCCTGTGCAGTGTTCGGTATTCTTTTATTCCATATTCCTCTATTCGTAGCAGACATTAGAAAGCGAAAAATATTTTCATATTGAGGAAGACGCGGTTCGAAGTCTATGATAAGTTGTAGTGGTAGTAGTGTTGTTAAAAGTGCCTCGACATCGAACCCGGGACCGCTTTCACCGAAGTCGAACGCGTTGCCCACTTGTTTATCCAGGAGCCCTCTACGATAAGTTTCCGCAACACTACAAACTTTTCCATTCTCCAAAGAACAATATCTCATTCTTTCTTTCATTAAAACAAAGGTGAATTGAAACGAATTTTCACCGCTTCATTGGACTAATGAAAACTTTATTCTTGTAAATATTTTGTTTTTGTAAGTCGAAAATGACATTAATTCTTCATTTAATTCTGAAAAGCAGAGGGGAAAGCAAAGACAAAGGTTTATAGATGGCATAAAGCGTGGGGTGGGTTACCGGGAGGTGAAGGAAATTGCTATTAGTGGGGAATATTGGAGCACAAGAACCTACAAAAAGGTAGGAAACTTGATGAATCGGATACTCCAAACATCTGTAACTCTGGTGACCCTAATTTCCGATTCGGCGACCGAATCAAATAAACACCGGAAAAATGGAACTTAGTTTTAAAGTACCCAAAGTATTCTCAATATCGGACAGAAAACAACATTTAGTGGTAAAAATATGAACCTATAACAATTTTTCTATCTTACAGAACTCCTCCCTATTTCGTACGATTATTATTTCTAATAAAATTTTAAGAAAGGAAAAATTTACGAAAAATCGACGACACGTGTATTTCTTACGAAAGCAACTGACATCTGAGGAACAGATATCATTTAAATGATATCATTAAAATGATATCATTTGAATTTAAAAATACATACTCTGTGGTGATTACTATAACAGATAATGAAGTGTTAAAGAGGCTCCAATAAGCGCAGGGGATTTATAGCTCTGAAAGAGAGATTCGAGAGGAAAAAGAATAATGAGGGATTTGAAAGGATTGGAAGTGAGAAAATTAAATTAGCCGTCATAAATCCCTCTTTCCAGGTTGAGAATCGGTGGTTCACCGCAAACATGTCCCAAATAAACCTTAATATATGGTTACCATGAGCGCGGACGATACATTGAAATTTACAGCGGGGCTCGTGAGCAGAGAAACTTTATTATTTTATTAAACAACTTTTCCTAACAGATTTAAAGAGAGCCGATGATCGCAATTCCATCCGCCCATTTATACGCACTAATTCGATGTCTAAAAGATGGCGAAGACTCTTTTAAATTGTTATACTTCCGGAAATGTACTTTCGTAACTTTTGTAATATTTTTTCCAGTGGCCTTCGAGTCGATTCGAATTGCACATAAATATTAAAAATCTCTTTCCATCAACACATTGAAGTCAAATAATCGTCAATTCTTAACTAATCTCGTCTACTGCATTTTACAAAGTTCCGTTTTTTACAACTAATGACTTCCATCATGTGTACCGTATTTTTCGGTCCAAAAGACGCATCGGCCTGTAAGACTAACAGTGGTTGAGGCAAAGATTATACACACAGGAACGTAAGCTGTTTATAAGTGAAACAAAGAAACGATATTCGTAAAAGAGCGTCAATTTACGGAAGAATGAAACAAAAGCACAAAATTGCGAGTAAGGCCTCCACAGTGATTGGAAGATAAGACACACTACTCAAAATTCAACATACATAAGTGTTGAATTGTTCTACCTTTAAGTTGTAATAAGTTGTTCTACCTTTCGGTAGGTCCATGTGCCATAATATTCCCTATCCATAGCCTTTTCCTTCGTTACCTGGTAACTCACCCCACCCTTAACATTTTTTGCCTTTGCCTTCCCCTATATCTTTTCCCTTGCATTTTTTTTATACCAACAGCACCCGGTGTTCCCAGGCGGTCACCGATCCAAGTACTATCCGGGCCCTACGATGCTTAACTTCGGTGACAAATGCAACATTATTTTCAATTACTATTGTGTGGCTATTCTTGATATCAGAAGAAATTCTCGCCCTCGGCCCATAAAACGCAAGCAGATTTTAGATACAAATTTTCACAGGAAAAAGTATGTCTTTTAGAAATACGGTAATATACAACGTCGTATACTCTTTGATTAATTCCGATTGCAGATGTTGATATTTGATTGTGGCAAATCACTTCCTTCTCTAAAAGTTACAAAACGTATGACAGAATTTACATATAGATTGCATTTGCACAGCATTCACAGAAACAATACCATCTCTATAGTCTCAGCAGAATATTCGAAAACGGAGGTGCGAAAATGGTTACCTCTACAGGCACAGGCGAGAAAAACAAAACAAGAGTTTCTGCATCTTCGTTAGCCTTTTAAGGCCCAAAAAAACTCAACAGGTCCAACACAATCAAAATTATATGAGATAAGGATAGAATATGAATGAATAGGTAATTGTGAAATGTCTCATACATCTTTTATTCCAACGTAAGAGCCAGCTATCTAACATGTACTCGGCAAAATACTAAATTTTGCAATATATTACAGCGTACTCGAGGGAGAATAGAGACTTCACATTCGAAAGGAAGTCTTGAGCTTAACACGATACATAGCAAGTAACGACAAAGAGCCTTTCGTTTTAAACCCTACAGAACCCACTCTTCTCTTTAAAAATGCAGAAGAAAGAGAGGAAGTAAGCTCGAGAAGCTGAGAAAGAGAAGTCGGTTTCAAGGAGGTGGAATAACCGATAACGGTAACCAATGGGTGTAAAAATAGCAGAAAGGAAAGAAGTGATAAAGGAAATAATGCGGAGAATTGGGGTATTTAAAGCCACCAAATTAAAGGTGAATGACGTTAAAGAAAACATCTTTCAAAGAATTATAATAATTTATTCGCTCTGTTTCCAGGCATTAGAGTTTGAGAAAGGCTCCAAAAAGCCTTCGTATACAGCTTTTCTCGAACTCTTCTGTCTTACCACAACCGTGTTCCTTTTCTTTATAGATTACTTTGAGTTTCCAGGATTTTCCCTTGCATTAATTAGTCCTCTTTCGGGTATTTTGGGGTATTTTCAAGTGAACAACTCAACGTTTACCTAAATTACTTTCGTGATTAACTGGTGGTTAGTCACAAAGAGAAGGGTTCTTGACAATTTTTTTGGCGTAAAATATACGCGATTTCTTTACACATACACAATTCTTTGAAAACAATAACGCAGATATCAATTGATGAAATAATAATATGTTAAATTGTAATGGATAATTTCTTATTTAACGTAAGATCTTTATTTTATAAATGGTTAAAAAAAACAAACCAGTTTGAACATACATTACATCTGTTTAAAACTCGTAAGCATGTCGCTGAATTTTCTAATTATATTACATTTTCGAGTATGTTAAAAATTAAAATAGCATTGGAAAAATTAAATGTGAATTTATAAGTAAACATTAAATTTTGAAATTACGAAATATATATTTCAATGAGCAAATAAATATTAAATTCAATATCAAGTTTTAGGGAATAAACATTTACATTGCTGATAATCCTGGCATATTTGACTCATTACAAATAACTATGTTCATTTTGAAATATTCTATAAATAATTAACGAGTATGAGAATAAGAGTTAATTAGTTAGGCAATTTACCTGTTAAATATGACTCATATTTCACAGAAATAAGGGGATAAAGTTCAATCTCGTTTTTAATAACGTTTATTGATATCAATAGCAAACCGTTGGCAACATACGAGTAGTTAACGATAGAGGAAACCATTTCTTAGGCATTCGTTAAAATTCCAAGTAGCTGGGCCAGTTCTTTATTCCCATTTTAAGTATTACTTACGAGAATTTGTTTTTCATTTCATTAATTGTACAACTATTGACAGTTCCTCGAATAGACTGGAAAGAGCAATTTAAAGAATCACTTACCGAATGCATTCTTGGGGACATTAGAGGTCAACGAACCGCAGTCTACAATTAAATTCCAAATAGTATATACTCTACTTCGCATGATATATTATATAAAGATTAAAAAAGAATCCCCCATCTTGATGGAGTACTTTTAATTTCCTATAGAGAAAAATCCGACCTTCAATTAGTTTTTCTCGTCCGTCTGAGACACGAGTGATGAGGCATGAATAATTTATGGCACTTTTTTGGGTCTCTCTTCATTACATTATGCTGCGGTTACATAGCATTCTGGCTCATTGAGGAAAGCGAAAGCAAACTACTTCACTCCTGATATGGCCTTATGTGCCATTTGTAACCTCTCTGTAGCAAATGGTTTAGGGGATAGGGCAGCAAGTAGCATCCATCTCCTCCACCCTCAAGAGTTGATGTCTTAACAGACATTAAAATGATAAAAGTAGGGTGCTCCTGATAACTGTAAAAGTTTTAATCGAATGAAACAGATATACATTTACTTCTACATAAATACCCTACAAACCGCCTTTCAGCCTGTGGCAGGGGGTGCAAACAGCAAGCGTTTGATTTAGAATATTGTTATCGCGTATCGGTCGCGGAAACAATGATTCCCTAAAACGACTTGCTCATCGCATCTTTTTCTCTTATTTTACGTTAGGATCGGCCGAAGTAGCAGAAGGGGGTCGCTTAGTACCACTTACAAATGAACTTTCTCTGAACTTATCAAGCATTCGCAGCCTAATCTCCTTTCTTTCAAAGATTCCCAGCCTGCTTCTGAAAGTATTTGTATAATGCTCGCATTTCTATCGTAGCACTTTTTAACAAATATCATCGCCTTACGCTGCACTTTCTCGAGTTTGCGAGCATTTGTTTCATCCGCTAGGTCGCAGTTACTCGCCGTATATTCCAGGTGAGGCCCAACTAAAGTGAAATAACATTCTCTTCTCATTCATTAACCTTTTCATCGCATTTACCTACAATGCGCCGAGCCAAGCCGAGCTTTTTAGTTGCTGATTTTGATTTGCCGTTGCAGATCTTTTGAATATATGTGCTCTAGCTTAATTTATTTGTAAGGTCGATCCTAAGACATTCAACTGAGTCGACTACATTTATATGTATTCCACTAATTTTGTACTGGTGGTTCTAACGCAATTGTTTCTTTCCGAAGACGTTTACTACAGAGTATTTATTAACATTAAAATCTAGTTGCTATTTCTCGTACCCCCTTTGAATATGAACTAAATCGTTTGATAGTGAAACGCTATCTTTGTCGCTTGATATTTCTCTTTATATTACCGAGTCATCCGCAAATGCCCTTACATTGATATTAATTTCGTCACTTAGAAATTGCTATTAATTTCGTCACTCACATTGCTATCGATTTCGTCATTGACAGAAACCCAGAGTGTAGAGGTCCGATTACGCTTCCTTGAGGTACGCCTGAAGTGACTATGAGATATTTCCTAGTGGTAAAAGTGTCACGAATATAATTCAGCTCCTCCGTTCTTCTTACGTTATGTTGACGTATTTGAGCACGAGCAATTCCTCATAGATTTACCGACAAAATTATCGTAAAATCCGTTTCCAACGTTCCTGCTTAATAAGCGTTTTTCTCCCTGGTCCGGTCCCTTTCACATGAAACACAATAATGATCGAAATTCCGCTCTCCGCTAACCTCTTTTAAAACACATTTTTCCTATCCCCAGTGGCAGCGCAACCCGCTGTAGCCAATCCTCCGCCCCAATTGATGGGTCAAATATTGTTTGCGTTATGACCGTCCGCCGCTCTCCTTTTCTGCTTCGCTGTGCCTCTAATGGGGTCTGTGTACATTCTCATTTTTGCAATGACTAATTTTGGGACAATAGAATGGAAATATGACGAAATAGAATGATCTCCATCTATCTGACGGAGCTCTGTATATAATAGGTATTCTCCATTAGTTTCATAAATTACGACGCAGTGTTTTGAATTTCCGCAAATCCTCGCTGTAAAACTTTAATTTATATATATATATATAAAGCAGAAATTCTGTGAGTTGGTTTCTGTGTGTGTTTGTTTGTATGTTTGCCCGGGATTGGAGTCCACGTCGTTTGTCCGATTTGCGTGAAACTTTGCATACGCGTTCTCTTAACCCTTAGTGAAGTACTGTCACATTTTTATTCGATAACTTCGCTTTGTTTGAAACCAGACCGTCTAGATTTCCATAATAAATACATTTAAGGTTCAACTTTATCGGCAACAGACTCCATTTCGTTTGCAAAATTAAATTAGAGGAATAACCGTATGAAATCGAGATAAGCACCAAAACAAGGGAAATTAAATACAAATTCTTATTATTGTCGTGGAATATCGCTTTCGTTTCAATGTTGCGAAAATTCAGATAAAATACACGAATATTTTATGAAATTTTGAGTTAGTGAACAAACTGTCCCCCTTTCTATCGATGCGATTGTTGATTCCGAGCTCATGCATATTCTTATAAGAATACATTGTGTATTTAGAAGCAATGGCAAGACTTGAGGATATGAAGAGGAGGAACATTTTCAGAGATTTTAACTATTACAGTTACGAATTGTTATCGTTGATTGTAGATTTCGACTTCGAACTATGAGAACTTTGATTAGATTGAAAATGTTTGTTTTTTATAACCTGTCCCATTGAACTAAACTAACAATAAGATGCAAGATGTTATTTTCTCTTATGTACAAAAAGGTATATTGTATTTAATCCGACTTCTATTTTGCACGTTGAGAATTAATGGGCTCTTCAGATAGTATCGAGTAGTCGTAGTATTGTTAAAAGTGCTTCGACAGCCGCGGTCATTTCTCACGTAGGCCCCCATCGGGAATCGAATCCAGGACAGCTTTCACCGACGTCGAGCGCGTTGCCCACTTGGTTATCTGGGAGCCCACCAAACCACAGTGACAGTGCAGTATTTTGTGGGCTGTTGAGCTAAGTGTTGGAGATATCTCTGGGACAGCCTCCCACTACAATTAAATATTCCTTATTCTTTCTTAATTTCTCTCCAGCAGAAATTCCTTAATTTCTTCTTCAGTTAGTCCGAAGATTGGTTTGCAGCAGTTGTTTTCCGTTTCCGCTCCTCCCGATCTAGCACCAGTCTCTTTAACTCTAAGGAATGGCAGCCCATATCCTCTACAATCCGATCGATGTATTCCTCTCTCGAAGCACTGGATTCCTTCATTGCAGAATGATAAATGACCAAAAAGAAGAAACTAAGTCAGGTGATCTTTTTTTTCCGAAAAGATCAACATTCTCCGAAAATAAGAAGAGAGGACGTCTAATATTACGCAGGGATAGTCCGCGGACTCTACCCCATCTTTATCTTTAATAAATACGGAAGGCCCCTTTCTTTTCGAGGTGTAAAGCACTTCTTTAAAAATTAAAGATCGAAAGAACCCATCACTTTCACTTACTAACATGCAAGAAATAAAATGTTGTAATACCACAGTTAAAATGAAATTCCACCGGGTTTTCCAGTGTTCGCGTTGAAACTTATACTTCACTGCAATTTTCCGTTGCACTCCTCTCAAATACGTATGAGCAGAAAAACACATAATGTGCTCCAGAAGTGTATTATAATAATTATATTTGGGATTCTCTCTCAAAATCAGGACACGGAATTAAATAAATTGAAGCGGAGTTAAGCGAAGTGTTTAAAAACAAGTGAGCTCAACTCAAGTTCGTGAAAGTATTTCTACATCTACATCTACATTAGTACCCTGCAAACCGCCTTTCGGCGTGTGGCAGGGGGTGCAAGCACCATGAATTTACTTCGCTAATCTATTACTTTTGCGTATCGTTCGCGGAAAAAATGAATTCTTGTATCGATTCGTTTTAGCATCTATTTCTCTGATCTTTCTCGCAGTGTCTGAACGGCCTATGTAACATGGGGGGCGCATTATGTCAGCTACATCATCTACGAACGTGCTTTCACTAAATTTATCAAGGAGATTTAGTCTTTGTCTAAGCCTTCTATTTTCTAAAGATTCCCATCCTGCGTCCTGAAGCATTTGCGTTACACTCACTGTCTTGTCGTAAAAATTCTTTACAAAACGTATCGCCTTCCGTTGCACTTTTTCTAATTCCCGAATACAACACTTCTCTGCAGGGTCCCATACACTACACGCATATTCCAAGTGAGGCCTGACTAACGCAACGTAACATCTCTCATGGACTTTTTCATCGCTTCTACCGACAATTCTCTTCACAAATCCAAGTTTTCTAAGCGCTCGGACCACATATTTTATGGATGTGGGTACCCCAGCTTAAGTTATTAGTGAGGGTTACTCCAAGGTATTTCACCGTTTCTACTGTTGATAAAGTTTTACCTTGGAGCCTGTACGTATAATCGTTGGCATTATTTTTCCTTGGGAAGAAGTTCATTACTGAACATTTATCTATGTTGAGTTCTAATTGCCAATCATCGCACCATTTCATAATTTTATCTAAGTCGCACGATAGGGTTAATCTATCCTCTGAGTTTCCTATTTCCCTGTAAATGACCGTGTCGTCCGCAAATATCCTAACTTTACTATTAATGTTACTGCTAAGGTCGTTGATGTATACTAAAAATAGTAACGGTCCTATTACACTTCCTTGTGGTACGCCCGAGGTCACTTTAACCGAATTGGAACTTACACCATCTAACACGACTCGTTGTTCTCTATCGGTGAGAAAGTCCTTTATCCAATTTATTACCTGTGAATTGATTCCTGCAACTTGTAATTTATACAATAATTTCTCATGTGGAACCTTGTCAAATGCTTTCCGAAAATCTAAAAATATCGCGTCGACTTGTTTTTTATTTTCGGCCGATTTCAAAATGTCGTGTGTCTTACGAAAACCGTGTTGGTTACTCACTATGAATTTGGACGTGTCGAGAAAATTTCCTTTTAGATTTCCCACTCGTAGTGTGGATTCCACATTTTAAAAACTGTAAGATCCCTTCGCATTTGAGGTATTTTGCAAAGAAAATAATCGCGAGGCGTAATATTGTGTGGTGAGGATAGCAGTGCATCGTTTCAACTTAAATTACACCAACTCGCTAAAGTAGTACCATAGACAGGATATTACTAACCCTTACTGAATCTATCTGAGAGCCATTACAGCTGATGCTACATTTTTCGAATTATTTAAACAATAAAAAATGTATAATGTCTTAAGATTACGTGAATAATATTAATTTTCAATGATTCTATTTTTCTATTATTATCATTATTAATTTAGCGCAAACTTTATCCCCAATCATGTGCGCTATTATAAAAGAACAACACAATATACAATTAAGGTTATAAATACAATGGTATCATTAAAAAAATCTATATGATTTGATGGTTCATTAACTGATTGAGTTATTTGTGGAATGGAGGAATATTTATATACATTTTTCTTAGAAAAGGGCATTGCCTGAAAGGATGTTTTTCTAGTTCTGCAGGGAGGCACCAAAAGTACAAGAAGACCAATTATTGATCAACAGTCTTAAAAATTATTAAACACATTACATACAAAAGATGCTTCATGCACTTTGCGTCTTACATACAGCTATTACAGTATTCCATACTTCTAACATAAAGTTGTATAGTTATTGTTAGAATAAGTTATTCCTTCTCTAGAAAACTAAACTGAAGCTAAACTATTTTATAAATCTCTTTTGGACTTTTTCTAATGCTCTAATTTTTGTTTAGTGCACAGCGTTCCATGTATCAGAACCATATTCGGGTATAGGTGAAACCTAGTTGGAATACGAACAAATCTCAGTTTTAAGAGAAACATTCGGGAGAGAGTTAATAAAACTAAGGATTTTAAAAGCGTTAGATCTGATAATTCTCTCAGGTATCATTAAATTTAGCTTCGACTTAAATATCACGCCAAGATCCCTTATTGCATCAACTCTTTCTTGTTAAATTCCGTTAATTTTATAAGGATTTATAAAGTAGATAAAACTGCTGAAAACATCTCTTTATGTTAACTTGACGGAAACCACAACATTTTATTAAGGGTAGGGTTAGATTTTTCTGCGAAAACGACCCTTATGAAGAGCACATTTTGACCAATCAAGCCAAATAGATTTTTCTGTGAAAACGACCCTTATGAAGAGCACATTTTGACCAAACACTGAAATGACGAGCGCAGAAAGTTCGAGTATGTCATAAAGAAGCTATTAGCGGTAATTTGGAATGCATATAATGTCTCTGGCAGTAGCAATGTGATACTAATTAACCAAAATCATGCAGCACTTTCTTCGAATCATTATAGGGAATGAATAATGATCATTTTATTTTAAACGCATGCTTCGGTAATTCCGTACCAAATACCCATTACAATTCATCAATTTTCTGTTACTGGAACGCTTCCAGATTCTACTCCGCTGCAGACAGAGTACAAGGGGAATTAATTTAAAGAGAGGCGCTGAAGAGATGATTAATATTTTCCTTAAAGAAGAAAACGTGAGAGGAATCCTTTAACATGCTTATCTACAGGATGGAGATAGCTCATAAGATAAACGAACGACGCCGAGATTGGGACTATCATCCCGTATTGATAGAGATGATAAGAATATCTTTGAGTTCAGTACGAAATGGAAAGGTGAAGGTTAAAAGTAGAAAATGCTAAGTATGAGATTGATGACAAATAAAAGAGAATATTTTTTTTTCCAGAAAACTTGGGAATCGGAAAAGAACCAAATTTTAATGGCACTGAACAATCCAAATGAAGACTAAAATAAAATTTTGTTTGTTTTATTTTAAAATATTGTCATTTTCAGTTACGCAAGCAGTTAATTAGAGTCGGGCAGTTACTCTAGCAACCTCAATTTTATTGATAGCAACGTAGAAACTTACGAAATTATTTTTGGTAAATTTTAAGAAAATATACATCTTTTCAAAGTATTAGGGTTTCCGGATGCATAAATTTATAAACAAATACAAGGCCGAGATTTGGTAACAGATTCTCAATTGATAAAAAGTCGAAATATTAAATTTCGGTGGAGTAGCTGTAAATATGAAGAAAAGGTCCTGGAGGTGAAAAAAGCAGGAATTGCCGTGATGGAAGACGAAGGAAGAGATTAGAGGAGTTAAAAGAAAAGTTTAAGTGCGGTGAGAGAGTATAAAAGGATCCCGAGGGATTTTTTTAAGGGATGATTTGGGAGAGTTTAAGAATAATGGTGAGTGAGGAATTAGGCGAGGCGAGGGAATGGATATTCCCAACGGAATGAATAATTCATGCGGCGCCTCGGAGTGGATGGGTCCAAGGATGCCGTTGGCCGGGCAACTTCTGACTGTTGGGCAAGATGCAAGGGTGAGAGAGGTCAATTACATATGAATGGAAGAAGAGAGATAGAGTGGAGGGTATTCATTATCAAATCGTAAAGGTAATGCCCGTCGCAATACCTCTTTTCGCCGCTACTTCCTTCTTTCTCCATCTCTTACTCCATGAGTTCTTCCTCTTCGTTTCTCAACTAACCCTTTACCTTTAGAGCTGCCGTGAACTGATTATTCCTCAGTACTCACATCCGTAGTACATATGTGGACGAGCAATTTAGAAACTCGGATTCGTGAAGAGAATAGTCGGTAGGGTCGAAGAAAATGTCCATGAGCGATTTTACTTTACGTTAGGCCTCACCTTGAGTACACGTGTAGTGTATGAGACGAAAAGTGTATTCGGGAATTCGAAAAGGTACAGTAAATGTAATGCACTTCTTAAAACATATTATCACAGATCAGTGGGCGTTACTCAGATGCTTCAGGACGCATGGTGGGAATCTCTAGAAGAAAGAATATTTTAACTAATCGTAAGCATTAATTTAACTAAAATTTTCAAATAAAGTACTTTTTTTGAGGGAATAGTCGATATTATGCGTCGTTCCCGTTAAATAGCCCGTTTTGATGCTGAGAAAAAAATCAGAGAAATAAATGCTTGAAGTATTCGTTCCAAGAATTTATTTTTCCGCGAACGATACGCGAAAGTTTTAGATTAGGGAAATAGATTACATAAGTAGCAGAGTATGCTGCATGCACACCCTGCCCCACATGGCGAAATGCCGCTTGCAGGATACATACGTATGTAGTGAATGTAGAACCAGTTCCACACTTCTTCGTCCTTTTGCTCTAAATATCGATATTTTTTCTTTCGCTTCTTAAGAAACTTTTCCCTGACCTGACGGCACAATGCTGATTAAAATATTTTCAGTCCTTTTTCAAATGAACACCACTTCTTACACCTCATCTGAAAGCCTTATAAGAAAGGAGAGTCGTTAGATGTCAATTTCTGAAGAATTCCGGGAAAGTACAAATGCGGATGGATTAGTACGTATTATCAATAACAATATCTAACGTATCTGATATTGTTATTGCGTAAGATCCGCTATAGTAATAAAAGAAAGATTTGGGTTGATCGCGTGGTGTTATTGTATGTAGATGACTCATAATGCTGCCTTCTTTTTCTATGCGGCCCACCGCTGGACCGATTTCTATCGGCTCTCATTAAGTTTAAGAGAAGTTATATTTGATAAAAACATGCAATGATGACTCGTGATTAACTAAAGAATAATTGGTAATACAAACCTTGAAACGGGATTATTTTATCGCAGCAAAAAACTGGTTATACGGCTGCTGCGGGTGCTACACATGAACCGAAAAATATTTGGCATTTTAATTGAACGATAATAATTACCATTGCAAAAGTCAAGTTAAGGCACTGCTCTAATGCAAACTGATATAAACTATTTTAGAAAATACGGGTTAGAAACGAATAATGGAGCACTGATTAAGGTTGGCCTAAAACTTGTGGATAAACCATACTATCAGTCTAAAGATCATGAAACACAACAAATCTCTAAGAATGATATTAGGTGCCAGTGAATGTATCTTGCTCAATATTTGTGTAGAATTTCATTCGACCATTTCATTGGATTTACTAATCTGGGAAAATATTAAATACACACCTTCGATAGAAAAAATAACAAATTCTTACAGGAATACGTATAGGCATAAAACATGGTTCCGAATTTTCGTATTTAGAAAACTCTCTACCGTGAGGCATATATTACATGAACACGTTGTCTACGTAACAGATAAATAAATATCATCACTTTTTAATCTTAAAATAATGAATCGTTGTTTTTTATATGGCGGGAAAAAAGATATTGAGAAATGTGTGGAATAAACGTTGATTGAAATGAATGGAAAGCTTCAAAATGGAAATAAATATCAATTTCTGTCACAACATATAATGGAAAATACATATGACAGTGAATATAAAAAATGAGACCCATACTCGACCGTGCGGATCATTTCTAGAAAAATGCATATGGGAATGAATAAATACGAGAAATGTATACATATGAATAATGTATATCCATACATAAACATGAATAATAAACGTATATGAACATGTTGGAACAAAAATAGGCTACATAAATTATAAGAAGAGGAATAATAATGCAGAAATAGAAATATAAAGTGGAAAACAAAAAGAGGAGAAATGAAATGAAAAAATGGCTAGATTCAGCGGTAGAATTGTCGGAAAAAAGGGAAAAGAAATGCGCCAAATTAAAACAAAATTAGACGGCAACATGGCCTCTTCATCGACTCTGCTCTCGAATAACGTTCATTTGTTAATGTTTGACGGCCACAAAATTATTTCCTTAGGCACAGTTCATTTCATTTATGACTCTCTTAACACAGCAACAGCCTTCAGGTGAAATAAGAAACATATTTTAGAAACAGTGTGCACTGTGTCGAGCTAAAAGTCTGCCATTGATTTTAATTTTAAATTTTACTGTATAATAAATAGCTAAATAAATATAACTGCGACAAAGTAATACTTCACTTGGCTTTAAACAATAAAATTTAACTTCTGACTAATAGTTCGATCCAGATTTAAAAAAATTATAGAGGTAATATTCTGCATTAAAGCAATTTTTTTAATGTAATTTGGAAATAGCTGAACGACGCCTTTGAGAAATGATTTATGTTGCTCATGTCAGAAATTCCACTTCTACGAGGAGAAAAAGTTTCATAAAAAGTTATAATAAATCATATAGAACGCTTCAAAGCGTTTGCACGATCTTTGAAAAGAAAGAAGGAAAGCAATCAGCAAAATAAATCTGTTAATTTTCGGCTATTGTGTTGAATGGAGTTCGCACAAATTAATAATTTTGCTAGCGCTACAGAAGAGTACAAATGAATAAATCGGATTTCAAAACTGAAAGAGCAGAAATGCCGAGAGAGTAAAGGAGATCTTTACTCGAAAAAATTTTGTTCCAAAATCCTCCATGTGAAAAGATGTATTTTTATAGGTAGCCTTAAATTATTTCNTATATATATATAATTATATATATATATTTGTTTAATTATTACCGGATTAGTTTATAGGCGAACTGTTTACTCCATCTACTGGTCCAAAATCATCACAGTCAAAGAGTATTTTAAGTATCGCTACACTGCCATATTTAACTGTTTCAACTTACCGTACCCAACGGTTTTCTGTCAATGGCGTTACATTACAGGTTTATCCTTACAGGCTCACCTTATTTCCCACCAATAGGTCGACGAAAAGTAGAAAAATGTTGCTGATTAAAAATAAAAAGTACTGAACTGAAAAATAGATAATGTACCCTTCAAGGACCGTGGCTAAACACCCTATTACAAAGAATGACGCGAAAAGGTTGGAAAATATAGCAGAGGAATGAAAATATGGAAAAATATCGGACCCTATCGAGATTGGTCAGTCAAGACTGCTACATTAATCGGAACGGGCGAAGGAAATGGAAAACAGTATCAGAAATTTGTTCCCAAATATAGATTGGGAGGGATTCTTCAACGGAGGAAATCGGAAATTCAAAAGAGGCTTTGGGAGAGGATTTTCGTCGTAGACTATTTGTCTTACGATAGAGCCTTCGATTCGAAATCGTTTAGATGATTTCCAAAACAGAAGCTTGCGTTAAGGGACCGTCGATAAGTATCCGAGTGCTTCCTGAATTAATTATAAAAAAGTAAATCAATCTCGAAGGACTCTTTGCAACGAGTCTAAAAATTTGAACGGAGTGTATCTTTTTCAATATTTTCGTCCGACGATTTTAAACAGTTTAAACTGAATAAAAGATTCTAGATCTGTAAATCTCTGAAAAAAACAGCCATTTGCATTTTCGTTCGTATATGATTGGATTTTGGTAAGAATTTCGAAATTGAATAATTTGTCCCCACAATGCAGTTTTTATGAATCTGAAATTCATTCATTTCATTTATTTTCATTTCTAAAATCAAATAGAATTTTTGTTGAATTTGAGGGGTTAATCTTAATACAAACTATCTTAACAGTAACACTGACGTTCATAGTTTTAACCACGACATGCACAGCATCCTACATTCAAAAGTTCAGAAATGGGTCACTTTATCTCTATTTCTGAAAAGCAAGCGGAATCAATTTTACTCCATGAAGTCAAGAAGACAGTTGAAATTATTATTTGAAACTTCATTTAAAAATGCCTCTGTGAGTAAAAGGATTTCCATTCGATGGGATGAAGATTTCTCGCTGAATTGGAAGAAATCCTTCTAACTACAGAGATGTTAGTCCTGCCCGAGGCTAACAAAAACAGTACTTTTCATCGCATGGAGGAAATTTGGTCTTTCACTATTACACGTCCAATATGTATATTTTTACGGAACAAATTGTATATAATGTTACCCTTTTATTAATAAAATTTGATATAAACATAGATGACTGCCTAGACAATGGACGAAAGATACGCCATCAGGAATTCAAATAGAAGAAAATGAATTTTTAAGCTCTATACTGTTCACCGATCTTCAAGTGATAATCCAAGAAAATTGTGGCAATTTAAAATTGGCTGTCTATAAATTAAATCTGATGTCTAAATACTATAATTTGAAAATATGTATACAAAAAACCAAGATAATGGCAAATATAAAGGCATCCAATGCAAACTAAGATAATGATTGAAAATAATATCTTAGAACAAAAATCACTTTTTAAATATTTGGGAAGCGACAGTACTTATGATTAGGAAAAATATATTTCATATACGACGACCAATTACCAAAGGATGTGTGGGACCATAAGGAAGACTTTGATAGGACAAACTGTAAGGGAAACACTAAGCTTTAGAAAACAATGGCTGTCCCCACATTACTTTACGGATCGGAAGCGCTTAAGAAAAGAGACCACAGACAGATAGAAACATCAGAAATTAAATTCCTTTGAAGAGCTGCACACGTCTGGACCACATAAGAAATGAGGATATAAGGTTGGAAGAGCAGCCAGTGATAGAGATGGAGAAAGATGGAGAGAGTAAGTTAAACGGATGCCTCTAGAAAGGATTCCCAAAAAGGTTTTGGAATACATGACATTAAGGAAAATTAGTACAGGGAGACCGAAATTACGGTGGCGAAGCCGGAACAGGCAAAATGCCTAAACCTGGATATAAAAATGATGATGATAAATAAAATAAAATTCTCCTTTGGCACTGAATGGCGTATTTTCGGAGTCCTGAAAGAATACACCGAATAAGCGTAAAACTGGAAATTTTTCCGTTACACTATGAGCATTCATTTAATGGCATACTGAGCGTATAATTCGCATACACACCGAGCAAAAATATGAAAAGCCTATGCTTAATTATGACATAAGAGTCGTCACGTATTGGGGTCATAATTGCGGTTGGGCGCAACAACAAGGCACGATTACTTCGGATTTCATATTCTGGTTACTGCATATTAGGTGAAATATTCTGGTTACTGCATATTAGCATTTATCATTTCACAATGTGTATGGCACTGCAATGATAACTCCAATCTATGATTTAGAGTGAATATCAGTTATAAAAACGATCTGATAAGAAGTTGGCTTACCTTCCGTAGTGGTATGAGGAAGCCTCCCTCAGTGGGTGCGCTGTCTCTGATCTTACGAAAGACTGATCCATCAATTCCTCAAATGGCCTTTGCTTCGGATGGTCATTAATGGCTTCCAAAATGGCACACTGCATTACTCAGGGGTAACATTCCCAGGAAGCTACGTGATTCCTCCTAAATTAAGTTATCGATGATTTAATACACTAATTTATTAAATGTATTTATGAATATAATTCCTATGTTATAAAGCAGACACAAAACACAATTCCTTCTTTAAAAACACCCCGATTACTTCACTTTCAACTATAGAACTGAACATGCATACATTTGATAAATAGGTTGAAAATATTTGACGGCTTCCTTTCAATTTTGTGGATAAATTACTATTTTATTAGTTAAGACAAACTGCACATATAATTTTATCTTGACATTACCGAGCCTCATTTTTTTCTGGTTTTGTATACTTGAACTCTGGTAGTATGTATTTATCGGCAATTTTTCACAAAGGCCCCGCTCAACTTAACTGGTACCAGAGACCACCTCTTGTAGAGATGATCCGAAGTTTGATTCCAATGAGAGCCCGATTTTCCCAAGAGTGAAGGAAGGGTCTACGGCCCATTTGTGTGAAAATCAAAATCTATGAATGCATCGCCAACTATCCATCATTATGTAAATAATGGGAAAAAAGGCCAGACGAAAAATATCTGCTTAAGTCAGGGTCAATTTTTCGTTTCAGCATTCGTTTTATTATTAAATGACAGAAATAGGGCTTACAAATTGTATTTGCGCTCAATCTCGGCCAAATTCACGATTTTAAGAAGAGTTTAAAGCATTTTAAAAACCGTATTCTGGTGCTGAAATGTAATCGGAAAACTCCAAATGGTCCAAATGCATTGAATAAATCATGCGAAGCTCAAGCAAAGTCGGAATTCTGAGCAGCCCCTAAAGATAAATTACTCAAGGAAGTGCACGGAAGAATAAAAGTTAGGCAAAGGAATATTTCAATTCAGGGAACAAAGGATGTTCTTGCTGAGACATGAAAGGCGATAAGAGATGTGAGAGATCAGGATGCGTGAACTCCATCACTCAAACCAAAATCCCGTACAAATTCACGAGAGAGTCTCAATGGGTAATCTGCTCCATTCGTGTTTCCACTCGTGGTTTCCAGCACTCCCATGGTTAAGCATTTTGCTCGGTTTACTTATTCTAACACGAGCGGTGGAAATAAGCTCTACTGCAGTTACCAAATAACTAGAGCATAAAACTAATGCACCTTAACACGACAAGCGATGCGTAAAACTGCTATCAGACAGAAGTAGGGCAAATCATAGTATAACCAATTTTTGCTAACATCTTACTTTTAGGGCAACTGATGATTCAAAACTGATCGCCTCGCAGACAAATACGAAATAAAGGTGCACATTTCCCTAATTCTTACCTGCAGTGCTTTATTTTTGGTCGTTTTTAAGAAAAGGCTTTCTCAATTACTACTTCGTGGTTACATTCATTTATATTCTCTGCAATTGGAAATATTGGTTTCAAATCAATATTTCCTTTATAATTTTAGAGCAAACACTGTTAGTAAATGTTCTGAATCGGTGAATCACGGAATGGAACAATTTACCATAAGTTTTCGAACCTTTTCCTCCTTCCTTCCTGTTTCAATGAATAAAATTAGAATAAAATTAAAATGATATTGTAAACTGAGAAAAATGTGATACTGCATCTAGTACGTTAAGTACATAAGTAATGGTATAATAATATAATTAAATTTATCTCTTATTACATTACGATGCATAGTATTAGTAAATTTGCTAACATTTTATTAATAACGTTGTATTCATTATTGCATTCCATTATATGACGTACTGCCTTTGGGAGGTTTTCGGATGGGGAATACCAGGCAGGAATATTTATCTGTAGTAGTTCCTCGAAAGACTATGACTAACGCCCGGCATACAGCCTATTTGTAGTCATCACTTGTAATAAATAAATAAAATATAATAAATAAAGATTAATGAACTGAATGGGAAAGATTATTGAACTCAATGGGAAACAATACGACATAAATGAAAATCCATAATGTCGAAATATTCTATAAAATGTTACTTTTCACAGTTGCTAAAAAGACTTAAGAGTTGTAGAGGAAGGAGATAGATAGGAATTTTTAGATGTTTTAAAAACCACATACTTTACATATCCTATTCACGGGAGTGTAAACAGCAACCATAACCTGACTAGCATTTTTAACTATACAAAATGTTTTAAGAAAAAATTGCTTCATGAACATTATCCGACTTTACCATCATTACGTTACCACTAAAAGGGTTACTCCTAATAATTACGATCGATGAGATTTTGAAAGTACGAAATATTTTCCAGGTTAGGAAAATATAGCGACCGCGAGAAATATTATTCAAAAGATAAATGCATTTTCCAGCAAATCAAAAACAATGGATTCTTAGTCTACTCTTCTACCGCAATCCTTAACTCTGCTTCTTTGCTATGTGGATCTTCGGTAGATAATGTCTCGGTTTTAATAAAATGGAAAATTATATTAGTTATGGCTCCTGAGACCGTCTTTCAAACATAAAGTTCAATTTACAAAACATACCCTCCGTTATATGTCAAGAGAGAGGGGAAATTTTGTAGGTAATTGCATGGTTAAACTCCGAAAGAGGAAAAAATAATTTTTAATGTATGAAAGTAAAAAAATATGACGGAACAGTTTATTAGAACAAAATGCTCACCTCTAAAATAACAAAGTTACTTTTGTGGAAGCTGACGTTACACCATTGTCAAACTTGGAAACGTTTTAAAGTAAATTGTTCTACAATCTAAAATAGTATTAATATTTAATAAAATAGTATTAAAATAATCTAAGCAAGAAGTTTGTAAGGTGTAATTTTTAGTTTTGCTTTGGTTAGGATATCGTAAGATTGTTTGCATTCTAAATTCAGTGACAATTTGACGGTAATAACTCAGGCCTATACCACTGTATATTTTTACGAAAAGGAAACTATATTCAATTAACAGATTTAAACCTTAAAGGATTGAGTTGAATTTTCAACTATCTGCATAAAACTACCGACATACAACACTTTCTACAATTCTATTGCATGTGTCTATTACTTCAGTTATAAGCAATCATATTTGCACTCGCGAGCATTAATTCACAATGCGTTTAATCTCTCACTTGAGTCGGCGATATTCCATTAACTCCTCCCAATACGCTCCCACGCATCTTTAGAGCTGTAAGAAACAGGGTTCTGAAGAATGGATGAGAGAATTTCGTGCGGATTATCACAAAGACCATCACCAAAATCTTCTCAAAAACAACACGAGGGCTTGCAGAATGCCATGGAAGTTTTTAACGACTCTTAGCGGAGATACGCGCGTGTCCTTATTCATTCATTTTTTATTTCTGGGAGGATTACGAAATGACCCTTTCATAGCGCCGTAAAGTGAGCGTAAGGAGAGAAAAACATGGGCAATTCATGGCTTAAATATGAACGTAATGCACTCATGAAAGATGATGACGACATATATGGTAAGAAAATTGTATGTTCTCTTCGAAAATGAATGAGAAATTCAAAATAGGTCTTTTAGAAATAAACTAGAATAAGCTTCTAAATTTGGCTCTTAAAACGATTAAGGCATATAAGAAGGAATTATATTATAATAAGTATAATCACCACGTTCTGACAGTTTCTGCTGTGATGAAATTTGGCATGAATGCAAGCTTAGAATTAAAGACTTAAACACAGTTCAAGCTTCACATTTACATATGGTAAATCCGGGAGAGATGCCCCAATTGCTATATTTGCGGCGTTAATCGCTAGACTGTGATGCAAATACCCCTCTCACGTCATTAATATTGATGAGCGCACATGGTGAATGTTTTAGACGGATATCTTTAGAATTATTGGTTCCGTACTTGAATTGATTAGTTCTATACTGGCCTCTTTTTACGCTGTAATATAATGCCGAGAGTTAGAAAATATCTCTGCACATCAGTTCAAGTATATTCCTGAGTAGTATTTTGGCAAAAAGCGAATGTTTAGGGATTGCGGAAGGGCTACTTGTCACTTTTTGCCGTGTTGGATTTTCAGATAGTAAACTGTGCCGCGAGGCATCACCCCCTGCCACACGCCACTGGCGGTTTGCAGGGTTTAAATGTAAACGTAAATGTGAAAACATTTACAGGAGTAAAAGTGGAGATGTGTGACCAAGATTCAGAAAGAATTTTGAGAGAAGTGACGAAATATTAACGTTAGCGGCTGTTTTGCAATTAATGATTATAAATTGTTCGCTCATATCGATGGTTATGATTGTTCGCAAATAGCTATGAAATAATATGTATCAATTTCATTACTGTATTGATATTGTTGAAAGGAAACCCTGCAACAATGAATGAGGTGACGTAACTTGGCAACAGTAAGGCTAACGAATCTCTTCCAGGAAGCGAGTAAATAAAATCAACACCTTATAGGGCGTTTATAAGAAATAAAATGGTTTTACAAGAAGGTGGAAAAAATACCAAAGTGAATAAAATGATTAGAAGTTAATAAGGAATGAGCAAGTTAAGTATGTACGTAGTACAAAATGGAAGACTGCAGAGAATTGTAGAGCGATTTAATTTCCTTGATCTGCCAGGGAAGAGCTGAGTAAAGAAATTAGTAAGGAAACCCACTCCTTTCCTTTCGCAATAAATTTCTCGATAAATTACCATTTTTAGAATTAAGGGACGCGAGCGCATATAGCTGCCTATTGTCCAAATTCGGACTATTGTTCCTTTAAAAAAAGAAAAGCGCCACGCGTTCATTTCCATTTTTTTTCTCGAATGCTATTTTTAAAATAAACTTTAACGGAGGTTCATGGGAATCACCAAGTTAAATGTCGACCCTCATTCTGAAAACAACAGAAATTCATCCACACGTTCAGTTCTATTGTGCCCAGTACAACTGAAAGCACTTAATCGAAAGATGTCGCTGCGAATAGATAATCCCCTTTCTCGTGGAGACCTCTTAATTATTAACGGAGGGCACTTTGACTCTCCTTCGCAATACGGCGGGAGAACGACCCGTGAACTCCGTCTTCAAAATGCAAAGCCAATATCTGCGGCCTCGCTCTCTTAGCTTCCGTGACCTCTGAATTAGTTCACCAAATTTCGCCGCTAATACGCAAATTTAATTGCTGGATGGCGTGATCACGTAATTTGATGTCAGGCACCCGTTGGTGGTTCTCCGTTATAATTAGCATCAAAGGAAATTGGGGAAATGCCATTCTCTATTTGCGACTAAAAAAGAAGTAGTCTCAAAAGAGATGGCTACGCTAAACGTGACATAAAATTTCTAAACCTCGTTTACTCATTTCAAAGCTTCACAGATCTATTGCTACTGAATGAATTACATACTCTACTTCCCATTCCGTATTAGGTTAGAGGTGGATCTCTAAAAAACGGATATCCTGGACAGTAAATGTTAAGTACAAATTAAGCATTTGAGCATTTTAGCTTATTCAAACTAAGAAAAATATCGAAAGATTTTCACTGAAATCACAGATTTAAGAAAAAAATGACCGAAATATATTTTTACTTAAGGCAATAAAATTCATATAAAATCTCTGAAAATAAATTCTTTGTGATTGGGTAAAGTTAGTACCATTAACTATACTATGGAGTGAAGAAAAGAGGAACATTGTTTTCCATGAATGTAGACTAATACCTACGGACTTTAAAAGAGAGAATCTCCACTTCCATAGCCAAGGTAAGAAACTGAACTTTTTCGTGCAAACTACCCGTCCCCCTGACGACCAATGCAATTGTTGATTCCGGGCTCATACATTTTCCCATAAGAATGCATTGTATATTTAGGCCCATTTAGAAGCAATTGACGATATGAAGAGGAGAAAAATTTTCAGAGATTTTAGCTATTACAGTCACGAATTTCTCCGGCACCCTTAGAAGCATTCATCTATTTCCTTTCGAATAAGATTCCCTGGGAAAATTTTCCGTCTGTATCTAAAAGAAAAAACAACAAAATTTGAATACCTAACTACCTACATTATTATTATTACATATGTATATATTATATTTACCTTTAAGCTTAAGATACCCGACGTTTATTCTCATAATAAACATTCTAAGGTCTTCGAGGAAAAAGGTATTTGTCCATGAATAATTTCACATATTTTGTGTAGTGTCTAGAAAAGGATGACCTGAGACATTCGGTCCTAGAAATTCACTTTAACTCTATCTTTTTTGCGCTAATGAACTGATAGCAAAAGGTGTCATATCCTCCTGAAATTTGCCTCCCCGAGATTTGCTGGTTTCCCCGGATCAGTACACGATTTTACTGATTTCCTTAGGAAGGTTTCGAGTATATGATGGTTTGCTAAGGTAAGCAAATTGGAAGCTCCATCTGCTGACAGGGCAAGTATTTGATTCGGAAAATGCTCCGCTATGGAGAATGATTCGACGAGATGTAACCGCCTTCAAAAACAGCCTCTTCCAGCTGATATAATTCCAATTCCATTTATATTACTAGAGAGTTTCCTTTCTGATAAAAACGTCGTAAAAGAATGAAGATGAACAATGAACCATGTTCAGTTGAAGCATAGATACATATCTCTTACGTCATAAATAACATAGGAATTGGTGTTCATATTTTTGACAACTAACATATTCCAGTCTTTGGAAACATGCGCTGATGGGTTAACACCACATTTTGAATATTCATCAGCTACTGCTCGTTGTATCTTTAGCAGGAATACGGTCTCGCATGTCCCATTGGAAGAAAAAATTACATTAGAATTAAGGACCTCTCAAATTTTCGCAGCACATTTAAATTCAAGATTATTATTCCTCGTGCCTACAATACATTTAGGATAAAAAATTTAATTTGAATGGACAAAGATGAAAGACGCTCGGGAAAAAAACGAGGAAAAGTTCTGTGACTTACGCAACAATTAGGGCTAAATTTTCTTTAACACATATATTTTGAATTGAGTGGATATTCTGAAAAGTTTTCCGATAAAAAGTAAAATTTAAAAAAGACAAATATTTAAGATGGTTATTCATCATTTTTAATTTAACATAAGAGGCTTGAAAGCTAAGATAGACCTCCTAGAGTTTCTCGTATAACCTCATTTCACAATTCAAGGATGAAGCGATAGAAATCAGTAAAGTTGCTACGCATTCGTTGTCCTGATTTTCATGAAATTTCGACAATCCTGGCCGTTTAATGGCTGGCAGCCGGTATACCCTCTATACATGCACTTTTTCTGCCTCCGTTTGACGTCATGGTTTTCAATAGCAGCCAGTATAAAGCGTAGCTTGACGTGCTGCAGACCTCCGTCATTTATGATGTAAATTATCAACGGATAGGAAATTTAAAAAACCACCAATATTTCTTGTTGAATTTAGGATAAAGGATGCTCCATGGCGATGTTGTCAAGGAAACCTTATTTCTAATCTCCGTAAAAGATTAATTTTTGGTAAGGTTATAAAATGGGGATTTAATAAAGGTCTAATTTAACCAGAAGAAAACTGTTCACTTTAGTGTCAATTCGTACATGAAATCAATATATATTATAATAATATACATTATAAATCAATAAGAATGCTTCAGTTTCTATTTGCATTAAATATCAATCCATCAAACAAAAATTATACTATAAAATAATTTAAAATTGAATCCAAAAGGAAGATATAAAAAGATCCCTTGCAGAGCTGAATTAAACCACGTAGTCCATACTCCGAAACGCTTCTGTTTCATGATTATTTTTTTTAGATGTAGGTAGAAAAAAGAGATAGCGTAGAAAGCTAAAATTAAGAAAGAATGAAATTTTGTATTTCATATATTCAAATAGTTATTATTGAAATATTCGAGAATCTTTGTTTTAGTTATATCTCTGGTGTTTCCACGGTAATAACAATCTGGATAAAAGTTGTAAAAATGTCGGAACTCCGAAATTTCAAAATCCTAAAATTTCAATCTTAAAAAAATAACTTTTCATGTGTAATTCAAATGAGTCGTACAAATATTTTCATTTAAGGAAAGAGCTAATCATAGAACGATCATAAACGACAGTAGTTGTGTCTATAAGTTACACGCCATTCAACTATCTCCGGTACTGTTACTTGAGAAAATTAAGACCAGCCATAGTCCGACGCATGTCGGATCCCCACGATCTTTCTCATCCATTCTTCAGATGCTCACTCTCTGTCAATTGTTTCTCTATTTATGCTCACTACAGAGGAACAAGCAAGCAAAATACAGTTTAATCCACTTTCCAAAAGTTTAATACCGGTTAAAATAACACCTCAAGACCCACGCCTGGCGCACTATAGTAAAACATAATAAAGCCAGCGCCACAGGTAGGACTATGGAACTTCTTGACACCTTGATAGACGCCCGTCAGGTGTTTACTAACAACTATCCACCAATTTCAGTACTCTTTGCAAACACTGGTTACGGAGCTAAGCCCATGTCGGAATAATGCGTAGGTACCTTACTCAGAAGAGCAAATTTATATCGCAAGAATTGCTTTCCTTGTGTAAGTGCAAACGAGTGAATCGGACGCTATAATTCGCAGACAATGTAGAAGAACACTTACTAAACAATGATGGAGGAACAAAGGCTGAGGAAAAGTAGATTCCCTTCGAAAGATATGACGCATCGATCGAGAGAAGGTCTCCTATTGGAATCAACAAGTCATTCCGAGTAAATTTCCGAGGAGTTAATGAGTAAAGAGGAGGTGGTTTTAGGGACGTATCATGGCGCGCCTGTGATGTTTGGGAAGGGAGCTTTGCACCCTTGGTGAGCTGGGATCGACCTTTAAGACCCGACCTGTGACCCGAATATAAATACCATCCAAAGTTTCGCGCGATCTCCTCGGTAAACATCAAATACTCTCAACCCGTGTACGCGACAAGAATGTGGTTTGCTAAGGTGTTCTCAACTTCCTCTCTAAGAGAAGCCGGGATCGAAATTCATTCCTCTATCCTCATACACTGAGATGAGTGTAAATACATGTAACGACCCTATTAAAATCAAAAACAAGCTTCCTTAACAGAGGTTGACAATGAGGAATCCTAAACAAATGCATACGTATCCGCATCTGTAGGAACCATAAAAAGAAATACACTTCAACCCTTCTATGTAAAGGAGAATACATCCCTAATAAGACGTCTGAAAAATATTTACATGTGGTACTTGATGAAAAGTAAGTCATCATGGAGAAACAATATTGAAAACATAATTCAAAAGGCAAGTAGAACTAAAGTCGCCTTAACCGGAATCAGATTTAACTGATCTCAGGCAGCCTTATAGAGTAAACTTATAATATACCTATATGTAACCCGACCGACATTCACCTATGCATCGACCACCTGGTACATACTATACGTACTCATAGCTCGCTAATAACAAGGATTATTCTCCGTGGGACACTTAAATGAGAAATCCGATATATAATCACTTAAGTAATAAGTTTACTATTGGTTTACGAATAGTTCCGTAGAAATCATACAGAATTTGTAATGGAATCAAAAGAAGGCAAACATCTATTTCTATACCCTCCACATCCTTTGTAAATCACTATTATCAGATTTGAAAAGTGATCCACTCTAAGATTACACCCTCAGTCGTCAAGTTGTTCTGCTACCATAAGAAGTTAAGATATCACTGATCTACGTTACAAATCTCTAATCAGTGTCCTATAGAGACATTACTAAGCTATCTTTGCTGTACGAAGACCAGGATATCGGTTGAAAGGTAACTCTTTTTAAGTTCTCCTGGCGAAAGAGACTTTCCACAACAGTTTTTGGAATATATTCATAATTATTATTCATCAATTCTTTAAAATGTTCATCAAGAACAGAAATATTCCTCGACCTGGAGTAACAGATGAATACGGGACCGTCCCGTGTGTTGCAGGACATTTGTCATCCCGGACACTTATAATCTCAAGGGAAGAGCAAGTATATCAATAAATGTTTCAGAGTCGATCTGCAGTAGAATTATCATTGCCGGATACTTGGGATTTCTGAGCGTCACTCGCGTGTTCCATGAAGAAAAGGACTTCGTAGAATATTCATTGTATGAATTTTCCCGGTTTGATGTTTATTCCTTCTCCTTCGACAAGTCGTAACAGAACACGTGTCTCAATGTCGTGAGATTCGTTGGAATTGTCGGTCCTTCTTGATTTATATCCATGCTTTCTATTTATTTTTATAACATATATATCCCATGCACGACAACTTAAAATATTTCAAATGATTAGTTAAAAAAATCATGGCATCGCAAAAAAACTGTAGAAAAGCACTTATTCGTATACATTGAGAGAATAGACGGTTGTAGGGAAGAAAAAGTTCGCGAGCGATGTTATTTCGCTTTAGTTACGCCTCATCTTGAGTTTACGCGTAGTGTATGGGATCCTGTCGATAAGTGTTATTCGGGAATAAGAAAAGGTGCAGCGAAAGGCGATACGTTTTGTGAAGAATTGCTACGATAAATCAGTGAGCACCACACAGATGCTTCGGGACGCAGGGTGAGAATCTTTAGAAGATTTCAACAAAGGATTAATTTCATGGATAAGTTCAGAGAAAGCAAGTTCAGAGATTATGTAGCCGATATAATGCGTCCTCCATGTTACATAGGCTGTTCTGATACCGCGAGAAAGATCATGGAAATAGATCGCGAAAGTTTTCGATTAAGCATAGTGAGTCATGGTGCATGCATCCCTGCCACATGCCGGAATGCGGATTGTAGGGTACTTAGATAGACAAACCAAGAAAGCTATTATTATCATCTTACTATTATAAATATACAGGGTGTTTACAAAGTCTTCGTCCGATTTCAAAAAAAGTGTAGTGCGAGAACGGTTTATGGCATTAAATGAACCACCTACCATTTTAAAAAGGAGGTTCTCAAGTTTTATTGCTTTGCCGGTAGACGCCTCTATGATACGCGTGAGGCTACAGTCCCGTCAGTGTCATTCAAGACGTCGATCCCACAACAGAAGGCGTTTTGCGTTCTGAAGTTCCATTAATGCAAGTCTGTTACAACAGTGCGACGTTCGGAACTTCTACATCGGCCACCTAATATTATAATAACATTATATAATTTATTTTGTGGACTCTACAAAGTGAGTTTTTCATTCTCTATGATTATGAAGGAGTTCCAACAAGTCACACCTCAAACCGTCATGTTCACACAATACATGCTAACTTCAGTGTGGCAGGAATTCGTCTGTTGTGTTGATGTGTGGCATGTGGCCGTAGGGGGACACATTGAACATTAGTAACTCTCTTAAAGAAAAACTTGAATCTGCCTTAAGTATATTTAATTTTTAATTACGTTTGTACATTATTATTTCATTAAAATACAGCGTTTTGAAATTGTATGATGACTTTGTAAACTTCCTGTACTATACGTCAATATATTGCATCTAATTTTTTGCTATAATACCCGAGATTAACACCGTTATATTAACTTTACAGTTCCCAATGCCTTTCATCAATTGAGTATTTATCTCTCACCAATACCAATCGATTTTTTCCGCCAGGAATCACTGGCAACGTAACCATAGACGCAAATGGAGACAGGATAGCCGATTACACCCTTCTGGACATGGATCCGGACACGTTTACTTTCAAGGTACGTTCTCTAGATCAGACAAACAGCATTGCGATTTTTTCCTTTCACTCAATTGTCTTTTCTATTTAGGAGGTGGCGCATTACGAAGGTGCGACGGGCACTTTGGTCGACGTCCCAGGAGCGGTCATCCACTGGGCCGGAGGAAGGACTAAAGCACCTCCCGACACTCCACTGTGCGGCTTCGACAACTCTCTCTGTCCCGACAACTGTGAGAACTTTTTTGTAACACCGACCCAATTCGAAGCGATCTCTTGTTCCGCTGAAAATTTCCTTAATCTAAACAATATCTCCTCAATGAAATAAAGACCGTTTCGTACACTTCCACAGCAATTTTATTATGGCAACATGTTTCGCTAGTGTCCTAGCATCATCAGGCAAAAAACTTTTTCACATTTTTAAATATATAGGGAACCAGAAAAGGGGGGGGGGAAGGGTAAAGGATGGGTTTTTTCAAGGAAAGAGTTTACTTGGAAGGGAAAGAAGGGGCGAGGGATTGGGATAGACGTGCTCATTTGTGAGGCTTTTACTTTTAGAACAGCACACTATTTCCATTTCCTCTAGGAGGTCCAAGCGACGGCCATTACGCTCCCGATGAAGGCATTTCGGGGTGAAGGTGCTATTGTGTCCTTCTTCCAGCAGGTGCGCCGCGAAGTTGGACATTGGTGACCCCCTCCGGAGACGGAAATCCCTGTTGTGCTCCTTGGCTCTTGTTTTCAGCGATCTTCCACTCTTTCCGATATACCGCGCGTCACAGGTCTCACAATAAAGTTCGTACACCCCGCTGCACTCCTGTGCGTCCCTCTTGTCTTTGGAATTTTCTAAAAGCCTTCCTATCGTTAGTGGGGTATAAAATCCAGCTTTTGTGTTTTCCGGCAAGGCATTTGCCAATCGGTAGGATATTTCTCCAAGAAAGGGGAACCTTCTCCAAGAGACCTTGGGGTTTTCGGGTGGATCAAGTCCAGGGGCTATTTTTAATTCGGTTCGTTTTTTCATTTTCTTTTTCAGAATATTTTCTATTAACCTAACTTCATACCCATTCTGTAACGCAATTGTTTTTATTAAATTTAATTCTTTCTTGTAGCTTATTTGGGACATTGGTACTTCCAAGAGTCTATTGATCATAGCATGAAAGGTAGCGTGTTTGTGAGAATGGTGGTGATTTGATGTGGAGGGTATTACTTGACCGGTATGGGTAGACTTTCGGAAAATACTAAAGGTTGGTTTTACATTAAGGGATATTGTTAAATCTAAAAAGTTAAGTGAACCATTTTTCTCTTTCTCCACGTCAAAGGCTATATTACTGTGCAAGGAATTTAATATATCGACAAACATGTTTAATTGTGCAATGTTACCTCCCCATACACATATTACATCATCAACATAACGCCGCCAAAAAAGAACATAATTAATAAGTTCATTATTGCTCTTAAACAACTCCTGTTCAACGTTATCCATGAATAATTCGGCCAATATAGGAGATAATGGGGAACCTAATATCTCCTCGTTGATTTTCACACATTCGTTTTTCATGACTTAGATCCCAACTATTATACCAAGTCACTTGCAGCAAGGCAAACTCAGCTAGGTTTCAATGCTTGGCGCGCTTTCTTGTTCAGAGGAAGCGGCGATGACGTTCCACCGGAGTGACGTCATCATTATAATCCCCCATCGTATCTCTTCCCTTAATGCATTTAGGAAAAATCGCCCTCGGCTGTTTTTTCCAAACCATCGTGACAGTGTGTCGTAAAAATTTCAATTGCGTAGAATAAAATCTGTAGAAGGAGATCGATTTTTAATGCAGACGCTTAGCAAAGGTAATAATAAAGGTTAGTAATAAAGATAATGCGGATTATGCTTCAAAACTATATATCACATTTCTGCTAAAAGTTTAGTTTTCCTGTGACACATGGTCATTGCTTCACAAAGGTGTGAAGATGACCGAGTCATGAATTTGCGCAAATTTACCGTGTTTTGATTTGGTTTACGTCGTCTCAGATTAAGCAGGAGATTGATATGGAATGTATATCATTTTAACGGCAAAGAGTTGTTATTTAGATCGATGTATAACATATCCCATTATAATGGCAAATCATCAAAGAGGAACAGGTCTATACTATTTTCAGTACTGTGCCCAGGCCGAATTTGCCGTGAGTTTTAAACGGTGAACTTGTGATGCTTCTTTCTATTGCGTGCTTGGTATATTCCAAGTAAATTGAAATTTTAAATACAATACGAAAATGAACTGAAAATAAACTCGGAGAAAGCTTCTTCTTGAAAAAAGAAAGAAAGTAACTTCTGTTTTTAATCAGTATTCTTCATTTTCAGAGTTGTAAAAGTGACTTCGATTATACGGAATATACGTCTCAAAACGGAGCAAATAATCTATCGGCTAAATGTAATCTTAAGTTTTACAGCGAAAGGAGATAAATCAACAACGCTATCACTTTCGGAAGTACTACTGACTGTCAGATAAATTTGGAATGTACCAAAATAACCTAATCTGTAGTTATCAACAACATTATCAACCTCGTAGAAAACGTACTTTGAAAGATATTTTCGAAATCCTTCGTAGCGAATAATTAAGAACAAAATAATTTTTCGTCCTCAATTGCGAAAATCATCCTGAAATTTTTCGCTTAAATGAAAAAGATAAGAAAACGCACGAGAACAGTTCGATTGAGTTTTTTTCGTTCGTTTCCGAATTCAAAACATCACGATTCAGTTCGCACGACCGAAAAGAAATTTCGCGCTTCTATTAAACGCGAATAACAAACCTCTCGAACAGCAATAAATAAACAAATTGAACTTCAGTGATCAGTGAAATAAAAATTCTGGGTTTCAGTAACAAGAGGGTCGGTCAGGAAGTAACATTCCACATTTTTTTCCCAAAAACTCTCTATTCTACAAAAATGAAATTTACAAATATGAAAGAATAATATTTTATCTGACCAATCTAATTTTCTACATAATCTCATTGAAGTCCTATTACCTTCCTCTAAAGATTCACTAGGGCATTTATGCCCTGTCGGCAACAGTCATCGCTCTGGTTAAGGACGCAGGTTTTCACTTTCAATCACATTCTGATCCACTACAGTTGGCTACTGGGTCGATAGGAGTACAGTTGGCTAATGGGTAGCAAACTGTACTTCTATCGACTTCAGATGTTCCATAGACTTTACATTAACGTTTGTGAATATTCCCTACCGTTCATTTCTCTACGCATAGAAATTCAATCACGGCACGTTCTCTGTAACGTTTATCACGGTCAGACTCCACAGATTCCCACTCCTATGCTATCTGCACGAGAAAACTGAAACTATGCACATAGATGCAGGAGACGTCAGAAAATTTGAACCTACAATTTAGAGTTACTAGCATCGGTATCGGCTGGAAAAAACGTGGAGATTTACTTTCAGGCCAACCCTCGTAGAATGTGAAATAGGTTCAATAAATTTAAAGAAATAACATGGTATATAAACTTTGACATTTTCTCCACTAACACTGCTTTTTTCTACTTGCAGCCCTTCCTGTATACGCAATCCTGAGTATAGTGCTGAGTTCCGTGGGACTAATCCTACCCGTGGTATCCATCATCATATATCGGTGAGAGACTCTCTTTAAAGCAACCCTTCGCTTCTATGTCCATCCCTAAATGCGCTTTCGCCTCTCATCCAAAATAACCTTCTCTTCTTCTTCAATTCCGCACCGACAACTCTCTTCGTTGCGTCATTTTTCATTTGACGGGAGCCTCCCGCTAAAGCCAATATTGTATTCCCTCTATGACCATTAAGTTGCGACTGATTTATTACGTCCCAAAACGCGCGCGTATAACCATCGAAGTCGCTTCCACCGAAAAAAATTTGCATTCCGAACAATCGAACATCTCCGGCAACGCTGGCTTTGTGATCGAAAATGAAATCGATATTTGGGCGGAATCGAGCATTGCGATCTTAACTGTCTCGTGAAATTATCAGCACCTCTCGATCGAAAGATTCCCCTCGATAAAAACTGAAGCGAGGATTACGCATTAATTTACGGAAATGTCATGAAAATTGGTTCGCCAATGAGTAACGCGAATAAATGACGGAAGGAAACGATTCGGAATCAAATGGGGCTCTTTCCCGCGCGAATACTGCCTTCATTTCTTTGGCTCCCTCATGTATCCTAATGGGCAGGTTCGTTGTCAAGTTATGCAAATGCATGCAAATAGACCGCTGCGTCGCCGTCAATAAACCGCACCTTTCCCATTCTTCCGACCAATTTCCATAATGGAGTCGCACTTATCAAATGGCCTTTAATCAAATAATCCAATAGTCTAATATTATCAACGAATACACGAGAAAAGAACGTTTGAGCACGCCCAAAGCATACCAGAAAGAAATTTTGAGTTTTATTACGTAAAACATGGAGTCGGAAACACCATGAATCATGGAGAGATTGCTATAATTGATCTATATCAGTTTCCCAGAGCTTCTCTATCACAGAGCAAAGCAGGAACAGAGCACCTTTATACGCTCCAGTGATAAATTGTCTCCGAAGAGACAGAGCCCTCAAAGGATTGAGTGAACGAGTTATATGAGCAGCAGGTTCTTGGATATTTGGAAGTCGATTAACCGAAGTTTAAATTCTTTTAGTGTAACTAGTATTAGCTTATGAAATTCCAAAGATAATCCTAGAAAACGACCGCGAAATACAAATGCATAGCAAAATCCTAGCGTCCTGGAAAAAAACTACGCGAAAATATGAATATTTCTAAATTTATATCCACGGCATCGCAGTTACATATTTATAAGCTAAGTTAAAAAGAGATTAGATATCTGTTGATACATCTACTTTTCCGTGTAATAAATTTAATTAACAAAGTTTAAATTAAAAAAATATAATCCACTACCACAAACTTCATTTTGTTGGTCCTATTGCTGCAACGTTCATCGTCAAAGAAAATGCACACATTATTCCGATTTCCACGAAATTTGAGAGATCCGAAATATTGCGTGCATTTCCTTTCGTGACGAACGATTTGAAAGTAGAAAAATTTTTTAACTGAAACATTTTTCGCAAACGAATATCTTTCCGTTGTTTCTGAAGTCCGCTAAGAAATATATTCTGAGAAACTCGAGCATGTCTACATGCACAAAAAATGCTCTATAGTACCCTTTAATAATACATAATTAAAACACACAATGTTACTTTTTTATGTATTGGTAATAACTTATTATTAATGAGATTATTTGATAAAATCTTCAATATTTTATTTCCTTATTAAAACATCACCTTCCTACACAATATATGAATGAGAACCATTAAAATGTTTCATACAAAATCATAGCAGCAAGATAAAGAAAAAGGGAGGCCTTTATAAGGAAAAAGTTAATTTCTGATGAAAAAACACTTCTTTGTAGAATGTTAATCAAATTAATAATTCTATGCTACTTTATGATATTATGGCACCTCTGTGCCATATATGTTTCATAATGATAGATCAATTAAATTAGTTATACATGAGTAATAAATATGGAATATTTCCCTGGTCATGTTAAAACTTTAATGTGGATTGAGGTTACAACTTTAAAAATTCAATGATCTCTAAATTGCTAAAACTTATCTTGAATTTGTAAACTTCAATTTTTATAGTTCTCTGGTGGTAGAATTTATAATCCATTGACCCAAGTTTTGGTATTCAATTGCAATGGTGGACAAGAGGAATTTATATCTTTATCACCATGAATACTTTGAATGTCAGCAGCTTCCTAGCATACTATTTCTCCCATTTCGAATAACTAGTATTTCTTTTTTTATTCAGTCGCAGTCATAACCTGCATGGTTATCTTTATCTCTATAATACTCTCTATTTTTATCTCTCTTATTTAATCCAAAGAATTATAACAACAGCTTACACGAGGCCAGAAGAGTACAAAAACCCCCAGACCATATCTACTCTACATTTCTAGTATGAAATTATTCTTTTAGAATATGAATAGGGAATTGAAAAAAGGCACACTATTCTACAAAACACTATTTTGAAAGATTTTATCTTCAATCTAAAAAAGTGACACTGATATCAGTTTTCAAATTCAGTATTATCAAAATGTACGGTGCTATATTTATACATCATAAATTCCTCATTTATTAGCTTTCAAGATGAACTTTTTCCAAAAATTTATGGCATTAAAAAAAGAAGCACTCAAAGGGGAGTCTTGGGATCAGAGCTGTGCTGAGCCTATCTGCAGCCCAGCTGCAAACATAATTTGCCATTCCTTAAAAACAAATACCAAAACCACACATTTCCTGATTTGTAGGTAAAAATCATTTTGAAATTTGAAAAAGAAACAAGTTTTTTATGACTTTGTTCCCCAGCTCCCATTGGTCACAAAACATTAGTAACAATTAATTATCCATATCCTGAATGCTGACTTAATAAATAGTCAGCATTTGGAATAAATATGAACGTACTTCGTAGATTCCACAAGAAATTTTTCTTTCGACTGGTTTCGACTCTCATGAGTCATCATCAGGTCAATCATCGTCATCAGTTCAATCATCATCAGGTCATCAACCTGATTCCAAACCAGTCAAAACCAGTCGAAAGAAAAATTTCCTGTGGAAACTACGAAGTACGTTCATATTTATTTCATCATGGTGTTCCCCAAAGTAAAGCTAGAGCATACTGATTACAAGCATATGGAATAGTAAATTGTTAACAGTTCACATTACTTTCAAGTAGCATTATCATTGCAATACTCGTATGCATAACTTAAATAATATGATTTGTATGAACCCTATTTCTTGAAACTAAATACTAAAGTTTCTAAGTTTCTAATAAAAATTGTATTGCATCGTACATATAAATGACTTCCATTAAATCTACTGCAAAAATATTCCCTATCGTCTCAAGACATCCCTAATTCTTTACTCTAAATTTTTGCCAATCTTTAGCTTTACATTGTAATTATTCCTAGATAAGTCATGTGTTTCACTCAGGAAACAGCAAATAATGTTGTTTTAATAATAGCAAAGGTATAAAAAAATAAATTAATTAATGAAATTTAAGGATGAATCTATTAATCATAATCTTAATTTGTAATAATAAAAAAATCTGTTAATCTATAGCAACTGGAATTCTATAGAACAGAAATAAAGATGCCAAACAGATTTAGATATTTCAATGTGGAGACCAAAATATTTTAGGTTGAAAGCATCTTATAATTTGTAATTCTTAGCATTTCCTTGAAGAAGAAGAATACACCAAAGCATCAAATAATTAGAGTATTCAATTCTTAGAATCATCGGAGCAGTCTTTTGGAGACAACAATAATATTTGTAATACCACTACAGACCATTGCCTACTAGTCAGTAGTAACTAGTTTTTAGTAGAATATTTGAAGATGTAGGGAACAGTTAATTAAGTTAACATTGACAATGAATTCCTTTGTTTCTTGTGGAAAATACAATCTTTGTACTTCTTTAATACCTGTACAAGACCACTTTCATAAATGCCATTGTAGGTATCGTTTTACCAAACTGAATTAACAGACAAAATAGTTATACTGGCTTTAAAGGAGATGGCATGTGTCATTATGTATTATTAAGTTAATGGCTAAATTTGATGTTTTGGCATCCAAAATATTAATAAAAGATTAACTAAATTTTTGAATGAAGTGTAGAATAGTGTCCTGATTAAAGTATGCCAAAAATGAATATTTTCTTGGTTGATCTATTGCAGCCGTTACAAATTGGAAACAGAAATAGCATCAATGACTTGGAGAGTGATGTGGTCAGAGGTTGTTGTGGTGCCTCAGAGAGGAGCCGGAGGTGGCCGTGGCAGTATCCACAGTTTGGCTAAGCCTGGAAGTATGGCAGTAAGTTCTTAACTGCATCAAAATCATTCAAATTTCATTAGATTTTTTTGATAACCATCATCTCAAACATCATAAGAACATACAAGAGAGGAATTAGAAAAGTATCAATGTTTATCTAATTTTCAAATCCTCTATTATATATATATTTACGTCCTGGAAAAAAACTACGCGAAAATATGAATATTTCTAAATTTATATCCACGGCATCGCAGTTACATATTTATAAGCTAAGTTAAAAAGAGATTAGATATCTGTTGATACATCTACTTTTCCGTGTAATAAATTTAATTAACAAANATACTAATATATATATATATACACACACACGAGTAAAAGCAGCTTGCATACTGCAAGCTTAATGTAAGATGGATTAACTAAGGCATTACACACCACCTGCAACACTCCGCCTTTCATACACCGAGTTCCATCCACCAAAAACAATAACCTAAACGAATAATTCATAATACGTGCATACGAAATGTCGTAGCATTTAACCTGGGTCCATTAGGACAAATATCCTTACGGCATACGATAGAAATCCCTATCTTCTATAGATGTAGCGAATTTCAACCTTCTACCTGGCCGGGAAATCCCGTAACGAATTTTTGAATATTCGGTCATTCGAATGTTCCTGGGATCGAACCTGAGCTTTTAGGGCAAACACCTTTACGGCATGCGATAGACAATCATCTATTCTAACAACTCCGTGAATTGCAGGTTTCTATCTTAACGGAAAATACCCTAATGAATTCATGAACTTTGGACAGAAAAACTGCTCTAGCATCGAACTAAGGACCCTCAGGGTAAAAACCTCTAGGTATACTATAGAGGTGTTTGCGGTCTATCGATGACGTGAATTTGAACGTTCTATCTTACCTAAAAATACCCGAAATGATTTCTTGAAAGTTTTCCACTAAGAATTTACCTAGCATCGAACCTGGGGACAGTAGGTATAAAATTGTCACGGGAAACGTAAGATAAAATCATTTTCTAACGATTTCATAAATTTCAACGTTCTATCTTTATGCTAACTACGCTAAACGAATTTTTGAAAGTGCGCTCAATGCATTCTTATGGGAAAATTGCCGTTTTTGGGGCCTCCTAGAATCGAACCCATGATGCCTAGAATGGATATCCGCTTCATTCCATAGTGTCCAAACCCGGGACTTCACGGCAAAAAAAACGGCGTCTCTGTGAGGCAATTCCTTCCGCTTCATCTTTAGTATCCTATATGTATATATATATATATNTATACATATATATATATATCCGGAGAAGCGTCTATATAAATAGATATATATAAGATTAATTATCCAGATGTGCTCTGAGAAAGCATTTCTAAGTCTAAATCCAAAAATATTTCTATGTTCATATTTTCCAGGTTGATTTTTCACTAAACTTTAATAAGATTTTTAAAAACCACATAACTTTTGCAAAGACGTTTTACAGCAAAAATGAAGCATCTGCTTCACACCCTGGAGGACAAAATCATCTGTAAACACCTATAATTTTCTTCTCCACAAACAAATCTTCAGAAACAATACATATAATTAAAGTACAGCCATCAAAGAAGATGTTTATAAAAATAATCTCTCGAAAATGTAATCTGAGAGCAGAGAGCAAAAAGTTTAAAGCGTACACAAATGACAGGTAGTGATACCGTCTTCCTGAGGGGACTGGTGGTCCCACAGAAGACCACTTATTGGTTATTTTCACTTTAATGATAAATAGCAGGGAAAAAAATTCTTTCTACTTGAGGATGCTAAATAAACACTAGAACACTAAGACTGTGAAGAAATACTTCTCAAATAAAGCTGCAATAAAAGTTGACCCTATAGGGACAAGTACCCTTTAAAGGGTTAACCTTAAGTATTATGTAGCTTTCAGTATGTTATTTTTATATTTGAAGTTCTAGCAACAATTCTGGAACTCTTATTTTCTGCACAAAAGAATACTCACCTACTGAACAAATTCAACAACATGTGATGTTTAATCTTGAATCACTTACTTAAAGTAACGTGAGTTTTGTTATTTTATCAAACATCGTTTACTTAACAGAGTAAAATGACTTCCAAATTTGAAGTTTTAGTCCTATCCAAAATTCTTCTAAATCTCTAGACTTTGCTAAAATAACTTTCTTCTTAAACATATAATGAAAGAAACGTAAATTAACAACATTATTAGCATTGAGCTCTACAATTTCATTATTTCAACAGTTCCAATCTTCCATAAAGAATCTATTAAATTTATACAACTTCTTTCATCAGTAGTTTTGGCTTATGGATTCATTTCACACAAATTCGTCAGAAGAATGACAAGCAAGCCAAAGCGTTATTATTTTGTGTAGGTTTGCAGTTATATTTTGTTATAAATCAAAAATAATAATAATGATGATCATATATGCTTGTATTTTAGATATATTGTAGGTAGATTTTTGAACGTAATTATAAAGGTTTTAGCTTAAAAGAAAATAAAAATTCTCTTTCCAAATGCACTTTACTATTCATTATTTTTTTTCAGAGTAATTCAGAAGACATTACAAGTATTGCAGAAGGGAATCAACAAGTTTTCATTCCCATTGGATGGTACAAGGTACAGAAATATTTTAAATTCTTTTCCTTGTGATGTAATGTGAAAATCTATTGTTTCTTCTTGTGTTTTTGCATTTATTTTCCTCCCCAAATGATATCAATATGTTTAGGATCAGGTGATATTTAAATCTGAATACACTTCCAACTTGCAGTTGCTTGTCTCATTTGGAATGTGTTGAATCTCCAGCTATTGTTTTCATTTTTAGATACTTTGAACAGAAATATTTGGGCTGTGCCTTAAAAATATACTAAATATTAATATTCAATTACTAGCTATATGAAGTATTGCTGTGATAGAGTTATCACAGTAAGGGAATTTAATATTTTGGCTGAATATTCATTATCATTTTTTGTTCCTACTTACAAGCTTTTTATTTGTTTATAGCTATCTAAGGAAAATATATGATTCACTGAATGTGTGTGAATGAATGGTTCATTATATTGTGATGCTTTAACCTCTTTTTAAACAAGTTAGTTAATGCCATGAGCCACAAACAATTTATCAGAAATTTCATTTAAATTTAATAAGCTTATGCTTTACCATTAACTTATGCTAAGAAAATAGTATCCCTGAAGAATTTTTATAGATGCATGTAACCAATTATACTGTTCAATCAGATTAAATACTATGGTTTTTCAAATTCTTTCTCAGGGCTGTAAGGTTGCCATTAAGACAATCAAGAAGAATAGGATTGAGTTAACAAGAGACTTACTTCTGGAATTGAAAAGGGTAAGTAAGTTAATACTCCTAAATAAAATTACCTTTAGAGTGTGATTCAATGTATCATCAGTTGATTTATTTTGATTTGTGATTACCAATTTATGCAAGAGTGTATCTTTCAGCTTGCTTGTAGCTCAAATGAATACCTGAAATTGAACTTTATAAGGATGATGTCCAAACATGTAACTGATGACAGTTTTTGTGCTGATTAAGTTAGCCTGGAATGATAAAATTTCAAATACCAGGTACACTTAGTGTTTATTTGTTAGAGTATACAAGTTCAAAGCTCCAGAAAGTTGTATTTTACAAGAAAGCCACTCTTTAGGATAATCTAACCGTTGGGGATTAGGGTTCTCTATGGCTCTGCTTTGAAAGGTTATTATTCCCAATATGTACTTTGTCAACTAAAATCCCATCTTAAGGGGATGAAGAGAAGCTCAGTTCTGAAAAACTGGGAATGAGAATTGAAGTCCTTTTCATCCCCTAAAGATGGTAATGTAGTTGACAAAATAGCATCGAGAATAATAACTAATCCATAGCTGCTTGGGAAATAATCAAGAGTTTCTATCTCCAAGAAAATAAAGAATCATTCACTCCACTCCTTAATGACCATGGTGCAATTATGTGAAATCTCTCATGGAAGTCAAATATATTCAATAACTTTACTTAAAAAAACCAAATCAGAAGACTCCAATTGAGCTTCTTCTTAAACAAACAAATTTTTCATCACTCTATATGGATGAGAATATGATAGCAAGTTCCACAGTGTTTCAACAAACAATCATGTTAATTACTATTTAAGATATTGAATTAGCTGAAATATTTTGTTTTGTGCCTATATCATAAAGAGATGGATGGGACTTCAATTCAGAGCTGAATATACCACAAACCACTCACATGATAAGCTGTGTTTGAATCTGTGATATGATGAAGCAAAATGTGAGGGTCCCAGATTTGACCAGTTAATGGCAAGTGAATCATGAAACAAGGGAGAACGGAATTCCTTTCTCTCCAAGTCCCAAGTGTACATTGGAATTCGTTTCTCCAAACACAAAATGTATAAAAATTTGTGTGACTTAAACAAACCCTAAGGTGATGGTCTGAAAATTCCAAGCCAGAAGTCCAATTACCACTGTACAAGAAAACCCTTTCAAGCAAATGAAATGACAAGTATCAGCCAATAATATACAAAGAATTCCAAAATACAGCTAAAATGCTACAGTAAGTAAGAAATAGAATTTAGAAAGCAACTTGATGGAAAAGTTAGCATTCATATACAAGCAATTCCCAATATTTTGATATTTAATAGGGAATGTTCTTTCATATTCTTCATGCAATTTCAGTACACCACACTTAACAGAGCAATCAGCATTCACTGCCTCACAAATTTTGACAAAATAGAAGGATGACTCAACCCAACCCCAACAATTACCAGTCCACTGACCATAAAGGCAAGGGAAACACTTCTCTGGATTTTAGAGGCCTAGAGTATGCCAGTGAGTGGCATACTCTTAAATCACTTCATCTAGATAATCTTTGCTGGTTATCAATATGCTGATGAAGCATAAAAGTGTTATGAGCTAAAATGGACTTTGGACCAGCTTCCACATTCCACATCTCTGATAAGTTTAGATACAAAAAGAATGTTCCATGAGAATTTGTGAAGTGACTTATGGTTGCATTTGTCCTCCACTATTAAGACATCTTTATGATTGGCCCCACATTTTCATTAGAATCCGCAGATAGCACATGTAACAACCCAATGGTCAATTATATAACTTCAATAACTCATGTGCCATAAAACCATATACAGTGTATAAACTGAATAGAAAAACTTCAAAACACATATGTGAAATGAGAATCAAAAAATATAGAATCAAACACACATTGACGTAAAATTTATAGTGGTACTTAGAACAGATTGTTACAAGGTATATATAATTAGTTATTTAAGGTGAAAGGCAACATTGAGGAAATCCAGATAATGGCATTAACTAACAATAGTTATTCCTAGAAAAAATATGTGAGAAGCAAAACATGAAAAAAAGATATATTTGTCAAAATTTACCAAAAGGAAGAAATATTTTGAATTACCATCCTCATTTTCCTACAGTTATATGGATAAAAATCATGAATTTCAGAGAGTAAAATGAAATTGGCAACAAAAAAAATTTTATATCTGCAAGAGCTTTTATATTTATTAGTAAATATTCCAGCTGCATTTCTGTTCCAAATCATTCTCTGTAACTGTGGCTCATGAATTTCTTCATAAAATGGAGATATTGTATTATACATGACTGAATAAGGTGGGCTTTACATAATATGCACTTAAAATTATTTATATTTTCAGCTTGTTGATGTTAACTTAAGGTTTTTATGCAATTTAACGATTAGTTTTTCAATGCTTAAAAATATCAGTGATTAATTCAAGATTAAAATAAACAATAAGGGTTTTGGTAGACCATTGTGTTCCCTTTTATGTTAGAATGTATGTTTATTGTTCATGCTTAGTTTAGCATTTCATTTGCATCAAACACAAGGTAAGCTTAAATTATGTTGAACTCTATATATCTGAAGCAGTCTATGACCTTTTAGAAGAAAGAATTGTCTTAATTCTGCAGCTATTCAAGTCTCAAATTCCATATCATTAAGGGATAAGAAGGATTTTTCATTCATGATTGACTAAAACCAAATTGTATGTCTTTATTTAACTCAAGAAAATTTGTAGCACATCATTTCAAAATTAAAATGGTGAGTTGTTCTCCAATACCTGATTATGTAAGAGAATTATATCAGGTCTTATCAGAAATATATCCTATCAGTGGTACTGAAGATTTTGGATAAACCATCTTAAAAATGCTTTACTTGCACCTCATTTCATATTTGGGAGTATTTCTTGTCTAAGAAAAGATGTAAGTTATAAACTCTCATGGTTAAATAGGTAAAATTAATGGGAAATGTGCATTTCATTTATTATTCCTAATGAAATATGTCACATATTAACTTATCTACAATTATCACCATTAATTATTAACATTTTTTAAATTAAAAGTGGCAATATCATGTTGTTAATTTTGGCTCTTTCCTCTTAGATGAAGGATCTTCACCATGATCACTTAGTACGCTTTATTGGTGCTTGTGTTGATCCTCCATATTGCTGCCTATTGACTGAATACTGCCCACGTGGTTCTCTCCAGGATGTGCTGGAAAATGAGCAGATAACTCTTGACTGGACATTCCGTTATTCCCTTATGCATGACATTGTCAAGGTAGGATCATTACCATCACTTTCACTTTAAACAATAGATCATAAGTTTATCAACATGTATTATATTGCTGATAAAAATAATTATTTTTAGTATTTCCCTAATAAGTTCACGACAGAGGACATTTTTGCCGGTTTACCACAGAAACACAAATTTAAAAAAATATTAATTTTTTTAACTTCTGTTTTAAGTAACTTAAAATGTCTTTGAGTGCTGAAACAGAAATATTTTTTTACCGTGGGTGCAATGGGAGTGTATAGAAGACAGTGGCTTATGAATATCCCTGTGGTATATGCAACCCCCTTTTCCATTTATGACCCCCTTATTTCCTCATCATCCTATATGAAAATTTTATTTATCAAACATTGAAGTTGATATCTAATAACGAAAATTAATCAGATGAAAATTGAAGAATGATTTCTTCAAAATTCTTGGAAGGAATAGCTGAATTATGTATTTTGCAGTATAATCATATTCTTATTACATGTATTTGCATTCTCTGAGTCTATCTTCAATGTTTTGAAAGAACAGCATCTTCAAATAGTTTTATTTTTGCGAATCCCATCCAAAGTATGTTTCCCAAAGTTTTTTTGGGTGGGTTCATGGTAAGGATATCAAAATATATGTACCAGTAGATCAACTCAATGCAAGTAATTTGAACGTCTCTAATTTACGCAGCTACATTTTTATTACTCTAATTTATTTTTTCACCCACATGATTTGGGACCCTGCTTGTTGTTCTGAGCATCACTCTTCATTACAGTGAAAGACTTTACTCTTATCCTGGAACTTCTTTGGCCTCGCACCTTCAAATATGCCAAAATATTTTGTAGCTGCACTTTTGGAAATTTTGACCAGGATTTCTTATTGAGGCATGTGACAAAACCAAGTTTACGGAAACTTGGCTGCTTGAAACTTAAATTTATTATTTTAAACAAACTGCTGGATTCATGGCTCGGAAAATTACTTTGAGAAAGTTTACTCTCAGAACTAGTTATGATCTGGATCATCTATGTTTACTTTCTTTGAGTTACTCCCCATCCGTTCTGTCCCTCATTGCTGTGCTTCACATCCCAGCTGTAGTTCTTTACTGTGATTGGACAGATTTTCCTTTTCTTTTTATGCATATGAAGAAATCTTCCTTCTAATGAATATTGATGTCATGCTTCTGCTCTTGTGATTTTGTGACATTTTGCTTAAGTGTTTCTTACATAGAAAGTAATTCATCCCACAAGTATGGTGGAGTCCAACACTTCTATTCCTAACGTATCCAAATTGGAAGATTCAGATTATAAGCCTTCACGCCATGTGAGTGAAGACATCACTTTATATGTTGAAGTTGTCAGAAAAGACATTTTGGTGGAAGAAGAGAACCATACAGCAGGCAAGAGTTGCATTACATGGGGAAAGTGCAAAGAAACATTTTGACAATTTCCATTCCGAGCTTCCACTGGTTTGAATATTGATTTAGATTTATCATCACCAATAGCAGAGTACAATAATATTCTGAAAGATAAAGAGGTGAAATTGATTTTGAGTGAAACAAATAAATTTGCAAATGCTTTTATTCTCACAAACACTGGAGGAAAGTGATCATTAATTCATAATTGGAAAGATACCAAAATAAGTGAAGTGAAAAAGCTTTGATGAAAAAATGAAAAAGCAGTGATTCTCATTAGTGCAAAGGTTTCCGTGGTGCTGGTTACTTGGGTTCCTCAATCTCCATCTTGACGACAGTTTCGCCAGTCGTCAAGATGGAGATAATACATCACGGTGAAGCCCGGAAGAACTTGCAGAACCCAGTGATTCTCATGGTAATGGAAATAATCATCTACCACAGATGATACTATATTGGTCAAATCCACTACATAGTATCGAATTTATTGTAAGAACCATGAGAAGGGCAAAGTTTGTATTGATATTGAAGTTTTTACATTTTAGTGACAGTTTTGCATCAAATTCTAGCCAAAGTAATGGTAAACTATCTAAAATTAAGCCTCTGCTTGACATCATGGTAATACCAGGACCATCTGCAGGAAAGAGAGCTTTCCTCCAACATCTCAGTTATTATCAAGGATCATCATGGGAACTGAGGAAAAGATGTGTACCTGGTAACCAGTGAATACTGTCAGAGAAAGGTGTAAGCATAGCTAGGGCAAAATCAAAGAGAATAAGGAAGTTCTGCAAGGACACTGATGGATGTCCTGCCATGTGTTTTGATTGTTTTAACACAAAACATAAGTTTTATGTTCATGATTTTCAGATTATTTATGTAATTATAATTTCAAAACTATTTTATCGGTTGAGATAGGAAGTTAACCACATCCTATATGCATCAGCAAAAACTAGAATCAATACCATAAATCGCAGAGAAAATAAGAGTCCTTGAAAAAGCTGGGGAAATGACCACACGTCATACGTCAGCTGGCATCACAATCACCAGGTTGTCACCAGTGGTACACTATTCGTCACTGCTGATACACAGCTGAAACAGTAGGCTGCCATCAAATTACATGTTAATTGAATTTCCAAAAATTTCCATTATTATTCTAACATAATTTTCAGAATTATTCACTGAGTGAGGTATTAATAATAATTCATAATAATGAATTGATATGTTTGAAGTTCAGTTGAAATGATAGAAATTTCCTTTTTTGAATTATCATATAACAAATCTAATAAATTTGAACTTAAAATTAAAATTATGTCCAACAGAAGTCTCTACCATAAGAATAGTCATCAGAATTCGATAAGCAATGTGACAATATCTCATTGACTCTATTGTTTAGTGCATATTTCAGAACATTTGAAAGTGATAAATGTTGTTGTTGAATGTTGAAAGTTGAAAATAATTTATGTTTGTGAAAGCAATCTCACTACAGGCACCCTTTGAAGATAACACTTTTATTCCATTTACACTCCAATGACAGCAAAGAGATGGAAGTTAATTTTAAATTTATGTATCATGTGAAAAGGTATTATTGTATCTGTCTTCCTAATATATAGTAAAATAGAACCAAACTCATTTTTTTCTAGATTATTTAGAGGCTATAGTAAGAATTCCAACCCCATTGATAACAAAATTTGTCTTGTGTAATTGATTTTTAATTCTGACGTTAATCAAATGAATCAAGATTAGATATCAAAAATACAGGAACTGGACTTCATACCACACATTTACTTAAAGTCTCATGGTCATTGTTGTTCAATGGTGTACACATTGATGAGAATTTGTGCAAATTTACTGTGTGTTGATTAGATTTATACACACTCAGATAAAGCAGGGAATTGGTATGGACTTCTTATATATATTTATATATACACAATTTTAAAGGCAAACATTTTCTCTTTTGAATTACCTATAATATGTCCCATTATAACTCGGGATCTTTGTAAAGGAAGGCATCAAATTTGAAGTCTATACATTTTTAGTCTGACAGTACTCAAAATGAGCAAAAATTTTCTTTCTCCCTTTTCAGTCTTGAACATTAGCCAGCTCAGAGTAGGCTCTCTTTATCACACGAGATGCAAGATTCATTGTTGCGGAGCGTCCCGGATGCTAGAAATGAATCCCAGACGCAGGTCGCGCGACAAAGAGTCTGAACAAAGAATCCCAGTGCGTACTAGCCTTTAGTGGATGTTTCCCTCAAAATGCAGTTCTAACTGTTGTCTCAACTTGAACTCTTAAAGGGAAGTACACTTGCCATGATCTTTCAGAAATAATGGAACTGCATGAGCAACATTCCCCTCTTTGTGAGAAGGAAAACTAGATAAAATACTGAATCATAAAAAACGATTTGAAATCATGGAATTCATGCATTTCAACATGTTTTGTTATAATATCATTCTACTATGTTAATGCCACCAAACAATGGTAATAATAAATTTCCTTTATCCTTGTAATTATTGTAATATTAATAACATAAAGAAATCCATTCAAGCAATACAAGTGGAACTTGGACACAAGCAGGCTATCTCCTCCATATTTTTTCCTCTCTCTCACTTCTCAAGGCTTGCTCGTGTGAAACTCACTGCCTGTTATGTGGGTTGCATCCAATGTGGTTAAATTTATTTGTAACTGGGTGCACTTAGTGCTGAATATTTTCGCCAATCACATGAGTTTCAATTTACTGGTGGTGGTGCCATCTTGGATGGATCCTCCATACAACACAGAGGACCATCATAGCCCGAGAAATTGAAGGAGAGATTGTTTTGTCATGGTAGCTTAGAGGTTAAAGCATCTGCTGGGAAAGTGGTTAAACCCTAGTTCGATTTCTGGCTACGGCAGACTTCAGAAATTTTATTTAGTATTTTAATAGTATTTTCTCTTTCATTTCTTCATCAAAATTCAATAAATTTATTGCTTGTTCATCCTTCATTGTTTGATAAGGAGATTTTACACTTAAATTTTCACTTAGGTAGTGCACTTCTTCATATAAATCCTCATGTAGGTAAATACTAAATATTATATAAACTGATAGTATTATAAGGAGTTAGTAATTGACAATTTTCAATGGTTGGAACAAAGAGTGCCTCTCCTGCATGTATATACCTAAAATAAACATTTCTTCAAAGTACTAATGTTTATTCTGATATTTACAGTTTATGAGACATTTATAGAAAATGTATTCTATATTATGACCAAAAAGGTTGCCTATAGGGTATATTGGAGTGTCTAGACTACTGACTAAATTAAATTTTAAGCAATACCTTGATATTATAAAAGGTTGTGATGGTATATGTTAGTAATAGTATTTACTCTGTCCTTTCACATTCCCAGAAATTAAATATTGTGTATCTGATTATTGAAATTTTTACAGGATTGTATTGAATTTGAGTGAAAATAGATAGATATCTATATTCGAAGGGATAGAACTAATGAGACTAAAAATGGATGAGTATTCTTAAATTTTAAGATAAAATAAAGAAAGAAGTTTTTAACCAACTTTTCTCTAGTTTCACAGAGCAGAGTATGAAAATTATGTCGTTCATTAATTCTAAATTATTGTTCCATAAGCTCCTTGGATTGTTTTGCTTACCATATCTATATCTCTTTTACAGTTCTGGATTGATTCCAAATCATAAAAATAAGAAAAAATGAAGCTATACGGTTTTATTCTTGACACTCTTAATTCTTCTAAAATATTATTCAGATGACACTGCACTCACTTTTTATTTGTGACGGAGGTCAGGATATTGTCACCAAAAGTATTAGGAATTAAGTTTTACAAATGATTTACTTAAAATGTGAGTTACAAAAATCAGAGTAATTATCAACTGGCAGCTTGTCTGTAATGACTGCAAGACTGACTGACTGATGGCAACTGACTGACTGACAGCGACTGATTGTTAGCAACTGAGTGTCAGCTTTAGCATTTGCCTGAAGGTTTGCCTCTCTTCTTGGTCCCTGCACCCTCTAATGCATTTTTTATGATGCCTATGTTATATCAGATACTCTGATTATTTTTTATATTCACAAATGTATTGTATTAAAAAATGCTCCAGATCATTCCTAATTAGATGCAATAAAATACAGAATTTTCATTTAACTTTCGTAGTTCCTTACAATAGCAATGCCCCCAAGAAGATACAAGGCTATTGACAAATTTACAAACTGTCTCAATTCATCAGTTTGAAAATTCAATTTACTACCGTGTGCCTCGGTATTTATTTATTTATTTATTTGAAGATACTCTGCGATTTGGCCATCAGGCCAGGTGGCAGAGGTGGAGGGAAATATAGCAATTGAACATTGGATTGCCTTGCATTCGCCCAAGGACGGGAGGGAAAACCCTCCAAAATCCTCCCGTAGGCAATACATAATATAACATTACATAATACATAATATAACATTACATATACATAATATAACATTACATAATACATAATACAACATTAAATAGATACATAAATGGTATATTACATTTAGCATGTCACAGAAGTTAAAATCTAGATACAGAAGTGATACATACAAGATAATAATGTTACTAAAATAAGCTAGCTTACGTGGTAGGTAGTCCATATAGTCAGGTATATATTATACTAAGTTATAATTATAGCATTAAATCATGATTTAAGATGTCTAATACTACTCGCTATTATGATACAGAACCTAAATTTACGCCTTAAACTATTAAAAATTATGCATATAAATGAATTTAAGCTTATTTTTAAAGGTTTTTACATTTTTCGGCATTGGAATGAGAGCTTCTCCAGGTAAAGCGTTCCATTCTCTAATACCTCTGTTCACGAATGAGTATTTTGCTACATCCGTTTTCTGTTCGCGCTCCTTGATTTTTAATCTGTGATTGCCGCGTCCAATGTAGCTAGGCAGGTTAAACCTGGCTTTCAGTTCGCCCCAGCCCTCTACGGAATTCCATGCTTTGTACATCCCGGTCAATCTAAACATTTTCCTTCTCGACTCTAATGATTCCCACTTCAACTGAGTTAGCATTTTACTTACACTTTCTGCTTTATTGTGTTTGCTGACTACATATCTAGCCGCCTTTCTTTGTACACCTTCGAGTTTCTTCTTAAGGCCTATTTCGTGGGGATCCCATACCCTCGTTTCATATTCTAAGATCGGCCTGATCAATGATTTGAATGCTCGCTCCTTAACGCCTTTCCCACTCCGTTTTAGGTTCCTCATTACAAAGGTTTCCTCATTTAATATGGAATGCATCAATGGGAAGATTTGGAAGTCAAACTTTGAAAATAATTGGTGGAAAATCCATGAGAAAATTATGTTCAGCATCTGGGTGTTTCTATTCCATTCATCCCTTGAATTCAGTGTTCTTTCTGTCTCATATGTTATTGCATAAAGTTTAGGGTCTACCCTCATTTATAGATTTGAAGATAGTCAATGGAGATATCTGTGAAACCTTCCATATAGCATTTGCAGACCGTTGGATAGTTATGATTACCATAACTGTACAATTGAAGAAGCATCAACTACAAGATCACCAAATAGATTAAGACGTCTGTTTACAACTCTCATAACAACGACTGCTATGTCAAATCTCCATCAGTTTCAAAAGAATCAAAGATGATGAGCTATCAAACCAAATGACAATGCTGATTTCTGTTCAGATATTTACAGTAGAACATTGTTTCTCTTATGAGATCTGTCTTTCAATGATTGAAAAAGATATCAAGAAATATGACTTGCCAAAAACAAAAAGAGATTTTGGCAACAATTGGCCCTGAACTGTTTTGTGAAACAAACAACAAGAAATCAAATAAATAGAATACATTCTACGAAATGAGCCACATCTGAATCCTGATCAAAGAAAAGCATATGATGAAATTCTGAACTAGGTGGAAATAAAGCAATGGGGAGCTGCTTCAACATAAGACTAGTATCATTTGAGATTAGTGCACAATGGTCCATAGAAAGTCACTAGAGGCATTAGATGATTCAGTTCAACACTATAGATAAAATTAATCTTTGATGGGTGGCTGGTAACTCAAGACAAACATTGCCTGTGATTTCAAAGTCAACAGTGGCTAATGAGCTAAATGCATGTCTGAAAGCATCACACCTGTGGAGACAATTGAGGATTTTGAAACTTGAAAAAATTTGAGAGCTTATCTCATAAACAATACTACAGTTGCATTATTTTTGGTTCAAATATTGGCCTTAGGTAATAGAAAATTAAAGGTTGAGCAAAATACTGAATTAATAGCATTTCCAATAATTTCTGCAATATGGTCAGAGAAATTGATGATATGAAAAAATTAAGTCCTTCCAGACAAAAAAATGATGAAGGTAATCACAGGAGAATTTTTGAGAGATCAATTTAAGACATTAAAATTAGAAATTTGTAATATACAGTGTAAATATGCTACCTGGTTTCAGAAAACAGTAGATAGTAGAAAACAGAAAATCTATAGGCAATTTGGTAGATCCTGCATAGACTGTATTTTAATCGGTAGGGTTTCTAAATTGCATGTAACCATCTCATCTACCACCTCACATTTTAGGACTTGAAATTGGAGAACCGCATGTTAAACAACTTCTAATTTACATTATAATTGGACGACCAATAATGCTGCTTTCAAATTTTGGCCTCTCAAAATGTTGTAACTGTAGCAAACTGTGTGTAAAGGTGTTGCACTTAAATCATACTGAAGCTTCAATTATGGCAAAAGTGTCTTTAAAAGGAGAAGATCTGTTTATTCCCAGTCTCATTTCTACTGACCTCACATTCAAATTCAAATGATTTCAGTTTTCAGTTCAACAATATTTTGTAATATAATCAACAAATCACTAGGGCAGTCGATGCATGTAGATTGAATTTAATTTTGAGATTGTGCAAATTACATAGATCATGTTGCATGCATACATGTTGCATGTATATATAAAAACTATATGTTGCATATGTGTCTGTGAGAAAAATGAATATATTCTTGCTGTAGAGGGAAAAGCAAAGAATGTTTTATATTTTGAGACACATACACAAGAAGACACTGATATTGGTAACGGATCGTAAACTTGAATATTAGGGGAATTAAATAATTTTAGTCATTTTAACTTTTATTGGAAAATTTTTCAAAAAAAAGGTTCAAGTTCATCCTGAATTGGGTGTGATCTTCAAATATAATTTTAAATTTTTAAATGAATGTTGAATAATTGAAGAAGAATTTCAGTTAACAGGTTGAATATTGAGTTCAAGTGGCATTATTTATTTAATAATAGAATTATTTATTTGGTTTAATGGTTCGGAAAGTAGAATTGCTAGGAATTGCCACATACACATATGAAATATTTTTTCTGATCAACAGTTATATGCAGGTATATATCACTCTGAGTTTCTCTGTTGAGAATCAACAAGTAATTAAGCTAGTTGGATATAAATCTGAAGACCGAAATGGTCATAAAAACATTCATCTCCATATGTACCCTGCAAGCCACCTTTTGGCGTGTGACAGGGAGTGCATGTACCATAACTCTATTTTCCTAATATATTATTTTTTCATATCATTGATGAAAAAAATGATTTCTTGAAACAATTAGTTCTAGTATCTGTTTCTCTGATTTTTCTCTCAGTATCAGAATAACAGGGAGAATGCATAATATCGGTAACAACTTCAAAGAAAATACTTTCTCTAAATTGATAATGTAAATTAAACTTTTGTTTAAATGTTCTATTTTCAAAAGATGCTTCATTATGATGCATCTGGATAACGCTCATCGACTTGTCTTTGCAATGCTTGATGAGACGTATCGCCTCCTGCCTTACCCTTTCTAATTCTCTAACACAACACTTGCCGTCCCATACAGTAAATGCATACTCAAGGCTAGGCTTAATTAGCACCAAGGTAACATCCCTCACAGACTTTTTCTTTTCTCCTACAGAATATTCTCTTGACAAAGCAGTTTATTTTTTGCTTGTCCGTATATTTAACGGATGTTAGTACTCAATATTAGATAATTCGATACGGTTACTCTAAGATATTTAACCGAGTCTACAGTCATTAAGTTTTTCTCTCGAAGAATTACGAATATTAATTTTCGGTGGTTTTCTCTCGTAGAGACTAAATACATAATATTTCTTCGTTAAGCTCCCAAGGACTTCATAAGCCGCAAAATGACTCAACAGGTTGAATAGAACTGCAAAAATTAATTTATTCAAAAATTTTGGAAATACAAAAGCAAGTAATTTATTCACTTTACCAAATTTATCAAGAAAATCGTAAAATTTTAAATCCAGGAAAATTTTTAAGTCCAGACGTTCCTATAATTATGAATACTACACAAGAATCTAGAACTAACAATCAAGACAAAAACAGCTTTATTCTGGGTATTTATGGACAGTATTAAATTAAGAAGGAATAGGTACTCCAAAGTGGACATTTCTCAACAAACGACCAACGTAAACCTTCGCTTTTGACTTCTAAGTTGCTTTTTTCGTCACTTTCAAAGCAATGGTAAAATCCAGGATACCAAGGTTAAGGATGCAGAATTAGTACTTCCTTCTCTGGCGAAAGAAAGGAACCGAAGTTAGAATTCATCTTAAAAAGCACCGGTTCTTCGTTACAGCCTTCAAGATTGTCGTCGTGACGTCATAACGCCACTGTGACGCGCTTTCTTGATGATTTTACGGGATTTTCCGATGTTTCAAATTGATTTAAAACGGTTGTTGAGAGCAGGATTTGTATTATTGAAAGTTGCAAGTGTGTCGATCCTTGTTCTGAATTTTGTGTGCGAAAATTCTAAGAAATAATGGAAAAAGTTTTATTGAAGAATATTTTTAAAGAACTTCTCATTAAAATTATCCATGGCAAGAATTAATAGCTGCTACAAATTATTCGCCGTGACGAGCGCAAATTTCAACAAAGGATAATTTGCTATTAATTTTTCAGTACTCATCGTTCGATACATCTCTAATGACGTAATTAAGAGGTCAAATTATGATAATTTGCATAATTTAAAGCTCACAAAAGTTGTATGTAGCGACAGCCATGGCAAATTATAATTTTCTCACCAGTGAGTATTTCAATAATTAACTGGCTTATTGATACATCTCTGAGAATATGATAGTAAAAATCTCGTATGTCACTAATAATAGCACAACACAACACTAATAGCAAATTAATTTAAGGTATAAAATCAATCGATACTTCAATAGATTGTGTGTGTCTTATGATAATCACCGTCATCTATAAAGTCATAAATATCTATGTCTATTTAATGGATTCAACTGAACGGATTGGACAACACAACAAACAAAGAACGAGTAAGAAAACTGCCACTAGTTTGCGTAATTACACAAAATCACTACAATAAAAGAGCAATATCCATCCTAATCAGACATTACAACACATTCATTAAGCCCGAAGCTGCATACGGGTCGAAATGCCTAACGATGAAGAATAAAGGGGATCTGCGAGAACTGGAGAAAGTAGAAAGAAAATTTTGAGAAAAAATTTAGGGCTATTAAAAAATACAGAAAATACTTAATTACGAGAAAGAATGAGGATATATATAGAACTATTGAGAAAATCACAAATACGATGGAAAAGGGAGATTGAAATTCTATGGACACCTAAAGCGATTAGATGAAAATAGATTAACAAAACAAATATTCAGCTACATTTCAAAATTAAAACACCCAACAGGATGGTTAGAAGAGACCAAAAAAGAAGACGCAGAAAAGATTGGAATAACAGATGAAATAATTAACAACAGGGAGAAATTCAGAAAATTGGTAGAGAGCACAAGATTTACTGAAGGCCAACCAAAACAAAGAGCATAGAGGCTGTGGACCGAAGAGCAAAGACGAACAGAAAATGAGGAAGTTCTGGGAAGAAAGAAGGAAGAAGAATCAGAAGTTTTGAGTTCATTGCAGTCCATAGGTAGCCAAATTCAGTAAAAAAATTATAGGATGTGAGAAAGTATAGAATCCGTGAGAAATACACATCAAGATGATTTCTTGTTTGGCTGCAGAACTTTTCGTAAATTCTAATCGGAGATAGCACAATATTGGGAGAGGTATCATAAGAAAGAAAATTTAATAGAGACTAATATGCTAATCATCGAATGTAGTTTTCGATTCGAAATCTCGGAAGTTTTGAAAACATACATCGATTTCCCGTTAAAGTTTCCTACAAACTGTCTGGAGAAATTAATAAATGTTCTCGCTGCTATCAATAAAATTTCGATTAAGGGATTGGAACAGAACAACTAGAGGAGATTCAAGAATGTACTGAATTGGGATGCAGAATGACAAAAGATGTAAAAGAGAAATAAGTAGGATTCAACCAGCCAAGATTGCCTTTAACTCAAAGAAAAACATCATTGCTAGAAGCATTGATCTAGACCTAAGGAAGAGGTTCATGAAAGCATATGTGTGGAGTGTTGTCTTACATGGATGCGAGACATGTACTGTTGGAAACAAGAAAAAAGACGATTGGAGGCGTGTGAAGCCTGGTGCTAATATAGCATGTTGAAATTCAGCTAGGTTGAAAGAGTTGAAACAATTGAAGAAGTGTTTAAAAGAGCAAAAGAAACAAGGACATTATGGATTAGCATTCAAACAAGACGAGACATAATATTCGGTCACATCCGACGTCGAAATCACATAATTCGAACAACGGTGGAGGGAATGATTGAAGGAAGAAACCGTCGAGGAAGACCAAGATTGTCCAAAATAGAGCAAATTATGAGCAATATGGGTTGCACTTCCTATAAAGAAGTGGAAAGGGAAGAAGATGAAGATCGCAATGGCCTAGAAGACCTTTTTGATGAGATGGGTTAATAGTGAGAATTTAACAATGCTTCTTAAGATTATGTCCTAATGTGACTACCATTTATGCAATATGTGCGATGTTTCCAAAGCTCTATTCTATCTTCTCGTAATAATTTGCTAACATAGGAAAGAAAAATGTCTGAAATAATTTTTGATTAACGTGTGGCGGAGGCGGAGGTGAAATTTCGTTATAAAATTTGGGCTTAAATTCCTGTCTAAAACCGATAACGTTTCTATTTTTCCGCATAAGCTCTAGGGCTCGTTCAGCCAAAGAAATCCAAGTGTCTCCAAGAAAATGATTTCATATGGGCTTAGGCTATATGAGGCTGAGTAGCTAAGAAATCCTTACGTTAGGAATCCTCCTTAGGTTTCGGAATAAATCTTTACGAGAGATTTCATCGAAGTCTTTCCTCATTTGCACATTTTGATTGCATTGAGACTGATGATTGTTGCTGCTGGGGAAGGATCATTCTCGATATTCAAACTGATCAAGAAACGATTCAATGATGAGTCATGACAGGCTAAACTATCTGGCTCTCATCAGCAGAGAAAATTAAATTCGCGATGGCCTTGCTTTTGATGATATTGTACAAGAATTCGCAGTTGAGATCTCGGAATGTACATTTTTTAAGTTAAATAGTAATCTGTCTTTCTTATTTGCCTCCATTCCCTTAATTCGTGATTACTTATGCTGCAATATAATGTTAGTAGAAAAGTTAATATTTATTTGCAAGAAATAGATTTCATACAAATCATAATATTCTAAAATACGCGCATTGCAATGATAATGATACTCGAAAGTAAAGCGAACCATTCCCTCATTATGGCAATTTAGCATGTCAGCATATGAATGTCAGCAGGAATATGCATATTTAACAGTTACTGATGTATTGTGAACACTGTAGTAGGGGAACAAAGTCATAAAACACTAGCATTTCGAAGTCAAAAAATAATTTTTACCTGCAAACCTATTCATGATTTTGATATATGATTCTTAGGGGCGGCAAATTAAGTTCGGGGCGGCAGATAGGCGCGGCTCTGTAAATGAATAACAATGAATTTCATATTTGTAAGAAGGGAAAAATTCATTACATTTTATACTACTCATATTGGTTCCCATTTCTTCGATTAAGAATATCGCTAATATAATCCCTTTCGGCATAATTTCCTGTTTTTAGGATCAGGCTAACATTGTATTTACCTTTGACTTTTTATGTACAAACTTTCTATTTACTTGGAGACGACAACCAAAGATAAATAACATGACCACAAAAGAACGATAGAACCAAAATGTTGTCACGTATCGGTCGCAAAAGACAATTACCATAGCAAATTAAAGACGATAAATACCGGAGCAAAAATTTGAAACATCATTGATTGATATATCAAATTTTTGTTTTGTTTATAAGTTTTAGAGTTTTGTACCTTAAGTACGAATAGGGTTAACACATAAGATCCGTAGGTGGCTTGGAAACTCTTCCACTTTGTCCTGCGTTGTCGTATATTTCCAGCGTTATTGATTTTGTGCTAATACGGAAGAGGCATACATATTCCTGAAATAATTTCCGTGGGGCTAATTAAAAAATCCTCAAAGGAGAATTAATGAAAAGCTTTGAGGAAGACGGGATTTAAATCAGAGGAGGATGAAAGCTTTTCCTCGAAGGCTGCTGATGGTACGTTTCATTTAACGATTTTCCACCCATAAAATAAAGGCACGTTTTTGCATCTTAATGAAAAGTTTTAGAATCTCATAAGCAAAAATACTTTTACTGATTATTTTCATAATATTGCAGTAGATGTACGCTATGTAGTAGGTGAGTGTCTCGAAAGTTGAGAGGTGATGATTGAGAAAAGTTTGAGCTCCGAACTCTCCTGTTAGTTGCGACGGAAGCCAAGTTATTAGGAGACGCGCAACGAATTTTGATAGACCTCATTTTCGAGCGGCGTTAACCCGAGAAACCCCATTTAAAGATGCCCACCGGGAATTGCGGAAAAAGTTATTTGAGAAATTTCAGGAAAACTTGTTATTTTGGTCAAATTGTGTTTTCCGACCACGGTTTACGTCGTTTGAATGTGTAGTTGGAACAAATGTTTTAAAATTGCGTCGAGCAAATACTGCGGTAGTTAAAATGTGCTAACAAGCGGTTTTACTCTCTCCAGGGATTTTGCGGTTGTATTAAAGGAAATGCTTCAATATATTCTGTAACAGGAGTCAGTCTTGGATTATTCATGGGATGCAGCAAATTATAATGTAAAGATTTTCCCAAACAAAAGATGGCATCCTGCGCTGTAATCTGTTGCACTGTATTCTTACGTGGCAGAAAGCCTCAGGTAAGCTACTGCTTCCTTTGGAATGACGCGGGTTCAAAGCCAGGAATACATTTCAGATTTTCGTAAGTTTACACGCGACTTTTATTCCCCAAAATCATTTCTTCTTTTATTAAAATACGTGAATGGTAACAGATTTCTATCAGTTTTGGTTAACTCGAATTATAGTCTATTTAATATTGGGGTTGTTTTAGTAAAGTCTAAAATGCCACTGATTTGCCATTTATTTCAAATTTTTTCAATAATTTCGGTAGGAATGAATCGGTAGGCATGTTAAATTAAATTGCAATTAGTTGTAATGTAGAGAATTGGATTTAATATTTAATAATTTTCGAATCAACTAACCTTAGGAAATCGAACGTTGTATCGAACATTGTGTTTTGTTGTTGTTTGTTGTGAACATGTTTCTCGCAATAGTTGCCATTATTAATGTAATTCGAGAAAGTGAAGCGAAATAAGGAGAAAACTATTCTCAGAGTGAAAAGTCTCGTATCTTACCTCTGAGATAATTATGCCAATCAAGTGATGATTTTCAGAAAAGGGTTCTGATCCGCCGAAATATCCGAAGAGGGTTCTCGCCGAATCTCAGAAAAGGGCTCTGATTTTATTCCACAAAAGGAAGAGGACTTTCTATTGTGGAGGCTCTGATGACGGAGGTGTTATCTCAGAAATGCGCATTGGGATTTCCCAGAAATAGGTAATCCGGAGCTTCCCGTTTGTCTCTAAACGCGAGTTTCGTCTGCCGACATATGGCTTGCGGAGTGTTATTAAACCTCTAATATCTTAGCGTGTCGCGTAATATCCGAGAATAACTCTTAAAACTTTGCATTGCGCAAATGCTTTATTTTGCGAGATAATTTTTTGTTTTCATAGGGTTTCGTAATGTGTGCTTCATTAATTAATCCCACAGTTTTTATTTCTTATTTTTCCATTTTAATTCAGAATGAATCTAACAAAGGTTTTGTTTCATGTACCACAAAGCTTTCCGAAGACATAAGCATGGAATGCCTACGGTATAGTTTTATATTGAATAGTACTCTTTTCATCCAAGATTGTTATTTGGTTATGGGTGACCGCTATCCTGATATGCCTACCCGATGTATTTTGGAGATATTGTGACACGCTTTTAGGAACTATGCGGTGTCACGAGGAATGATTTGGAATGTTTTCTTTTCCAGGCCATGAGTTACCTTCACTCGAGTGAGATTCGCACACATGGGAGCCTCAAGTCGTCAAATTGCGTTGTGGACAGTCGCTTTGTCTTAAAGATCACTGACTTCGGACTACAGAGTTTGAGAGAAAACAAATACAGGTATCCAATGTGTGCGGACGGCCCTGGCGTGGGAGATGATTCATCGGAAACTGACACTTACGCATATTGGAGGAGTAAGTTTTATTCATCCATTTGACCATTCCTGCTGAATGCATTTGGTAGCCTCATGTGTAGAGGTTCGTTCTGTATTTGTGTGCCCCTTTTCAGCCGCAAAACGAGGTACCGAAGGGAAATACATATTTTCTCTATTTTAAAAATATTTGATGAAAAGTATCATACGTATACCTTTACCTGGAAGAGTAAGGCAAAAAGAAAAACAAAATTTAGTAGAATCTTTAATATGCTTCGACAGACAAGGTCATTTCACACGTACATCTCAGCGGGAATCGAAATCGGGACTGTTTTCATTGAAGTCGACCGTGTTACCCACTTGGCTTACCGGGAGCTGAACAAAGATTGAATTCTGTAAAGTTGTGTAGCTCAATCTCTGCGGAGTTATAATTGAGAAAGGAGGGGGAACAATGGATATTGTAATTGGGGAATTAAATTTCGGAAATAAGAGAAAGTGCGAGGAGAGACAAAAATAGAAACAAAGAGGAGAGAAGCATCATGTATATTCAAATTGATGGTAAAAGAATGTTAAATTGCGTGAGTTTATTAAAAGAATACCTAAGTGTCGATTATCCGACTGTATTAGATTAGAATCGTCTTTATTGCCGGCGATATTGGGACTATCAAGTTTCCTTTTGCATCTAACTCTATATTAATTAAAGAGTGAAAACTGGATGGAAAAATTCTACACGCCAATAAAATATTCTTTTAGCATTTAAACGTATTTTCTCACTCCGATATCCTTAAAAATAAATTACCGCTGCGTATTTCTCTGAAACGCCTTCGGCAACTTCAAGCTTTTCTCTCTTTTCGTCTTGGAATTTTCGACTAGAGAAGTGTCTGCTTCAGGCCTCATCCTCTCAAACTGAGCTACCAACTCATCTCGTCAATAACACTCGACAGTAAAACGCTTCTCCGTAACAGATTCCCGTCTTTTGCAAAATCCTCGTTCGCTCACTCTCCTATATTGGACTCAAAAATTCATTTCATCCGCAGTTGCCTCTCTCTCTCTTGCCTTTGCAAAGATCCTTTTGGGAATACAATATTTCTATTCAGGTAGAGAATGAACTGTTCCTTTACGAGATTATTAATTTACTAGCTGTCAGTGCCATGACAAATGAGGACAACATTAGTTAGGTTTGTACATTGCAGGAAGCCCCAAGAAAACCACTGTCATATTTTGGAAGAAATATGACAGTGAATAAATATGAGGATCGAACCCAGAATCCGATGTAACTTCTGTAAAATTGCTCGCGATATTCCATTTTTCAAAATTGCAATGATTTATTCTTTCAATTTATTTTCGTTCATTAAAATACATAAATAGTTTACCATTACGTTAAAAGCAGCTTATAAGTCAAGGCGGCAAATTAAGTACGTTGTCTATTGGTTGGGAAATGTTCATTTTGAAGTTTCTATTTCCTTCATCTTCTTTACTTCTTAATGAAATCTTGTATACCAATACTGAGAATAAATATAATTTTGTCTTGTCTTTGAGTTTATTTTGTCAGAATTCCCTAGTTTATCGTAAAAATAAGAATAATTACTATTGAATATTATAAATGACTGAAATGACGCTGAAAATCACATTCAGTAGAACAATAATATACATATATACAGATATATAAATAATACAGATACATAAGTTTAGTAAACTAAATAATTCCCGTAATTTATAACATTTTACCTTAATTTTAATTTTGAGTATGAAAATCTTTCTTCCTCACAAATTTACCAAACCCGTCTGCGGTTCTATCAACTCATCCTATTCACGGTAGCATTTCTGTTTCACTGAAGATATCAAACGATAATCTTTGAAATTGAACTTTTCTTGGCTAAATTTCTTACCCGAGTGCTCCACCATTTTTCCTCCGCAGGTCTTTTGTGGACGGCTCCCGAACTTCTCCGTACGCCTAATCCACCGCCCGAGGGCACCCAAAAGGGAGATGTATATTCTTTCGCCATAATAGTGCACGAAATTCTGACTCGCCAAGGGCCCTTTTATCTCTCCAGTCCAGAGCACCAGCATCTTACTCCTCAAGGTAAGCGCAACAGCAAATTATTCACGCAAAAATGGAGAACCTTTTCCGGCAGCGATCGCCTGTAAACTCGGTTTTCATATCTTGACTGGAATTCGACCTTTTCCAATATCTCTATGGAAATGAAAGTTTGCTTTAGTTACGCTGGAAATTGAATGTTAGGAGAGATTTATCAACACGTGTATAATTTTGTGGTTAGTGTTGATGTTATTCAGCTTCTTTATTTAAAGGCAATACCACGAGGGACGTGTAATTTAATTCTTCGTCCAAAACCATCCTGTCAAAGCTTAAATTTATATTTGCATGCTTGAATTATTTTTAATATAGCTTCATTTTTCTCTCTCTTGTTTAATGAATGGTGGAAGGTTGAAAATTGATGCGCAGCTTCGGTTGTTTCCCTGTATATGAAATTCTCAGGTATTAAAATTACGAGGGTCATCCGGAAAGTAGTACCCGTTCGTGAAATAAAGACACAAAAGTAAATATTAACAAACATAAAAAATTTTATTTGAAAGAGGATACTTTAAACTACTTCTTAACATAATCTCCAAGCAAATTAAGGCATTTGTCATAACGTGTGACAAGTTTCTGTATTCCTGCTGCATAGTCCTCCGCCGCCAGCTCATTGAGATACAGGGTCACTCCTTCTTTAAGTTCTTCTTTGCTGTCAAATCTTTTCCCCGCCAAAAAGTCTTTAAGCTTTGTAAAGAGATAAAAATCTGAAGGGGCCAAGTCCGGGCTATACGGTGGATGGTCGAAAGTTTCCCATTTGAATTGCTGCAAAAGTCTTTGTGTTATCCCAGCTGCATGAGGCCTGGCATTGTCATGAACGAGAATGACACCAGTAGACAATAGACCTCGCCGCCGATTTTGTATTGCCCGCCGTAATTTCTTTAATGTTTCACAATACGCATTGGCATTAATAGTGTCTCCACGGGCCATAAAATCAATAAGCAATACACCTCGTCGATCCCAGAAAATGGTTGCCATGAGTTTCCTGGTGGACAGAACTGTCTTGAATTTTTTTGGTTTGTTTGGTGAATGAGCATGATGCCACTCCATTGACTGTCGTTTACTCTCAGGTGATGCATAACAAACCCATGTTTCGTCACCAGTAATTATGCGAGTCAAGAAAGAGTCTCCTTCATCAGAATAACGTCCCAAAAACGTCAGTGCTGCAGCCATACGCTTGGTTTTGTGCTCATCTGTAAGCATGCGAGGGACCCATCTTGCACAAATTTTTGCATAATGCAGATGGTCTTTAACAATTTCATGAACAATTGTTCGAGAAACATTGGGAAAATGCTCACAGATGTCATCAATTGTGACGCGCCGATCGTTCCTCACGAATTCGTCAACTGAGCTCACCAGTTGGTCTGTAATGACAGACGGTCTCCCCGAACGCTCATCGTCGTGTGTGTTCCCCCTCCCCATGTTGAACTTGCGACACCACCGCCGAACAGACGACTCGTCCATTACATTGTCTCCATACACCTCCTTTAATTGGCGATGAATATCACATGGGCGAACGTTTCTTGCATTGAGGAATTTAATCACTGCCCTCACTTCACAACTGGCGGCGTTCTCAATTTTTTTAAACATTGTAAACAATCACAGAAACAACACAGGCAATGCTAGCGTCACGCAACTTGGCTCAGAGAAGGCAGACAAGCCACTGAAGCTATCTGACCTTGTCCAGCGGCTACTCGCGTCGTCAGCACTTCATGCGGCACTAACGGGTACTACTTTCCGGATGACCCTCGTATTAGCAGATAAAGTTTCTACTAACCTTGATTAATCTGTGCCATTCGTTAAGTGTTAAGTGGCATTTTTTTTGGCAGATCACATTTATTCGAGTCTTCATTTCGAATGAGCAAGTATACCACTCTACTCGCATTGCACCCCGAGTCGAAAATTTTATAGAAGATTCTTGGAAGTCTATATACATTTTCACCTACTTGCGGTTATTGGTAAATATTTTGCGTTGTATCTTCAAGTCAACTTTAAACTTCTTTATCCATAATGGAAAAGTGCGTTCACGGTAATACATCTACCTCGATGTCCTGCAAGCGCGTGGTTCAATCATCTCCGTAAATAGACACGCGGTATTGTACTTTAAATATTATCTCTCTTTTATATCCAATCCTACCTCAATGTCTACCGTTCATATCTGTTGCAAATTACATGAAACCTCAAGGAAGTGAGGGAGATTAATTATACACGGTGATATTCTCAAACATAAGAATGTCCACAACCAATTGCTCTGAATATATGACGACTGAGGTGATAAAAATATCGTACGATATTCCTAGAACAAAAATACTTAGACTGAGTTTTTAAAAATGTTAATAACTTTTGGAAGAGTAAGCTTTGAAAAGTAGCAAACACAATAACTTCAAATATATAACAGGCGTTCGGCATGCTCTTTGAAAAAGAAAAATCAATAAAAAACTCACTGTTTTTGTTTGAAAGTGGATTATGATTTCATTAATTTCATTCTTCAAACACAATTAAATTTTGACTCGATTATTACGAGTAATTCAAGAGAGTTTAGCGTTTCTTTGGATTAGTTTCAACTTTCATGCAGCTATTCCAGTCGAAAATAAATACTGACGTTGAATTTTAATTTATAAGTTTCTTGTTGAAATTGCTGCGCTCTCACAATTTGAGGATAATTAGGGCAGTCCGTTAAGTTGGCCTACATTTCTAATCACTACGCAACAAACTTTGTTCTGACACATTTCGAAGAGAGGAGCGCAATTTTAGTTCAGTAAAAACCTGCAATATTTTATTGTACTATGTGGGTAATGCTTTATTAGATGTTTATTAAAACAAACATGCCGCGAATTAAAAACATGATGATTTAGAAACCCTTGACTCCTCTAAATTCGTAATTAATTCTGGAATAATTTCAAAAACTGTCAATTCATGTAACGCATTGTCATTTGAAACTTTTTTAACGAGCTTCTGATATATTCTGAACTGAAATATTATGAATTCCCGATTATTCATTCATTGGATTATCAAGGCATGATTATTTACTCTTCGTCGATATTTTCACGGTCTGTCAGAAAAATGCAAACAATGAAACCCAAAATATTTTCGCTCTCTAATAAAAGCAGGACTTACGTAAGACATTTTCTATGGAGAAGGGGGAATACAGTGTCATTATCACTGCTAAAATGATGCGCGGTTGAGTAAAGAAAACTCTTGATGAGTCCATGAAACAACCGGAATTAACAAATGATATTAAATAGTTTATATACGTAAATTATGAGAAATAGAAATGAAAGATTGGATTATCCGGGTTTTCTGATAATTCCTTCCTCTCCCCATTATTAGACCAGGTGATCGAGAGTTAGCTGTACGAAATACGACATTTTTGCTTTAACATTTGAGGGTTTGTTCATAACACTGATCTTGTATTCTCGAATTAACACTAATATCAAATTTAATTGTGCTGGACCATAATTCGAATTACACGTAAGTTGCGTCTCAATGAGAAAGAAGAATTCCGTTGTAACGTTAATAATATTAATCTTTAAGAAGTAAATTTCCCGTACTTTTATTTTTGGTTTTATCTTTAATAATAGCAATGACTGCAGTTAAATATTTTTGCGGAAAATTTGTGATTAAAGAATTAAAAAATGACGAAAAACGCCGTCACAGCTTTTAAGGTGCAATTCTCTCAAAAAAACAGCTTTTATCTCTTTGATATGCAGCTCACTTAAGTTTTTCCCTACGAAATCCAGAAACATTTTACTCCATACTCTGAAACTTTCCAAGTATCTACCGCATACTTTAGTCGATGGAATGTTTTTTTAAGCTCTCAATTTCCGACAACCTCAAATTATATAGATGAAAGCTTTGAAATTAAACTTCTGAATGTTTTTGGGAGAGTTCTTTTCAGTAAACAATTTTTGTGGAAAAAACGTATTCGTGAACCCAAAAAAAACCTGCAACGAGATTTGGAAATTGCTGTTTATTCAAGACCCTTCGCTAATTGGGGAACCGCATGCTTTTAACGGTAATGAACCAACGGCTGATTTCACTGGCGCCGGAGTCCAAGGAGAGAAGTCTTTTTTGCTTCGTTGCAAAAAAAGAAATAGAGCGAGACAAAATTCCTCTATTTAAGGTCGCCACTTAAATTAATCAGCTAATTTTTCAAAGCAATCATTTAGTTAACGAGCTGATCCAAGCTTTCTGACTAACTCTGATTAATTAAGAAACACAGCGCATCGCTTTTCGTGTCAGTTTAGACCCGTTAATGGTATGAAAGTATATCGTGTATGCTTTCTTAAGATGTCAGAATATTGGATAGTACGACGAAAATTCCGCATTTATGAGTTCATATAAGATTTCACGAGATTTCTTTCTTCGCGGAGACTGAAATGAAAGCAAAAACGTCATATTTATGTCTCCGTAGGCCATCGATGTTGGAATTTGAGAGGAATTGATGTTTAACTTGACGGAAAAAGCCCGTTCCAAGCTTAATCTATAGTCGACGTCTTTCATTGGCTGCACTACGGAAAGAAATCTGCCTGAAACGCCGCATTATACGGTTTTACGTCCTCTTTTTTTATTTCTAATCAGTAGCACTCGTGAAGTCGCATTATTCCAATCCTTACTCAATACCCAGAAATGTTTAATGCGGCTTCTCTTCCATGATTCGTATCCTATTATCCGTCGTGTATTTCTCGTTTGCGTCAATATGACAGATTATATTTGTGGCGTAAATAACCAACATCAATATGACAAAATAAATTTAATATAACAAATATTTCAATAAGAATTCAGCGGACAATTGCTGATACAAGCACCACAGCCGATGACCGATGATCGTTGAGAGAAAGAGCGGACGACCAGCGTAGAGCACGTGGCGTAGCGATGGGGCTAGCAGTAGAAGACGAAGCGTCGTTCTTCGAGTATTCCAAAGAAGAGAGAGAGAGATAGTCCCCAGGAACTCGCTAGGCTGGACTAGGCCCTCGTTGTTGCAGAGGTACCCCTCTAGGAGAAGGCTTGGAGGGGAGGGCAACCACCACACCACCACACGGTCATTTACGGAACAATATTGCTTTCACATTTACGACTCGACATTAATTCTACTCGGCCAACTGACCTTTCGCAATCTACGACATTTAAAGGGGCGCATCGGTCATCTTCAGATGTTCTCGAAGTTATACCCTTAGATTATTCTCAGGAACACGTTATGTAACATCATGGACGCTTAAGAAATCGAAGTTTGCTACCTCACATAATAGTATTGTAAATTCCCCATCATAGTATTTAGTGATTATTTAATGCACTAGGTGCCCGTGCCGTCAAAAATTATGGCAAAATTTCCTTTGCAGCAAACAATGTTAGATTTGTACGTTTTCCCGAAGTTTATTATTTCAATAGATTAGCATCATTTACAGATATTATCTCGAATAATTTGCTTACGCCTAAGATTTGGATAGTAGGGGATGGGCGCGTTATATTTTAATTAAATTGCATAATTGTATAATTGAATAAGTTTCGGAAAGTATTTTAAGGTATTAAAATGAAAATTTCACTTGAATAATATTAGTTTATATTGATACTATATTTCACTCTTTGGGTATTAGGTTTTGGATTCACTAAAGGGCGGCCATAGATAATTGATTGTTTCAATTAAACTATCTCAAAGTTAATGTAGGAAAGCCTCCATTTTCTAAAAATATATTATAAGAAATCAAAACGGCTTAGCAGATGTCACAGTCAGTCGGTCGCAATTTTCACCACAAAATCCGCCACGAAACGGTTAAACTTCATTGCTCCTTAATATCGATATTGGCTCCAAGTTACTAATTAATCACCCGTGATGGTCAAAGTGGCTTACGTCAACATTGCTTCCAGTGTGATTACTCATCCTTAGTGCTAATCTCCGGCCTTCAAACGCAAATCTCCGGGTTACACAGCTGCAATATTGGACACCTCAATTACTCTACTCGGAATTTCTCTCCTGAGGATACTACACCGACTCTCCTCGGAATAAAGTTATTTGCAAATAACGACGTTGAATTAACAGTTTATTAAAGAAGTCTTTGTTATTATGAGTATTAATTACATTATAGCCAGAAGAACTTTTTCTATAGGCTCTTATACCGCACATCCTAATTTCAACTTTGTTAGAAAGGCGGTATACTTTTAAGAACAAATTGTGTTAAACGAATTCGTTCATGAATGTTCGTAAAGTTAACTGTCCGCACTAGGAAAAGAACTATTGTATTTGGTCATATAATTAAAAAGAGCTCGTTCATCAAATTAATTAAGTTTTTCCTGTTACTATTACATTATTTCTAAAACACTTATTTTAGCTCAATCTCTTAATCAAGATTCATGTAATTTTCTCTTTTTTCATTATGAAGATTGGATCCTCGATCTAATCTTTTATCGCTCATCTCCATTCCTCCTTCATTCCCCGTATTAATGTTTATTTTTTCCTTTCAAAATAAAGCTCTTGCACATGTCTTCTTCATTATTCTGCATCAAGTCTTTTTATCGTTTACACTAAAATACAGAATTTAGGAGTCGCATTCGGATTGACAATAAAACCCGATCAAATTAACGTAAACTTAAAGCTCATCTTAAAAGAAAGAACACTTCCATGGCAGATTTTTATTGATTAGTTTCTCCAACCAGTTGAGATTTTCACCTGAAGATGTCAACTTTTTGACGACGACTAGACAATAATAATCTGCTGTTGAAGTTACGTAGTGTTCTTTATTTAAAGAGGTTTAGAAATTCCACGAAGTAACTCTAGACCGCACAGATTTGACCAAATTTAGTAAATAAATTCGTCATTGTCTATATTTTTCGAGTGCAATTTAGATGAAAATTAGGGGATTGCGTCATTAATGCAAAAGAAAAGACATCGGTAAAACACCACTGCTTCAAAAAATTCTGCTATGAAAAGCATTTGGAATCCCTGACCGAAAAACAATTAGAAAGAAAGAAATAGAGGTAGTATCGTACCTCTTCAGCCTTAGTCTGTGTAATAAGAAAGGTAAATACAAAGACGAGTCGTTTTATAATCAACAAAAGGCGCAGGTTAATTGCTTGGTGCCGACTTGTGGTATGTTTAGATGAACATTTTTGCACAACTTTTACTTTAAAAATTCATCCAGCACGGCGTTAAATTTTCAAATTAGAAATTAACTGCAAGTTAGATGACGTTGTTTGCAAGATTCTTTAAACGACGAGTGTAAATATCCAAAATGCAACCCTAAACGTATATTCACTGCAAACATATTTGATTGATATACATATTTGAATTTTTTTATATTTAACAGTTCTAAATTTACAATATTGGAACGAATCCCGGAACGTAAAAGATATATTATACATATTGTATATTTTTATTAGAAATCGAACACGTTACCGGCTATCAATACCGGATGTATTATCTTCTGATGGACAGTTTGACCTCCGCTTTGTTTCCATTTGAAACCTTTTCAACGCAGGGCGTGCGTTCTTTAAATACTTCTCGATTGTTATTTTAACTTTATCCAAAATTCCCAAAACTTCTTATAATTTACTCACATTAAATTCTCTCCAAGCAAATTCAAAGGCACTGTTAGAATGCTCTGTCTATGCTTTGTGGACGCAAACTTTAAATGGCCGCATGTGACTAAGAATATAGTTCCTCGTAGTAGATATATCATCTTGTCACCATTTCTTTTACATCTTGATTTTATTACGCTTCATCACCTGATCAGTAGTCTATTTGCAAGATATTCTAATTCATAAATGAGAATATTTTTCTTTCTTTAAAATTGTGCCTAGGACATTAAATCAATAGAAAATATTATGCATATTTAGAACTTCTATATTTTGCCTCTTAAGAGTTACTTTGCTTGTCATCGGGGAGAGCATCGAAGTAAACGTTTTATTAATTTAAAACGCGAGGCCAAATTGAACGTGAGGAATGACTTCCTCCGACGCCCGTCTCGCCTAACTCTATTCACGTCTCTCGCCGCTCCTATTCACTGCACTTCGCAGAGCCGTGGCATGTTTATCCTTCCTCATTTAAAATTTACCGCCTTTCCTACTTTTCTCTCCCGGATCTCCTTGTAACATTAATGTTCCAATTCCAATGTCACCTCCCGTTCTTTTTCATACATTCAAACAATGAGAGGCTTATGGATTTATTATTTAATGTTTCCAGAGACTAATGTAAGTTCTCCAGTTAAGAAAAAAAGCTGCGAGATGACTCCAGTGGTGGTTCTGCGTCATATTCTGTAATAATTCAAGAGTTCGTCAACAGCTTCCCTCGGCTAGAAGCTGCTTCATCGATATCTAGCCCAGAAGGACGTCAAAGAAACGTTAATAATTTCTCTGGAAAGGTTTGTCTTCCTAAAGCAGGAATATGCCAATGATCAGCGATATCACATAATTTACGTGACGCGTCGTGGTGATGAATAACATAATAACACTCATCACTTATTCATTTGTCTGATGAATTTTCCGATTCCGTCTGTATGCCGTAAAAATTTCAAGTTGCTGGTGCCATTGGAACTTACCGATAGCTTGCATCTAAGGCATATTCCCTGCAATCGTCTATATATAACAGAATTTAACCAGTATTATATAACTACCCGTAGATTCTCATCGTGGAAATAAAAATTGACAAATACCATAGTAATTACAACTTAATGGACTTTCAAGAAAACGATAGATCAACAATGTAACTGATGAGACGAATAAATAACTATCTACTTTGAATAACTTTGAAAAGCACCTTTTTTCGTATCATTATTTTGAGATAACGTCGATGGACAAACGTTAAATTTAGTATTTATGAAATGTGTGTAATATGCAAACGAATGATTTAAGCTAAAAGAGGAAAAAAGACATTCGAAGTTTATCTGATAAATTTGATTGGAAAATAGAGTTTTAAATCCACAGGAAAACCTAAGTGCTGAACAAACACAACAAAATTTTCTTTGTAAACCTTAAATTTTGCTGAATTTGTCCTCAAAATTTTCCTTTTTCTGTCCCCGCACAAACGAAGATCTTAAGGATAAGGGAAAAGTGAATAACAAAGAACCACGCGGCTATATCTCAAGGTATAACAGGTGTGAAAATAGCGACGTGGGACTCGAACCCATGTCTGCCACTTTTTCAGTTCACGACGTACATACATTATCTTTAAATTTCAGCAAAATCAGTTGGATAGGTGTGGCATAACGTGATAACAGAGAGACAATGTGGGAACAACTGTCCCTCCTACCCTATATCCTACCCTATACCCTAAAATCGCAATATCCTCTTATTGATGGTTGATATCGGTATTATTGGAGACTTAAATTTTGGTTTCCAACTAAATTCAAATTGGAAAAACGATTTCATTCTGCTAAGGAAAGGAACTATGCTTATGCTATTTTTGATTTTAAAATTTTCTTGTGCTAAACACTTTGATAATTCCAGCGAAACAATTGTCGTTCTTTCTTTATAAACTGTACTTTATAAACCACTGAATCACTCATATCCCATGGTCCTTGTATAAGGCGTTCTTAATCCTCTCTCGTAACGTAGTAGCAAAAAGGTCTAATATTTTGTTAATGGTTCAATTTGAGCGAACAATAACTTTGGTTGACTATTTTTTATGATCAACAATTCTGTTTATTTGCGCAATAAGGTGTAACGACTGATTTCTGAAATAGCTGCAAATAAGAATGGACTGTTTCAATAGTCAAAAACATCATAGGGATCTGACGAGAAGCCGCTTCCTGCAAACATATCGCTTCTTTAACATAAGAAAAACTACTTTCCGAGGAGCCAAATGAATGCAATTTCCTTTATCTAAAGTGAAAATTGGAAGGAGAGCTTTTCTTCCTCTATGTAATAGAGTCTTTGAAAATTGAGCTGTGTTTCGGCAAAAAGGCATTCAATCATTTTCCTGGAGACTTAATTTGCGTCGCAGAGACTCGTCTGCACAGGTGTGGCTGTGAAAGGCAATCGATCTAATGGAACGTGATGATAAAGCCCTCCGTTCACTTTCCAAATTGGACACAAACGACCTTTAGACATTCTCAATTTGCCTCTTGATGAAGACTCCTTTTTTACACACCTTCACCGTATTTCCCTATTTAACCCTACGTTGAAATGTTTTGAATATGGCGAGATGGACTGAATACTCAATACCTTTTTACTATCAATGTCAAAATTTCCTGTGAAATGTGTTGTGTTCCAATTCAAGATGGCAGAGAAAGACGTTTTATCTTTGGCGGTCCGGACCGAGGAGTCGGTGTTTCCGTAACGCGATTTTCAATTTCCCAAATTTAAAGGCTTTTTCCTTTCATTCATTGGAACGCGTCAATCGCAACCTGTTTCCGTCGCATTTGATCCATTCATCGCCTGTAACTTATGACTTCTTACAAGTTTTACGTTTTTGGGTCGAAACTGAATTTCTCATATATTTTGAAATTTATTGGACTTGTCTCAATCTACTTCATTAATTAATGAATTTTTCCGCCGACTCCTTGACCGATGTACAAATGGAGCAGATGTCTATTGACAGCCAACATTCACTAAATTTGATTAGTAAATTTCAAAAGAAGTAGATACATTTAATCAAAGTTTTGGCGATTTCTGGTCGGAGAGAAAACTCAGTGATAAAATACGAGTGCACAGTGTATTGGTAGAGAAGGAGGAGACTTTGGGTTGCTTTGATGCGACGTTTGGTCCCATTGGTTATAAATTGAGGAGGAACCTTAACTTCTTAAACTGGATGGACCAAAGTTACGTTCGAAAGAAACGAGTTCTTTATAAGAATATTTGATTTTATATCCTTATTTATAGGTTTATTAGTATTTTATACAAATTATTATTTACATTTTTAAATGTTGTTTATTTATATACACAGTGATACCTCGGCTAGCGAAGATAATTCGTTCTGGAATAAGATTTGTTAGTGGAAATATGATGTGATGATCAAGCGTCTATTTTCTTCCTGTCTTGAGCATAACCCACATTGGTTGGCGGGTGTCCCCTATGTAATTTGGTCACTTCATTTATTTGCCATAAAGGTATAAATACGGACAAGATACTGGAATAACCCGACCGTTTATGTTTGGTGCTTAAGTGCGCGTCCTATGAAACACTCGTTAGTTGAATCCATACTCTTTACCGGAGTCCGAAAACAGCGAAAAAGTCCTCGTTAGCCGAAAAATTCATTAGCTAGATCGCTGGTTAGCCGAAGTTATTGTTATTAATCTTACCCCATTCGATTATATAAATCTGTCATTTTTTTCCAATAGTGCTGCTCCCGATTTCGCACGACCATTTTCTCGAATAAAATTTTACGTAAGAAACAAGATCAGCAACATTACGAAGAATCAATTTATGTGTATTTGTTATGACAGTAACTGACATCGGAGATAGTTATGTCAGATTCCGAATTTCAGCAAAAGGAAAATTTACATGTTTGCAGTATTGTATTGTGAATTTTCTTTGAAATTTAAAAACACTTTTCGTGGAGAGCAAAGAACAAAATCGGCATTTTCCGTCGGAAAATGTCTTTATCCACCTGCATCTCATCGATAGGGTTCAACCTCGCCAGGTGAACTTCCCAACCCGTCTCATATTCTATTCCGTGATCGTATCTTCTATCCTTTAGAGAATACAAGATGGAAAGGCATGGAAAATAACGGAAGTTTTTATGTCGTGAATTACATACCACGTGCACTTGGGTCTAGAAGTGACCGTAATTCTAAAGTGTGTTTTCTTTCACCAATCATATTTTTCCCACACCAACGATTACCACCCACTTAGTAGTATCATTGGCTGTAAGATCAACATACGAAATCATACATAGACTGCCACTGATTTAGATGTAATAGTGAAAAATCAATTGAAACGTTTCAGGATGCATGGTCTCTGTGAAAATGATTATTATTATTTTTCCCAAATCGATAAAAACATTTTCCTGCATTGAAAACCATTAGTAATCAACTTTTCAGAAGAAAAGGACACTTAGTATCTTCCACAATTTTTTTTTATTTGCACGACCGGTTTCGTCCAAAAAATATTTTTTGGAAAATTCCAAGTGTCCTTTTCTTCTGAAATGTCGTGTCCATTCCACACAGTTACGCTTGAGCATATAAATTTTGTTAGTAATCAAGTTAATAATAACGATCATGTACCCAGTTAAGAAGAGAGATAGAAAACGATCGCACAAAGAGAGAAAAAATAAGAATGTATGAGAGTATTGAATATTATTGCGTTTGCGGAGGAAGTAATGAATATGATGCAATGCGACCCCCCTGCTATTTTGGTCGATCCGACAATGAACGTAAAATAAGAGAAATATATGCTAAGACTAGTTGTTTTAAGGACTCATTCTTTCCGCGAACGATACGCTATAATAACAAGATAAAGAAATAGCTCGAACATCCTGTTTACACCCCCTGCCACACGCCGAAAGGCAGCTTGTAGGGTATTTATGTATATGTAGATGTAGATTATTTACGTTAAAACTATCAGGAAGACTAAAACAGAGTATTTTGATTTTCCATTCAAATGTTTGACTTTGTTACCCATTGTTTCTCCAATAAGAGATGTTTTAGGTTATTTTGGGAATAAATAATAATCTTCCAGGTTTCCTCCTTCATGGAAAGGGACAAGGAAGCGTTACCTGACATATTATGAACATAGAAATGAATGAAAGTGATTATTCCATAGTTTCAAAACTTTGGGACGAACTTCCCAATTGAAGCGAACGGAGATAATGAAGTCGAAAGAAGGAAATGAGGAAGTTTGGCGAAGAATTAAGCATTCAGGAAAATTCCAGAATAAGAAGCAGGAAATGGAAATGAATTTGAATTAAACTGAAAGAAAGAGATTTCTGGAAATAAATAACCTTTAGAAGAACTACTGAAATAGAATGGATGGGCAGCAACTGTGGAAATTGCTTTATGAAACAGCATACGCCGAGAATCTTTCGATTAAGATTTATCGCGTTAAGAGCTTTTCAGCATCTTTTTTAAATATCTAATTTCTTTTTCCGTGTTTTATAATGATACAGTATCGGAAACTGAAAGTCATTTCAAAAATTTATTTTTTTCCGCGAACGATACGGGGAAGTAATCGATTAGGGAAGTAGAGTCACGGTGCACGCACCCCCTGCCACAGGCCAAAAGGCGTCTCGCAGGGTACTATTGTACATGTAGATGTAAATGAAAGTAAGGAAATGTATTAGTTAGTATGAATCGGTAAGATAATGGTTCTTGCTACGGAAGAAATATTATTTTACGTATCCATTGCTAAATTTTCAGTCATTATATCTCATGTGAAAATCCTTGAAACGAGGAAAAGGGCAAAGGAGAGCGTAAAGGCGTTTGATAAAATCCTAATTTGATACGGACATGAAAAAATTCTGATAGCACCGAGACTCGAACCGAAAATTACGATTAAAAAATTAGTCTCTCAAAGTCTTCCTAGAAGAACCTAAAAGTCTTCCAATGCTCTGTCTCGAAAGCTTAGTTTGACAAAGCATCCTCCAAAAAGTTGGAAGATTCCAGGTTGAGATCCCTGTCTTGATAAACTTTTTATGCCCGTTTTTCCTTGTGTTTCAGTTGAATGAGATGGATTTTATATTTTGCGCGTAATTATGGCGTTAAAAATTCAATTTGAATCTCAGAGACTGTAAATGAACTTCGGGTGTTTTCAACAAACTTCTGAAAAGATTAATAATAATAATAAAGCGTCTTTATTTACGGGCGAGATTGAGACTAATTAGTCTCTTCTTACATCTAACCCTTAGTCATTGTACAGAGAAAGAAAGAGGTATTGGGAGTTAAACTAAAAAGAAGGCAATAAAAGAAGGAACTACTATATGGGTTTAAAAAAAACCTAAGTCTGCACTTAGGAAAACANTTTTGCTTTAACATTTGAGGGTTTGTTCATAACACTGATCTTGTATTCTCGAATTAACACTAATATCAAATTTAATTGTGCTGGACCATAATTCGAATTACACGTAAGTTGCGTCTCAATGAGAAAGAAGAATTCCGTTGTAACGTTAATAATATTAATCTTTAAGAAGTAAATTTCCCGTACTTTTATTTTTGGTTTTATCTTTAATAATAGCAATGACTGCAGTTAAATATTTTTGCGGAAAATTTGTGATTAAAGAATTAAAAAATGACGAAAAACGCCGTCACAGCTTTTAAGGTGCAATTCTCTCAAAAAAACAGCTTTTATCTCTTTGATATGCAGCTCACTTAAGTTTTTCCCTACGAAATCCAGAAACATTTTACTCCATACTCTGAAACTTTCCAAGTATCTACCGCATACTTTAGTCGATGGAATGTTTTTTTAAGCTCTCAATTTCCGACAACCTCAAATTATATAGATGAAAGCTTTGAAATTAAACTTCTGAATGTTTTTGGGAGAGTTCTTTTCAGTAAACAATTTTTGTGGAAAAAACGTATTCGTGAACCCAAAAAAAACCTGCAACGAGATTTGGAAATTGCTGTTTATTCAAGACCCTTCGCTAATTGGGGAACCGCATGCTTTTAACGGTAATGAACCAACGGCTGATTTCACTGGCGCCGGAGTCCAAGGAGAGAAGTCTTTTTTGCTTCGTTGCAAAAAAAGAAATAGAGCGAGACAAAATTCCTCTATTTAAGGTCGCCACTTAAATTAATCAGCTAATTTTTCAAAGCAATCATTTAGTTAACGAGCTGATCCAAGCTTTCTGACTAACTCTGATTAATTAAGAAACACAGCGCATCGCTTTTCGTGTCAGTTTAGACCCGTTAATGGTATGAAAGTATATCGTGTATGCTTTCTTAAGATGTCAGAATATTGGATAGTACGACGAAAATTCCGCATTTATGAGTTCATATAAGATTTCACGAGATTTCTTTCTTCGCGGAGACTGAAATGAAAGCAAAAACGTCATATTTATGTCTCCGTAGGCCATCGATGTTGGAATTTGAGAGGAATTGATGTTTAACTTGACGGAAAAAGCCCGTTCCAAGCTTAATCTATAGTCGACGTCTTTCATTGGCTGCACTACGGAAAGAAATCTGCCTGAAACGCCGCATTATACGGTTTTACGTCCTCTTTTTTTATTTCTAATCAGTAGCACTCGTGAAGTCGCATTATTCCAATCCTTACTCAATACCCAGAAATGTTTAATGCGGCTTCTCTTCCATGATTCGTATCCTATTATCCGTCGTGTATTTCTCGTTTGCGTCAATATGACAGATTATATTGCTTTCACATTTACGACTCGACATTAATTCTACTCGGCCAACTGACCTTTCGCAATCTACGACATTTAAAGGGGCGCATCGGTCATCTTCAGATGTTCTCGAAGTTATACCCTTAGATTATTCTCAGGAACACGTTATGTAACATCATGGACGCTTAAGAAATCGAAGTTTGCTACCTCACATAATAGTATTGTAAATTCCCCATCATAGTATTTAGTGATTATTTAATGCACTAGGTGCCCGTGCCGTCAAAAATTATGGCAAAATTTCCTTTGCAGCAAACAATGTTAGATTTGTACGTTTTCCCGAAGTTTATTATTTCAATAGATTAGCATCATTTACAGATATTATCTCGAATAATTTGCTTACGCCTAAGATTTGGATAGTAGGGGATGGGCGCGTTATATTTTAATTAAATTGCATAATTGTATAATTGAATAAGTTTCGGAAAGTATTTTAAGGTATTAAAATGAAAATTTCACTTGAATAATATTAGTTTATATTGATACTATATTTCACTCTTTGGGTATTAGGTTTTGGATTCACTAAAGGGCGGCCATAGATAATTGATTGTTTCAATTAAACTATCTCAAAGTTAATGTAGGAAAGCCTCCATTTTCTAAAAATATATTATAAGAAATCAAAACGGCTTAGCAGATGTCACAGTCAGTCGGTCGCAATTTTCACCACAAAATCCGCCACGAAACGGTTAAACTTCATTGCTCCTTAATATCGATATTGGCTCCAAGTTACTAATTAATCACCCGTGATGGTCAAAGTGGCTTACGTCAACATTGCTTCCAGTGTGATTACTCATCCTTAGTGCTAATCTCCGGCCTTCAAACGCAAATCTCCGGGTTACACAGCTGCAATATTGGACACCTCAATTACTCTACTCGGAATTTCTCTCCTGAGGATACTACACCGACTCTCCTCGGAATAAAGTTATTTGCAAATAACGACGTTGAATTAACAGTTTATTAAAGAAGTCTTTGTTATTATGAGTATTAATTACATTATAGCCAGAAGAACTTTTTCTATAGGCTCTTATACCGCACATCCTAATTTCAACTTTGTTAGAAAGGCGGTATACTTTTAAGAACAAATTGTGTTAAACGAATTCGTTCATGAATGTTCGTAAAGTTAACTGTCCGCACTAGGAAAAGAACTATTGCATTTGGTCATATAATTAAAAAGAGCTCGTTCATCAAATTAATTAAGTTTTTCCTGTTACTATTACATTATTTCTAAAACACTTATTTTAGCTCAATCTCTTAATCAAGATTCATGTAATTTTCTCTTTTTTCATTATGAAGATTGGATCCTCGATCTAATCTTTTATCGCTCATCTCCATTCCTCCTTCATTCCCCGTATTAATGTTTATTTTTTCCTTTCAAAATAAAGCTCTTGCACATGTCTTCTTCATTATTCTGCATCAAGTCTTTTTATCGTTTACACTAAAATACAGAATTTAGGAGTCGCATTCGGATTGACAATAAAACCCGATCAAATTAACGTAAACTTAAAGCTCATCTTAAAAGAAAGAACACTTCCATGGCAGATTTTTATTGATTAGTTTCTCCAACCAGTTGAGATTTTCACCTGAAGATGTCAACTTTTTGACGACGACTAGACAATAATAATCTGCTGTTGAAGTTACGTAGTGTTCTTTATTTAAAGAGGTTTAGAAATTCCACGAAGTAACTCTAGACCGCACAGATTTGACCAAATTTAGTAAATAAATTCGTCATTGTCTATATTTTTCGAGTGCAATTTAGATGAAAATTAGGGGATTGCGTCATTAATGCAAAAGAAAAGACATCGGTAAAACACCACTGCTTCAAAAAATTCTGCTATGAAAAGCATTTGGAATCCCTGACCGAAAAACAATTAGAAAGAAAGAAATAGAGGTAGTATCGTACCTCTTCAGCCTTAGTCTGTGTAATAAGAAAGGTAAATACAAAGACGAGTCGTTTTATAATCAACAAAAGGCGCAGGTTAATTGCTTGGTGCCGACTTGTGGTATGTTTAGATGAACATTTTTGCACAACTTTTACTTTAAAAATTCATCCAGCACGGCGTTAAATTTTCAAATTAGAAATTAACTGCAAGTTAGATGACGTTGTTTGCAAGATTCTTTAAACGACGAGTGTAAATATCCAAAATGCAACCCTAAACGTATATTCACTGCAAACATATTTGATTGATATACATATTTGAATTTTTTTATATTTAACAGTTCTAAATTTACAATATTGGAACGAATCCCGGAACGTAAAAGATATATTATACATATTGTATATTTTTATTAGAAATCGAACACGTTACCGGCTATCAATACCGGATGTATTATCTTCTGATGGACAGTTTGACCTCCGCTTTGTTTCCATTTGAAACCTTTTCAACGCAGGGCGTGCGTTCTTTAAATACTTCTCGATTGTTATTTTAACTTTATCCAAAATTCCCAAAACTTCTTATAATTTACTCACATTAAATTCTCTCCAAGCAAATTCAAAGGCACTGTTAGAATGCTCTGTCTATGCTTTGTGGACGCAAACTTTAAATGGCCGCATGTGACTAAGAATATAGTTCCTCGTAGTAGATATATCATCTTGTCACCATTTCTTTTACATCTTGATTTTATTACGCTTCATCACCTGATCAGTAGTCTATTTGCAAGATATTCTAATTCATAAATGAGAATATTAAAGGTAATGTGAAAAAATCGAATATTAAAGGTAAAATGAAAAAGATTGATGGACGACATTATATAGATCCTGTTCAAGCATAAAAAACGTTACGACAATTTAAATCTAAAATATGTGCAAACACAGACGTATAAAGGGAGACTATGATGAATCCCACGTCCAATTTTATATCGTGATAATCCTCATGTTTCTATTTTTCCTCGAGATAGTATAAAAAGTGTATCAATTCATTGCATGGTTGCAGCGAAATTTAATGCTCAAAATGAGTATATTCAGATACTGTACTGGAGCAAGTTAACGAAGTTTTCATACGCTCTTTCTTATTTTGTATCGGAAAAAAGGATCTGGGTCACGGAAATTTAAAAGAAGTGAAACACAGAGCCCTTTCAAGGAGAGCGATTCATTCGTGGAATATCTTAACTTTTGCTTCGGATTTAAAGAATTTCTATAGTTTCACTTGTCACTCATTGCGTGAGAGGAAGTTTTTACCTCACTGAAAACGCATTTGCATCTAACGCCACACTTGAGGTGGAAATACTCTTAAAAGAGATACATTCTTTACAATTCAGCTCACTCTGAAGTGCGCTCTTCGATCGATGTCAAAGTTGAAGCGATGCTTGAAAGAAGAAAAGAGGGCGTTAATGACTCGCCGTCGATCGTGTGACTAAAAACATACATTTCAATCACAATCTCAAAGTATTTCCCGCATCGAAATATATTCTGCGCAGACCTGAGAATTCTTCTCTGTTCCGCAAAGCAGCGGTTCTTATAAAGTGGTGGGCGAACTTTTAAGAGATGCGTTGTTTAGGGAATGCGAGATATTAAGGAGCTTCTTCCTACAGAATTTCAGTCACTTACAAGTAAAAGATCAAATTTGGTTCAAAGGTTTTTCACACTGGTTTTATTGAGAAGAGAGTAAAAGTAAAAGATAACTTCATTCTATAATTTGCAGGATTTCGAAATTCTTCGGAGTGTAGATTCAAATATTCGCTTTCCGAAGTTAATGAAAATTTTCCAATTTATCATGACAGTGCGATAACACATTTTGAGAATTCGGGGCTCGCCAGGGACTGAAAAGTTAAAAATCCATTATTTATAAGAAAGGACATATTCTTAACATGTATATCTTATTACAGAGTATTATACACATACATTTATTTAATATTTTATACACTTATTGTATAAATAATTTTCTATTTATAAAAAAACGTTCATGATACAACAGATTTAATGTAACCGACGCGATCAGGTCATTCCTTCGCGAAATTAACAGAAGCGATTTTCAATGCAACAAAAGAAACTTCAAACCTTTATATAATCTTATCCATTTATCTATTGGTGGGAAATTTTCTAATGAAAGTAGATTCTGATTCTCCCAAGATCAGTATCATTATCTTTGTCGAATGATACTTACTGACACCCCATCTTCAGATGTAAATTCAAATTTTGCAAATTTAAGCAACTGAAATTAAACTAAAGCACTCAGAATGTCATATATTAAATAGCTTCAATGGTAGCTTCCGCTATATCGGAGTTTTCTATATTATGTTTCAGAGCAATGAAATAATTCGCGACAAGCGATAGGGCCTTTCAGTTTTAAATATCTACAGGTTTCTTACAACAGATATGGATTAAGTGATTAAACTATTTAATAATGTTCATATTTAAGATTTTCTGTTACCAAGAATAAATCCTCTTCAAGTTTTGGAATATATATTTACTAGAGATTTTATCGTAGTCTTTCCTATTTTGCAAATAGCTTAGCGTGTTTAATTGCCACTTCCGGAGAGTTAAGATAATGATATTCTAATTAATGTGAACAATTAACCCATAATGACGGGTCATAACTCAGGATATGGAGTATGATTAATTTAATGTTACTGATGTTTTGTGACCAACATGCTGGGAACGAAGTCATAAAACGCTGGTTTTTCAAAGGCTTGCAAAATAATTTTTACCTGCAAATCAGGAAATGTGTGGTTTTGTTATTTATTTTTAAGGGGCGGCAAATTATGTTCGCACCCGGGCGGCAGATAGACCGAGCGCGGCTATGTTAGTATTAATAGTGTACAACAAATGCAGTATTTGAAGTTAGATGAATTTTATCAACACTGACAAATTATGAAACTCTTCTTCCAAAGTAATTTCTCCGAATTCTATAGAAAAACATTTATATGTTAATGTCTGTTTTCCTTTCTTCAAAGTTGAAAGGTGTATTCCTATTCGTACAAGATCGAGGTCACTTTACTGTTGCGTTTACAAAGAATAGAGAAGTAATGTATCACTCTTATATTGGATAGTTGGATATTTATCTCAACAGTACGTATCGATGGCAATCATCCAACAACACCAATACGAATGTCCGTTGATTTCCTCGCCTCAGATTCTCAGACGCAAATGGTATTTCACGCGCCCAAGTTTTCGGGAAGAGAAATCTCCCGAAAAAGAGAAGAAAAGTGGGTTTGCGCTTCCACAGAATTTGTATCCAGGAGTATTGGTTTTCTTTCCGAGAGCAAAACTGCCCATCCGCGGAATTCCATTACTTATCCCCGCCCGTGAAAATCGATTAGAAAATTACACCAAAGTAAAGAACGAGGGAAAGGAAGAGGATTGGCATTTCTTGGTAATGAGATGAGTCTCGCCGATACGATCCGTACATTTTGTAGTGTTGAAAAAATAGTCGAGTAAGGGAAGAAGGCTGGTCCAATACCCGAAGTCAATTCCCCTAATTGGACAATAGATCTTACGAGTCACACATTTTATTTTATTCCAATGAAAAATCGTGCATTGGATGGGTCCACGAGAAATCTTCCTCCCAAAATGGTTAATTTTACCCATTAACTTTGCTTGCCTTATATTCCCAGGTACGAGCGAAAATTTCCTTTTCCTGATATAAAGTTACTGAGAGCGTAGCATATTTGTTAATTTCCAAATAATAGCGATTGCCGTGAAATAGTGAACATTTTGAGAGGAAATTTAACTTGATCTGAGAAAAAATTGGAAAAAATCTTGTTCTCTCATAGGGAATGCTTTCTTCTTGATTGATTACAATATAACCGCATCATTTCTGAAATTAACTGCTGTTTTTTGCCTTTTATTACGTTTTACTTATTGTTCATGAACATGGGAGCATTCTATATACTTCATTCCAGTCGTTAATTTTGTAAATAGAGCGCGGAAAAATATCGACGTATTCCAAATGAGATATGAAGAGTTCATTTCCTATATATCGCAAATTATTTTATTGTAGTTCTGTCTTTGCCTATTTTATTCGCTCTATAGGTTACTCGCCAGCTAGTTTACTTTCCTGCTATTTTACTCGCTCACTCTCGTGCAAGTTAACTCACCTGCTGGTTTACACCCTCCTTTTTCGCCGGTTCACCTTCCCTTTAGTTTATTCGCCCCCTAGTGTACTTGCCAACTCGCTTGCTACTACATTCGCTCACTGGCGCGCTAGTATAGCTAGTTTCCCCAGCGAAAAAAACCGTAATTCAAAAATATATGGTGCAAATAAGTAATCTTTAGATATATTTAGTCTCCTAAAATAACTTATTTACTTACTAAACAAAGACCTAAAGAACTACGATAATTTCCGTTTTTGTTAATTAAAAATGCTTTCGCTTTCATATTTTTTACTTTCCTAAAATAACTTACTCACTAAACAAAGACCTAAAGAACTACGATAATTTCCGTTTTTGTTAATTAAAAATGCTTTCGCTTTCATATTTTTTACTTTGACTCTCTTCATATCCAAAGCGTTCTTCATGATTTCATTTACTTAAACGTCTTCTTTTTACTCATCTTATTTCTTTTATTATTATTTATAAAAATAATTTTAAAGCCAATTCATATTTCCAATGAACGCCCTATAAAGTATTGATTTTGTTTACTCGTTGTTTGGAAGAGAATTGTATGTATGTATGAGCCTCCAAATCTCTATAACCAGACAGTGCACAACTTTCAAACTTTAAACATAGTTCAACATCTTCCCTGCATATAACATAAGCTACTTTTCAATTACCTAGGTGTCCCCGGTTCGACTCCAGAAGTTTAAAACTGTTTCTGTAAGAAATACATGTAAAGATCATTTTAATCGCTTGCAGTGTTTATTTCTTTAGCGAAATTGAATTAGAAAGACACTCATTAAAAACCGTTATATACACCAAAAAAAGAAAATTAAAGAAATATTATCATTGCAGTCGTGGAATATAGCTTTCAATTCGGAATTGCAACAGATTTGATCAAATACACCAAATCATCAAATACACCGTAACATTATAAATTATTTTCTTTCATCTAAACAACCGGTCCCCTTAACGGCTAAGCCAATAGTTGAATATGATCTCATGCGTTTTCCCAAAGAAATACACAGGGAATTCAGGCCCAGATAATGTAATGCTAAGAATTAATGATAAACTATACGAAGATTACGCAAATTGCGTGTACAAACGTACGGCAATTTTCTTGATCAGGTCGATTTTGCCAAAGTGATATTAAAGATATGTAGCGACTAAATATGCTTTTCGTTGAGTATATCTAAATTATAATTATGTACCTATACATCGATACTAATTTCCTCGAGTCAACATGGTATGTTTTCAAAGGTTAAAGTCATCACACTTCCTGATCAACAGCTAAATATAATTCATAGACCATAAAAGCGTTTTTCAAATTTTTACTCGTTTGTGTCAACCAATCATTGTTTATGGCAACGCAAATGTTTACGGATAATTCCGTGAAATAAAAGTAATTCGGCATTCGTGTGTTACTGGAAATTGCTTTTCTCAATTCAAGAGATTGCTTGATCTACTTAACCTGGTAAGCTGCAAACGTTTTTAATATTATTTCCTGAGTTTAGTAGTATATCATATCTATCTATGTCTTCGTATATTTAGCAGCTGATTCAGAGTGAATTGGAAAGCGCTTGGAGAGGCCTACATCCGACGTCGGATTGAAAATGGTCATGAAGAAAGTATTGTGCCGCTAATTTTTTTTGGGTTTGAACCAAGATCGCTCAGATATATTTTCTTAAGGAATATAAAGTTAATTTTCATCGACTACAGCATTTATTTCCTATGGAAATTTAAATTAGGAATTTTATATTGATCGCACGAACCCGAGATTAGCACATCAATAAGAATAATGATTCTTATTTTGGAACATCGCTTGGGGATCAAAATAACGAGCATTTTGACAAAATAAACGAAAATATCCTAAAATTTTGAATTTATAAATAACCAGTTCCTCTGACGACAAAGAAAATGTTGAATCCAAACTCATGTATTTTCCCATAAGAAAATATTGGGAATTTAGGCCAATTGATAAGTAAGGGAAAGGATCAGCGATAGATTTTTGAAGAGAATTTTATGCGATTTTAGCATCTCCAGAATAAAATGCAGTAACGAATCATAGGGACAAACATATGATAATTCAGAATAGTTTATTAATCAGCTCGATGTATTCAACGGGATTTCATGTCAGTAATGAAGAGTCTAAATGTGCTTTTTATTGCGTATATCCATTTATAACAAATACCCTGCGACATGGCGCGTGGCAGGAGGTGCGAAAACCTTGATTCTACTTCCCTAATCGGTTACTGCCATGAATCTAAGTGGTATGTTGATTAAATTATAATTCCATGTCTTATTTCTTGCATTGGCCATCTGTTGTTAGAGTCAAGAGAGTCGCAATTAGAACGGTTCTTATCATATTTTATACTGAGAATCAACAGGCAGTTCGGCTATTCTAATACCATTTGAATGTACGCAAGTAAGTTCGCCTAAAACTCTAGAAACAGAAGTTACAAAACTTACACATTATTAAAAGTCAACGCCACGAAGATAATAGATTTCTTTACGCAACATATTGGTTAAATTGAATTGAAAAGAATCATCGAACAAACTTGAGACATTTCTCAACAAATAAATTCTACAAAAATTCATATTTTTAACTTCGATTGTTATGAGAAATTAAATAATTTGAAAATGTGAGTTTTCGACAACCTGTACGACTGAACTTAACTAGAATGAGAGATGTAAGAAAAAGAAGGTTGGAACACGGCTGTTTACGAATTAGAGGTTTAAAAAAACTCCATAAGCCGTCTTTCGGCAAGCGGAACTCAGAGACAAACGGGAAGCTCCGCATTACCGATTTCTGGGAAGTCAAAAAATTGGTAATCCGGAGCTTCCCGTTTGTCCCTGACCGCGAGTTCCGCTTGCCCTAAGGCGGCTTACGGAGAGTTTTTAAAACTCTAATAGAATGAGAGATGTTATATACGATTCCGTTCAAACAACTTCTTGAATCCTTTCTCTATTTTCCCCGTTAAGAATAAACGGACACTCCAGTTAGTATATTAAGAACGCTTGTATTTCCAGTATAAATTAAATATAGGAAAAAAAGAAAGCATTGGATACCTTTCATTACTATCATAACGATCAGGAATAAAGCGTAAAATGTACAGAACACAGAAATACGTCACTCTCGCAAAATACGCACCAACAAGAAAGAAGCATATGTGTTGGTGGATGCAGGGGAAGGAGGCGATTGATAGAGCAAGGAATTTAGCTTTATGAAGTTTACCCTTCTTCTGGTGCTTTTATCGCGATAAAAAAGGCATTTCAAAAGATTATTAGAGATGAGTTTTTCAGAAAACTATCCCAACTGGCGAGTTTACAGGTACGTCTCTGATTCTGCCTTACTTCTGATGGGTTTCTTCTCCGATAAAACACATTCCGTTGAAATAAAGAAATCGGATATAATTTTCAGCGGAAAATACTGCTGAAAATGTTCAACAAATGAACTCAATTACTTTTTAATACCTTGTTTCACTGCGCATATTAATGTACCAGCTATAGCTTATTGAGAAGTTTCCAGGTCTGCTCCCGACTGCAGGTGGTAAGCAGGGCAAGCAAACCATCGAGGCGCTCATGAACTTGGGGCTCCCTGAACATCTGTTCTCTATCAGTACCTAAAGAAGGATATGGGGGCCGTCGTTTAACTTTGTATAGGGGCGCCTGAAATAGTGCTGCTTCCAATTAAGACCTATTATGCCAATCACCGGTGAGTACGAGGAAGTAAAGTAAGAAAAATAAGAACATACCTTGAAAGATATCTTGATTTTTGCGCTGTCATTCATTCACACTAAACACTTGACATCCACATTTGCACACACAATTTCACTGCTTTGACCGACTTGCTCACTTTCACAACACTAACTTCACTGAAGTATTACTTCCTTATTTTGCCTCTTCACTGTCACCACGTGCGCCGAAGGTCTTCCTCGGGTCGTCCTTGGCCCTTTCTAGCCGCGCAGAAGCCCACCGCTGATATCTTCCGGTCGAATTGCAGACAAAAATCCGAGAGTCGACGCTTTCAATGTTTCCTTCAGCAGCGGATTTCTCTCTCGTCAAAATTCCAGGTGTCTAAAAAGATCCTCTGGCAACGTTGCAATTTTTTCTGAGGAAGACATTCCATGCCTAGGAGCCGAACAAAGGGGCTTTGAAAAAAAAATAGAAAAGGAATCAGTGAAAATTATCTTACCATATTTTATCTCAACAAATGTAGTAACGATGAAGCGAAATATCGAAAATAATAGAAAAGCACTGCTGAGAAACGTATAGACATCGCGCGCAATGAATACGCGCCAATTCACACGTGCTAATAGAATCAAACTATTAGACTAATGAAGCTAAATGCATGGAAAATATTCGTAATATATCGCGAATATTATATACTAGTAGCATTCGAGTTGTTTGAAACATATCAGTGAGGCTCTAGACGATATTCCACATGCAAATAGGCGGAATAATACAGATGTTGTCTGACACACACGAGAAGCACGTTCACTCAACTGACTGATAGTGTACTTATAGAGCGGGAAACAAACGGAAGTGAAAGGAAATGGAAAAACGAAATCATTTCTCTTTCCCGCGTATTTTAGCGGGAATCAAATCTTATTTCGAGTGAATCAAAAGCCTCTTCCGAAGCTATTCTCTATGATGAACCTCTTTGATGAACCTCTTTGATGAACCTGTTTTACGTGGAAGGCTATTTATCACATTATAATGTAGTTATTAATTCTCATCATAGTCATTAATTCTCATCGTGTTCAATTTAACGAGGCAATAATACTCGCTTTATGCTGTTTTAAGTCCAAGGTTTAATTCTGGTGAAATTTTACTTTCCGCAGAAATCTTCAACCGAATTTTCATCGCTTCGTCGTTGGGTAGAATTTCAGAATTCGTCAGCAGCGGTGCGAGCGCTAGGGAAAACATACACAATTGTAAACTATTTCCGTTTAAATGCAAAACACTGAATCCCTGAAAAGTGAAATTCTTCAATATAGGTGGTACGAAAAACACTCTCTAATCAACAGAATTCGAAAATGACTCGAATTAAGTGAGGGTCTTATTTATGCGTTTTATCCTAATAAAATATTTTTATTGATCTTTTCTGTAAGTAAAACCTTTACATTGCATACTTAAAATAGCTCCAACTCGAAAACTTGAAATCAACACAACTCTTACCAAATAATATGTTATTTGTTAGGAAACACATCAGATGATTGAAGGAAAACAAGCTTCCTCCAATTGTGAACGTCTCATTCAGGCTGGTGAATCTCAAGTTGCAGAGTCTTTAGATGGATTGAAAATCGTAAGAATTAAAGATAGATAATTAACAGAAGGTAAATACACGATTTATGAGGCTTTTTTATGGCTATCATTTCAAATATTTCTAGAATGGATATTTTGCTTATCAGACTCACGAATTTCATATTTTTTTTCGAAATTGTTTCTGTTACCTAGTGCAAGATATTGTCTATGCACTGGTAAGTTAAGGACATTTTAATGCTATCTTCTGATTTCTCCTGAGGCTAATCACGTTTCATTAAGAGGCTTAGTGTTGATCAGAATTCGCAATTTATAACTGATGAATTGACACATTAGTGCTCATTATTCGCAGCTAAGATTTATCTGTTTTGAATGATGAGAAAAGCAAGGGACCCACGTTAAATAAATCCGTATATAATAAAGAAGTGGTTCGCACTCTCTTTGTCCGATGCAACGACTCTTTTAAATCTCAAAATATTTCGTCGATTTCATTAAATTAAAAGTATAACAAGAAATATTTGTGCTCACCCATTTCATTGATTGATAATTAGGCTCTGGAAATGTTAATCGAAATTCTTTAATGATAGCTTTTGACCAAAGAAAGAATGATCTTCGATACACGACTTTTAGATTACTTTATTTTCCAAAATTATAATAATTTGTTGTCTTTTTTGTGCCATTTATTATGTGCCATATATATTTATATTGTGCCATTTATATTTATGTACGCTATAATTTTTAAACACATGCTGTGAATCACATGCTACTTTATTAATGTAATGAAACTTCTACAAGTTGCTTTTAGGATAATATTGGTAGTAAAAGTAGTATTAGTATCAAAAATGCTTCAACAGCTGAGGTGATCGCGCACAGATGGGCGCTCACAGGGAATCAAACCCGGGAACGATTGAACTAAATGCCCCCTTTCGCTATCCTGGAGTCGTTAAAGAAAAATCGTTTACTTGGGGCTTTTCGTGATTACGTAATAAACCATACATTGCTGCAAAAATTCGAATTCCCTACAAAAGGTTCTCCGGTCCATATAAGCTCTCTCACTACTGTTGTTGATGGTCCGCCTTGTGGTTGTTGGAAGATTTCAGGTGGGCGGAGAGTATAATAACATCGACGGACAATCACTTTGAATTCATAATTTATGGAAATCACTTCGAAAGGACGACGATCGAAATAGTTTATGCTAATAATAATTTAAATAATAATTATTTATGTAACGAAACAAGAATAACCCAAATCCATTTTATAGGATGTAATGGGTTCTAACCCACGCCGGGACTCTAACCCGGAACCTTAAAGTTGGAAATTTATCATACTTACCACTCCGCCACCGCGACCGGTGGTAGAAAACTGTTAAAATTACTTAATTTTAAATAAAAATATGAAATTATTAATATAATAACTTATAACATTGTCGAATATAATCCTCTTATTACATCGTATTTAACTTCACAGTGTAATTGCTTATAAGGCGACACATCAGAAAATTTAATTTGTATTTCGTATTTTACTTGACGAAGAGAACAATTTACACAACTATGTTCATCTGCCTCGCATCTACAATTAATACCCTCTACCTTTCGGCATAGGGCAGGGGGTGCATTATTATGTACTCGCACATTGAAAGAAACAGAATCATATTTAGTATTATTGTAAAAAATTTCTAGTGTAATTACTTCCATAACCCTTGAATAAAGTTATTGGGTCTTCGATGGGTGGACTGAAAGTTATGGTGCTAAAAGTGGCCGGTAGTTGAAAAACACTGCTCTGTGAGCACTTTCCTATCGAAAGCATCCGCAAATATGGAAAATAAAGTGCGATAATTGGTGAAAAAAATGCCGCAAGATGGGGAATCTGAATAACTAGAATTAGGTTTCTCGGTTAAAAAATAACCACGTTTGAACAAATCATTTAAAAATGGCTGAATCCTAAATTCGTCCAGTTACCAATTCTCCATGAGCTATTCATTATATTTATTCATTAGAATTGTTGATATAAAATACAAGAATTATGCGGAATATGACAAATGTAATCACTCCCTTTCTTCCTCCATTCTTACATTGTGATGTCTGTAAATCAAAACCTAATGCACATCTGAGCTCCACGCCCAAATTGACTCCTGAAATATTAGAGAGAATTTAATAAAGATTTTTATTAAATTCATCGTGTGTTGCTTTCAATTTAAAACAAGAAAACTTTGATAAAACTTATATGATAATAAGATTAGGGAAAGGTGAGTAACTAAGCACGGAAGAGCCGTGCGGCTGAAACCCAAGGAATAACAGGTGTGAAAAATAGCGACATGACTGGAACATTCTAACCACTGTATCATAGGAATTCCAACCACTGGACTACCATGCCGCGTCTCTTCCACACTGCTTGGGAATGCTTTTGTGAGCAAGGCAACCAGACTCCACATTAGTGACACAAACTGCCCCCAGATGGTCATCACTGAGGCAGCCAACTCACAAAGCGGTCTTATGAGGTAAACCTCCCAAAGGAAATCGCAAGTATTAGGGAAAGGTGAATAACATAGCATGGAAGAGCCGTGCGGCTGAAACCCAAGGAATACCTACCGGAATACAGCATGGTAGTTCAGTGGTTAGGTTACCTGCCCAGAAGGTGGGAGACCTAGGTTCGAGTCCCAGTCATGTCGTTATTTTACACACCTGTTAAAACTTATATCGGTTTTACATATAATTTAGCAAATGTTTCCGTGGCTGTGATATTTGGTTGCTGTAACATTTGTTTGCTATACGCTTACGAGGATCTCCAACGCTTTAAAATTTAGCTGTTCATATAAACTTGATGCAGATCTGAACTCCATTTTCAAAATTTACCACCACTCTCGTCCTATAAACTGGAAGTTTCTTTCCCTTTTATATTTTGGGCAGTGCGAATATTCGCCACGTTACTAAATCCTGTTTCTAAGGGAAAGAAGTCAAGCGCAGAAAAACAACCCAAAGCTTTGCTAATAAAATTTAGATTCTCTCCCATTTCACGAAGTCTACCTTTTAATATTCCTGCTGATAATTCAATCGCCAGTTTTTCCATTTCATTCTCGCCTTTGGCGTAATTTTATTAACCGATCCTCTCTCGTTGTCCTATACATTTCGTTTGATATGCGACTTAGCACGCTTGTTTCAAGATTTAAATATTTTCCAGCTAACCCCCTTGCGAATATATTGCCACTGAAACTTTTGTTGCCCATATATGCTTCTAGCCTTTGGAACTCTTTAGATTTTAAGTTTGCTAATATTTCCGCCTTCGCAAATTAATCCGCGGAATTTCATTAACTTTTTCCCTCCTCAGTTAAGAGTCCAGATGAGCTGAATTTCGCAATCTCATTCCATATCATGGACAGTGAAACTCGTTTAAAACGCTCCCGATTAATATGTGATTTTCTCTAGCTCCCTTTCACACAGAATGTTTGGTAAAAGTACCTATTAATAAGCTCTGTTAACCGCCTATAAGGTGGGGTTTTCTTGAACTCAGATTCACTGCAACCCATTATAGCCAATCCTCCGCCTTATTTGAAAATTGTTTACATCATCCGTGTAGCCGTTCTCCTCTTCTACCTCGACTCTAATTTGGTTCCTTTAGACTCCCGTGTTTGTGAGGAGTAATTATGCGAGAAGAAAATGAAGATATCACGAAGCAGGTCATTCTACATCCCTCTGACGAAGCCAATTCTAGCGTGTTATCTTCCCCATTAATCTCGTCCCAGGGTAGAACATTAGATAAAAGGTCGCATTTCGGTGTTTTCTTTCGTGGCAGTCTTAAGTTATAAACTTGTCTTCTCTCAGACGCAGGTTGGGAATCCTTGAAAGAGAGGAGATTAGGCTGCGATAGCTTGCTAAATTCTACATCTACATCTACATCAATACCCTACAAGCCGCCTTTCGGCGTGTGGCAGGGGGTGAAAACATAAAGGGTTCGGACTATTTTTTTAACCTATTGTTATCGCGCATCGTTCGTGGAAAGAATGAGTCCTTAAAGCGACTAGTCTTAGCATCTATTTCCCTTATTTTACGCTCATTGTCGGATCGGCCAAATAACAGGGGGGTCGCATAATATTCATTGCGTCCTCCGCAAACGCACTGTCTCGAAATTGATCAAGTAATCGCACCCGAACATTAATTTATGGCGTTCCATAGCATAGTCAGGCCTATAGTTCCATACCATAGTCAGGCCTGATGCTACTGCGGCCATCTAGGCGGCAGAAATTGTGAACCCGGGTACCGATTCCGAAAGTTAACCCTGTTAGCCTCCTCATTTCATTTCCAGTATTCCGAATGTCTATCTTCATTTGTCTCTCCTCTTTGATTTTCCCATCCTCTTTCTCGTCATTCTTCACCTTCAAATTTCCCATTACTGTTGGTACGCATTTCCTTTCTCTTCTATCTGTTTCACTTACACTCCTAAACCACCCCCGTACTCCCAACTACCTAACACGTCCTCTTTCTTTTCGCCCAATAAATCTGCGTCGACTCTTTCCGATCTCTATACGGCCCTTTTGCGAGCGAAATTCGCACCACCTAAGCACCATCGCATTTATTACGCTTCCAGCTTTCGCTGCATTTCATTGATGGCATCTCTCACTGGCATCCTGTGCAGGTTCAACATACCACAAGCAAATTCGAGAGTCGCATCCCCAGTTGCCGTTGACCTCCTCGACTGCAAACAGGATTTTTTATGTAACCGTTTCCATATCTATTGATAAGGTCGATACTTAGGGAATCCATAATACTAGGGTGTCAAATATCCTGGAATTCAAATTATGAAATACCAGGGCGCTTGAGATCATCGAGAAACGACTTTTAAAATTCAAGAACTTCTTAGAGATTGTTCATAAATAATTCGTGCCATTAAAAGGTTATTCCTTTCCAATAAAGTTTATTTAATGACAACTTTGAAGGATCTTGCAATTTAATTCACGTTATTTGGGTAACAATTGCTGCGAATCTTAGTTAATGAAGCTGGAATGCACTGAAAATAGTATTTCTTAGCAAATTAATTCATCACGCAGTAATGAAATGTATAACAATTTACAATTTCAGCAATATTTGACGAATATTAATTTTTTGTGATATTTCTGGATATCAAATTACGATTTTCAACGTGCCTCAAAAATAGTATCTCATCCCGTAATAATCTTCAATATTGCCTTGAGTTAATTTGCAAAAAATATCTTGATTATATCCTTTTCTCGATATTTTATATTCTTGAACCATCGACAAATAAATAACTTTGATTCGATTATAGAGAAATAACTGGTATCTAAACATTGAGGATGCTGCTTTCCTGAAAGTAATCATCCCTCCAAAAAGTATACCTATTTTTTAAATATTAATTACCTTGAGTGGTTCTGTATAAGATAGTATTAATAATATATTTCTCATCGTTTCATTTATGAGATTATAACACGATAGCTTGAAAACGACATTACGTCGAGTGAACGAGGAATTTTCATCCTAATTTGTGTGCCATAGAGTGGAAGGGCCAACGCTGCAGCCGCAATAGCGAATGAATGGTAACCGAAGGAGCGATGGGCGCTGTGAAGCCGTAAATTGTCTCAGCGCCTTTCTTTGTAACCTCGTTCAAAAGAAGCACGTGCAGAAGTATTTCATAGTGCTTGATGGAAAACGATCAATTTTCAAAATTAAAATAAAAACTTGATGGATGAATGGAAGGCATTTAAGATAGAGGGAAAGTTACTTCAGCAATCGCTTCCGTTTATTACATTTTGCTTCACGTTTCTTTCATGATTTTACTACCGGAATGTTTTCGAAATACGTTCAGAGGTGCTTGCTCTTATTTTAACAATCTTCTTCAGTGTATCAAGAAAGGTTTTATTTTAGTTAAAGCATTCATTATATAAATTATTTTCTAGAGTTTTTTACAACAGTTTCTTGTCAAAATTTGGATATCCGACAGTGATACCTCGACTTACGAACTTAATTCGTTCCAGACTGGAGTTCGTATCTCGAAGTCCAGTTTTCCATTGTATCTTATGGTAAATCAATACGTTCTATCTTGAAATTTTTGAAAAAAATAAACGTTTGTATACGATATTAGAATTATTTTCATTTGTAAGATTTTAATTTTACACGTTTTAAAAGGAATATTTAAAAATATATATTTATAAATTCTATGGTGATTCCTTCTGTCTTTTCGGCGGAGAAGAATTAATAAAACTGTCTATGGTTGACTTTCGCTTTGTCTGCACTCTTTTAAAGTGATTAATGGCATTGTATTAAAAATATTAGTTTCTGTACATGCGACGTCCTGGTTTCGAAGCCACCTTCTCTCTTAATTCACTCCCGTGTTGCAAGATCTTTTTTACGTAATTTGTTTTGATGGCTTCTTTCCGGTTTCTATCTTCTCCGGATGACATTCAATACTCGGAATTATAAAAGCACAACGGTTCGTATGTTGAAATTAAATTCGTAACTTCAGGCCATATTGGAGTAAGAAAAAAGTTCTTATGTCGAAAAGCTTGTATGCTGAGCGGTACGTTACTCGAGGTACTACTGTAATCTCTTATTTAAACTACGCGGAAGGAAACATTTTTGTTCCAAATTAAGATATCTTAGTTTTGGGAAGGGCTTATAATTCTATAGCCATTTGAGTTTCTATCCATTTTTTGATAGACACGAGGACTTAAAATTTGATTCTGACAGAATACTACCCTTTGCAAATGTCTAATCAGCCAAGATACCAACAACTCAGTTCATACTTGTCTATAAATATTTGCTCTCAGCAATAATCCCAACCAAAACTCAAAGGAGTTATATCCATACTTAAGTACTAGTTTCCGAATAAATTTAAACTAGAAATTCATATTAATGTTGAGCTAAGGGAAAAACGCTTTGTAATTTCCACATGAGATGTAATTCAACGACCCGTTTCGGCTAAAATGCAACCATGAGGGAAATTTACAGGAAGCGCAGTCACTATATATCGATCTGATGAAGGCAATTTAGCCGCAACCGGTTGTTGAATTATATCTTATGTGGAAATTACAAAGTGTTTTTCTCTTAGTTCATTATGTATCTCAACGAATTCTGCCCAGCGTTGATAGATTGTGTTCATAGTAGTACCTTTAAAGGACGTAAATCAGGCATGTGTACATCATTGAAAAGAGCATGCATATTTACTGCTAGGTAGGTTAAAATTTTGTACTATAACCGTTATTCTGAGTGTATTTTAGCCAATATGCCTGATTCTAGGCTCAATTCGGAAGATAATCAGCGATGTTTTATGCTCATTTATTAAAATTTTTATAACTATTGCAAAATTTGACGTTTTTGCTATGTAAAATGGAGATCTGTCAGACGTATTCCTTGTCACGTGCCAAATATTTTATGCTCGATGGTCTCCATCATGCACATAATGCGACCTTTTATCAAGAGGCAATAAAGTTTTGCTTTTGCTTCGAGGAATTGAAGCTTACTTACGTGTTTAATATTCCACTAAAGTCGAATAGATTATGTTGGATACCCTATTTTGATCGAGAGATGTCAAAAAGAATTTATTTACTAAATTTAGATACCACAACAGCAATTGTTATCAGTGAAATCTTAGTTTTACTATATTAAATCAGGTTACCTGTGGTCATCGAGATATTTTCCGTTCAAAAGCCATCCCCTGGATATTAAGCTATTGGAACCGATGTCATAGAATAGAAATGAAAAACTTTGTAGTCCCACAGAGATTTCACTTGCGACCGGTTTCGACTCAGGTACTCATCAGGTACATAGCACCGGAAAATTCAATATTTTATACAAATTCACGAAGGAGGGGTTGAAGAAGGAAATATTGTTGACGAGTTCAGAAGTCGCCGACACAATCTCGATGACTCCAGGCTACCCAATTTCCTTTCTTTAGGCTGCTGGTGGAGAACCCTCGCGGTGAAGGCGAACATTATTGTGTCCTTGATCCAGGGGGTGGTTCGCAGTTGCAGAATGGGAAGTTCCCAGCATATAGCATCGTTCGTGTTCTGCCTCCCTCACCTTTATTCTGCGCTCTCCCTGTCCTAAATAACAAAAACCACAATCGTCACAAAATATCTGGTAAATCCCCGGTCGCTCTGCCTCTTCCTCTTCGTCTTTCACTGGAGGCAATGACCTCCTAAGAGTGCTGGGGGTGTAAAAACCAGCCCTCAGTTGGGCAGGTTTGCAGGCGGTATGATATGTTTCCCAGGAAAAGAAGCTTTATCTACCACTGGGCGGATTCCTCTACGGGTAAAAGTTAAGGGAAAATTTTGGAGGAAGCAATTCTTCTCAATTTCTTGGTTAACATATTCTCTATGAATTCCGGGGAAAATCCATTGTTAACAGCTATGGATTTGATAGTAAAGTATAATCTGTGTGGAAACTACAAAGTTTATCATTTCTCATCTATGGCGTTCCACCAAGTAAGGCAATCATCATATCGGTTATACTTGTTGCCATAAAATATGGCGAGCTGCAATTCAACTAATCAGGATCATTCCCAGATTGGGAAAAGTTATAATTCTTGGGAAGACTTCACCTCTCTCTCTCTCTCTAATCCGTGCATTTCTACGCATGTATCTCTCTTCACTTTACGACGCTGTCGCATTTGCTTCCTTTGGAGGTGACTCTCTTAATTATATTATTAACCAAAGAAAATTATTATCCGTAGCAGCGATGCTGAATGTCATCTAACAGTGGAATAAAAAGCGTCTTTATGAGTGTGTGATTTAGACTGATGACTCCTTTCCTTCCTCGTAAAAAAAGATGCAAAGAAAGACGTAGCGGTTAGAAAAGAGAAGAGCATAAAACTACTTTGTGGCTTTAAAAACCTAATTTTGATTTTAGGATAAAATTCGCCGGAGCAGAAATACACCCGCAATAAGAGAGTGTGACAAACCTGCAAAATATATTGATAGTTGACTAAAATGTAAAGAAAAAGCAGTTGAGAAGGGATCTGAGAAGCAAAATCAAAGACGGTGCAGATACTCTTGAAATGAGCTAAAGTTGCTTTGAATGTATAGTTTGGTGTTATCCGATGAGAAGTTTTTCTGCTTGACGGTACCATCAAAACCTTGGCACTATCCGCCTACACCTTAATTTCACTTTCACTCCAGAAAGTGTCACATCCTCTCCCTTTTATGACTAACGACTCCTACGTGGAACTTTAAAAGCCTCTCCGGAGCTAGACATTAACAAGTGATAACACATCGCGTAACAGCCATCCATTTCAAAGGAAGTTTTAAATCAACAGTAAGATACACATGTAACAATTACGCGTACCGAGACTTGTACGTAGTTTATCTTCACAGAAAAGGACTCTAAAAGAGGAGTCAAAGCTAATACGAGAGAAATTAACGATGAAATCACCGGTCCAAAAAAGGAAGAATGCCTTGGATATCACAAGGAATTTTCATTTTTTTCGCAGAGCTCGTTAAATTCAGCAGAAACAGCCCCCTCGCCAATAGGGATTTCAGCGTAATTTTTTTCCTCTTTTGAGGGCTTTTTCCTGCGCCATCAACCGCGAGATGCCGAATGCCATGAAAGCGATCGATTAATACAAAGGATGGATATAAGACCTTTTATTGCCGTCTCAGCGAATGGATTTTTATTTGGCTGAAATGCACCGGTTATTGTCACAGGAGCAATTATGGGGATTCCAAGCGAAGGTTTCCATTCTATACCGAACGAATTGCCTCTTCTACGTGCTATTTCGTTGCATTAGTTCCTTTGACTACCAATGAACCGCTGCAGAGATATAAATATTGAGCAATTTAGCGAAGAGTTTAATACAATTTTTTACTTCTCGAAAATAAGTAGTCTTCGCTATGAAGTATAGTGTGAGTTGAGAAAATGTAAATTTGGAATTTTGTATAGCGAGATACAAATTTTTTGTTTTTTTCTGATGTCTTTATTTTTTTGTTTTTTTCACTACTTCGCCAATCTATCCTTTTCACTGTTACTATCAAATATAATTAGTCGCATTCATTAGCAACATTACTATTGTACACGTTCGTCAATAATGTGAATTGTGGAATTAAATTGGCATTAAGTGGATAACGGGACCTTTGTAGAAAAATATAAATTTACCATTTATATTGCTGAAATAAACCATTTAATTGGTAGTTTTCTCTCAAATTTTACCTAAAAATAAATAATTACCATATTTCCCGGCCCTTATGACGCACTTTTTTCCATGACATTTGATCTAAAACCTCAGCTGCGTCTCCTGGGCCGAGGGTGTGCATTTTATCAGGAATAACTATACAATAATAATTGTACTTTGACTCGTGGGCTTTATCTTCTAATCACCGCGGAAGCCTTTCCAATAATATTAACCTTTTCTTTAATTCTTCCGTAAATTTACGCTCTTTTTCGAATATCGTTTCTTTTTCATTTATAAGCGGCTTACGTTCCCGTGAGTATAATCTTTGCTTCGTTCACCTGAAAAACAGTCTTATAGGCCGGTGCGACCGGAAATACGGTAACTGATACAACATTCAACCCTGTTCATGAATTTTGAAATATTACACTGCGCGGAATTTTACAAAAGGCATTTTTCTCTAATTTCCGGAAATAAAGTTCCGTATGTTTGGCAGTTAACTTTTGAATCGAAAGCTATTTGGTCCAAACATTGATGCGAAAATCGCTTGCGCGTTTGCTTTTGATCGGCATTCAGTAAATGCGGCATCCACCTTGCGCAGAGTTTTCGCATCCCCAATTCTTTGTGCAAGATGTTTCGCACCCTTTCTTCCGATATCCGCTGATTGGAACGCCATCTCTGTGTCAGGCCGAGAAATTTTCACCTTACCCTCGTATTTACAAGCACATACAATATTTATAACAAGTTCTGGCACTCTGTATATCTTAACGGTCAAGTTTGTTACTGCCGTTTCCATACGATGCATCTTATTGTCTCAATTTCGGATGATGGAGCTTTGGTACCTAGGTTGGTACTCTGTCCGTCACGTCATGGCTTTGCTGGGAATCCTCGATAATGTTGATGTTTCGATTTTATGACAAGTATAATCGTTGCTAAGGTATAATTCGTCTCTGATTCGAAATTTACAAATCTTCGAACTTAATTGATAGAGAATTCTTGTCTCATTCTTCTTTTGCCCCTGATGATGTCCTATTGGATGGCGAAGTGCGCTTAGGGAAGTTACTGTTTTGCAAGGTTTTCGGAGTTGATTGATTAATTCTTGTCCATGTGGAAATCAGATCAATAAACATTGCGATTCTGCTAAGCAGTATTTGATGATAAATGAAGTCCTCCTTGTAAATTGTATTGGAATGCTCTTCCATCAAAAATGGAATTTCATCAGCCTTGGCTCTTCAGCATTTTGTTGACTGAGTCCCGAGTTCGAATGTCGGACATTGATGCTCAATTCCCTCTTAATTACTTTCTTATTTGCCAGCGCAGTTTGTTGATATGAATCCTAATTAATAAGAAATTCCATGTTATGAGAGGAATAGAAACAACTTTTACACGTTAATATAGAATCTTTCACGACCTAGGTTTGAAAGAATAACACCTTCACCAGATGCATGAAAACATCAGTCTAATATAAAGTGGCAGGTGAGGGAAAGGGAAATAAAAGGGGGAGATGTGGATAAACGGAGTAAATGAAAGGAGACAGGGTTCGAACGGTGGAAAATAGGATTGGGAAATTCAAAGGTAACGTGTAATAGTTGTTTTTATTCCTCTTTTATCATGAAGAGCTTGTAGATTTTGTTAAGGAATTTCATATTTGACATTTAATCTGGATAGCATGTATATGGATGACATAAAGGAAAAAAAATCATGGGGTCATTTTATGTCCTCAAACTAGTTGTAAATGAATGCCCAAGAAATTAACATAACTATTTCATATTTAGGCTTTAATCAGGCAGGAATTCATGGGCTGATAATGAGAGAAGTTTCTTAATGGGCATTTTTTCATTCCTATTACCGCACGTTCGCAGACCACACATACCAACTTCGCCAGATTCAAAATTTTATCCTCAAATGGAAATCGCTGAATACATTTTTAATGGCCAAAGCTTTCAATTCCGTCCGTCACTCAGCGGAAGCAGAAGTTGATGAGACTTCAATTTGATGGGGTAGTTTTAATGTCGGCCAGGGATGTTTTGGGAAATGCGTTATTTATTCTCCGCCTGTAATTTATTCCTGTCGCTCAGTCAGACGTAATTTATATAGAATAGATGGAATGTTATGCAAGTTCACGGACGACCCAAGACGATTTATCGCGTAAATGAAAAATCGATCTTTCAAAGCCAAACAATGCAAATCACTGAAGGAAAGATATTTTATTCGACGGATGATTGCAGATGAGCAAAGGGAGTTATTTTTTTATGTTTTTACTCCTAATGTTGATAATAGTCGTCGCAATTAAATCGCTTTAAAGCTAATCAGTCTTAAATTCAACAGATGCGGCCTTGGTATTGCTAAGGCCACCGTAGAAATAACAAAATGTGATCAATCGGCGATCAATCGCCCAAACTGGTCTTTTGAATAAACGCCTTGTAAAAGAAGTACCACATCTTATTATTCTTTTAATTAGTCTTGTATTACATTCACATCAGTACCCCGCAAGCCGCCGTATGGCGTATGGCAGGAGGTGTGAAAACACCCTATTAATAAGCTACCTGATTGTTATTCCTAATGCTATCAGGAAAAGAGACCAATAATAGGTATACGTTCTCGCTATAATGTCGCAAAATCTCTTTGTCGTCTGGTCTAGGAAATCGCGCTCGCTGAATCACGATATCGCGTATTTTGTCGTGGAAATCTGTACTTAAAAATTTCTTGTGCCTATACTATATTCTAATATTCATCATAACATATATTTGCGATCAAAAAATAGAGCAACCTTACTGTGAACTCTATTACATTTTTCTTCCTTTTCACTTGACTTTTTTTTAGAAAGACTCATCTCCATGAAGTTGTGGGTTCGAATCCGGAGAAACAACGATATATATTCAGAGGAATACACGAAATTTTCAATTCAATTTTTGAAATGGAAAGAATTTCCATCGCACTTAGTGTATTCGACGGGGAAAACAGTAATCCGTTTTATTCTTATGATATTTTTGCTTCTTGAGGTCTAAAATGTCAATAATATGTTTACGATTCATCGACCATTTCATGCTCTTCCGTTTAAATTACACAGGCGACCGTTATTTTTGATAGAGATTCAGCGACCGAAATGATAAAACTCTGGAATAGCCAGGGTGGCGGGCAACTATCTCCGCATATACCACATACCAATGCAAATAATTCGAACTGTAGATTTGAATTCTTTGATGGTTCCCATATGTATGTGTATAGTTTCAGATTTCTCCTGCAGATAGAATAGCTGTAGGAAGCTTTCAAAGTGGAGTCTAAACGTGATAAACCTTATAGACAAGGTGCTGTGATTGAATTTCTGTGTGCACGGTAGGGAACATTCACTAACGTTTGTGCAAAGCCTATGGAACATCTAAAGTTGATAGCAGTATAGTTGGGTATGGAGATTGAGAGAATCGAAGGCGGTCGAAAGTGAAAACTATAACCATTAGCGAGGACTGGTACCGACATGGCATACATTCCCTGATGAAACGCCGGAGGATGGCAATAGAACTTGAAGGAGATAATTTGGAAAGATAGATTGAGTAGACAAACATCATTATTTCATATCTGTTAATTTCATTTTTGTAGAATAATTAGTTTTTGAGAAAAAAATTTAGGGCATCACTTTCTGACCGACCCTCATACTTTATAAGCTTATCCGCGAAACAAAAAGTCATCTGAACGGGTATTTCTAAGTTACTAAAGTTTCTGGTAAATAAATTTGTCGATGCATAAATTTTTAAATACATAATTTTTTTCACTACGGTGTTTATTGCAAAGGATTTTCAGTCACTTTGTTTTATTCTGAGAGGAAATCAGAAGCGAGAGGGCCCTTGTGAGGAAAATACGACTCGCAATCGCCAAAATGACCTTCTTGAGGTGCACTCAAATTCCGATTGAGTCTATTTTGGAATTGTTGACTCAGCTTCGCGTGAGTTAGAGCATCTCAGCCAGTGTGACGACGCCCTGGACTCGTCCCCAACCCTTTCACTCACTTTTCATTTGTAGTTATTATTTGAGTTCGTGAAATTTCATGGAAGATATAATTTTAAGTATAAAAATGAAACCATCGATAATCGATTAACATCGGAATTTAACTATGTTCCGTTCTCAACTCACGAACTTAATTTCTAAGGGAAGGAATTCATGTGATCTAATACTTTCTCGTAATCTATGCATAATAGTTATAATTCAAAACTCTCTGTTTTTCCGGGGTATGTCTTGGAATCAATAACTCAATAATTAAAATGCCTCTCCTGACGCCGTCTCTCCGATGAAGTGACATTGATTTTCTTATTTTACTGCACGACTGACTCCTTTCCTCATCACTTTGTTTACCTTTCGATTAACATGATATTCATCTGCATTTGAGACTTTTCTTCAAGTTCACTAATAATTTCGACTTATATAATCGTAAATAATGAACACTTTTCAACCAATTCACGATGAAATGCCGATAATATAGTTTATCCGTTCGGACGTCAATTTGAGAGAAGCTATATCTTTCATGATTTAAATTCTCTCCCAAAGGCCTGCATTAGTCCCATTTAACTTTTCGTCCTCAACGCTGTAAATTTCCCGGTTTTTCACCATTGGTCTCCGGACACTTTATACTCTTAGTTGTGGAGACGTGCCAAGTGAAATTTATAACCCTTGGCTCATTACTTAATTCCCTGACGCTGCATTTCTTCTTGTAACGCCTGATTTCCCTTTAATTGAGGGTTTCTTTTATCGATTTGCTTTTCGCCTTTCCTTTATCACCCCTCTTCCATTTCAGTCTCCGAATTCCAGCGAAGCACATCCCCTCACATCGGCCAATAAGACTTTCATTTAGTCCACACTCATTTATCACCCAATTATTACATCTGACCTCCCTTGTGGCGGCTTAATTAATTACAATTCAATGCCGGAGATTGAATAAATCAATCCACGCATCGATTCCTGCCCTTCACAAAAATCGGACTATTTTCCACAGTTAGAGAAAGCTTTAAGTGAAATCGCAAGAGGTACAAGCAGTCCATTACAAGCAATTTTATGACGATCGGTAGCAATTTCAGTCGATAAAAATCCGCTAATGAATGATGCAAGTTCGTATGTTCCAGCGTAATCGTAAGCTTTCCGTAAAAACATTCTGTAATGTTTTTAACTGCTCTTTTCTTGAATAGCTAAGCTCACGTGAGCTGAACCCAGTCGTATTACCCAATTTTTAACCCACAATCTTGTTATTACTGACCTGTTATTGCGCTATGACCTGAGCGACGAGATTGATTGCAATTTGAGGGGTTTTGCGGATGACTATGATATAGAGAAATATTAAGTGACGAAGATAGCATTTCACTATCAAATCATTCAAAGGCGGTGCGAAAAAAACTAGATCTTAATTAAATTAATTAACTAGATCTTAATGTAACTAGATCTTAATGTAAATAAATTCTCTGTAAAAACTTCTTCGAAAGGAAACAATTGTGTCAGAACCATCCGTATTAAATTAGTGGAATGAATATAAATGTAGTCGAATCAGTTGAATATTTCGGGATCATCCTTACAAGTAACTTAAACTGGAGCACACATAAAGTGCAGTGCAAGGCGATACGAGTAGTTAAAAAGTTGTTCGATGGGAAAGCATGCGGTACAATATTGCTCTCAGACACAGGTTTCGAATCCTTGTAAGAAAGGAGGTTAGAAGCTAAGCTGAGATTGCTCGATAAATTCAGAGAAAGAACATTTGATTGAGACTTAGTTCGTATTATACCCTTCTGCTACTTCGGCCGATCCGAAACTCAGCGTAAAATAAGAGAATAGATGCGAGGAATAGTCGTTTTAGGGACTTATTCTTTCTGCGAACGATACGCGACAACAATAAGCTTAAAATACAACTCGAACGCTTGGTGTTTACATCCCCTGCCACACGCCGAAAGAAGGCTTGCAGTTAATTTATATATACGTAGGTGTAGATTTCACCGTCAAAATGGGAAGTTTTTGAGGGGTTCCCCTTTCATCATTGGGGGAATAACGGGCAAATGTTATTATTTTCTTACACCCCCTCGACCGTTGCCACCTGGTCCACTGATAAAATTGCAACGTTATATTAAATAAATAGAAATTCTTAAAAGTGTATTTTGTCCCTCACCAAAGCCTCCTTCACCTCCTATTTCAACTTGACAAAAATGTGGATGACACATGTTTGATTTTCTTAATCTAAGAAATAAATAGTAAGTAATAACAGGGAAAATGAATTTATCCTCACGGCTTTTCCGTGCAAAGTAAAACCACCTTTCTTCAAATAAATAGTACATAAACCTTTGAACATTGAACATTTGAAATACTCTGCTGTATTTAGGCTGAATAAATCTACTTTAATGACTTCTTTGTCAAAGAAACTTCCATCGTAATACTCAAACAAACCAAGGCTGTCAACTTTTGCTATTGCATCAATTGCATCTCTGGCTAGTTAATATCGATACATGACAGTTAATGATATGACATTAGCTTATCTAGCCGTTACGAGTCCACTTGTTTAACATTGAAAAAGTCTTGTGCTTAATGTGTCGTTGAAAGTCAGCTTGGGTGAACCGTACCTAGACTGTCTTTTGGATGAACAGTATTTGAATAAACGTCCCTTGAGCGAAAAGCTTTGAGTAAGCCCTAGAAAATTCGCGGAGAGCCACAGCAGCGATTTCAAACCCCTTCTACTCCACAAAGAAGAAAAAGGACGCCGCCTAGATGCCCTTGAGGTCATAGAAATTTCCAAAAGTAACAAACATTTCCTTACAAACGAATATGTATTTCCCAATGTCTCGCCCCTCCTCTCCCTACCTGCTACCCTGTTCCCTTCTCCCCACCCACCCCCATAATTGTCTCCTTCCCCTCTCCGTTCCCTATTTAAAAACCCAAAAATTTTG